>CP136057.1:326603151-327045651 GCA_032464435.1 Aegilops umbellulata
TTTGCTAAGTTACAACTCTCGTTCTTCCGAAACTTTTATTGAATCGAGTTGTAATCTTAAATCCGATGGTGCGCTGATACTTCTATTGCACTAGGCTCTGATACTGTTGATGCACTATTCGGCATGCTTATTCCTTATTAATATCATTGCATGCATGCTAAATTACATCAGGCACCATATTTCATCATGCATTTCACATTCTTCATATATATATATATATCAAATGCGTGTATCAATTACAAGATATAGGGGGAGATCTCCATGATTCATCTCTTCAAGTGTGCATTGCTTCAAAAGCAAATTCCTCACTATGCACAACTTCAGGGGGAGTTCTTCTATATCTTGCAATCGAATTCCTCAATATTAGTATTTACACTTCACATATTTATCCCCATTGAAAACTTAACCTATGTTCTCATCAATCACCAAAAAGGGGGAGATTGTAAGTGCATCTAGTGCCCCTTAGTGATTTTGGTGTATTGAAGACTTATAGGTTAAGTATCTAATGTGTTTATGAGTGTACACAGGTCTATAAGTCTATGAGGAGTTTTATATTTACAGAGAAAGTCGACCACTAAAAATGAAGTTCTTCGACTGAAGACTTTGATATACTGAAGACTTTCTGAAGACTTTGAAAGTGAAAAAATTGGTGTGACCTTGAAGACTTGGTTATTCATTCGAGGAACATGAAGCGTGAAGACTTTTGTTTTCGTAGTTTCATTTTCTGTTTCTTGAGTCATAGGAAACACCGTACTGTTAAAGGGGGTCGAGGAAATACTAAGGAGAAAATTTCCAAGTGATGCTCATCTCAAATCCTACACCTACCAATCCCTTCGAGTGAAGCCATTGGAAATCTCATACAGTTCAGTCAATTTCTTTAGTGACAGAGACACAGTTCTTCTGGTCACTAAGGACTTTGCTCTGACTGAGGAGTTAGGAATTCGCCAGTGCGAATTGCCTACACTGTGAGGAACATGATAGCCCTGAGGAATTTGTACCTCAAATTTTCGACCGTTGCTGTGCTACGCGCCAGCTGTCCCAAAATATCTTATCCACATAACGGTCATATCATTGAAGGGCATTTATGTCTTATCATGTCGGGCTGCTCCCTAGGCTATAAATAGCCACCCCCTACAACCACTAGCTGGTTGGCTGCTCCGCGAGAACTTGACACTTGTCATTTGAGAGCAACCCATCCTCCGAGGACTTTGAGCGAAAATCATCAAGTGAGGAAAATCCAAACCCAAACCCAAACACCTACAAACCCAAAGTGATTGAGCATCACTGAAGAAATTGATCCTGTGTGGATCCGACGCTTGTTACCTTTGAAGACTGTGCTTCTTCCAGACGGTTAGGCGTCAAGGTCTAGAGCATCCAAGAGGAATTGTGGATCGCCGAGTGACCAAGTCTGTGAAGGTTTGGAAGTCACCTGAAGACTTACCACGAGTGATTGGGCGAGGACTGTGTGTCCTTAGCTCAAGGAGAATACGGTGAGGACTGTGTGTCCGGGACTAGGTGTCCTCGAGTTTAAATACTCAGCCGCTCCAACCAGACGTACAACTGAGACAGCAGTTGGAACTGGTCTACCAAATCATTGTCTTCACCAAGCTTACTGGTTCTATTTCCTCAACACTTTCATTTCCTCATTACTGTGTTGTGTGTTTGTTCATATCTGTGTTTGAAGACTTTGACTAAAGACTTTCTCAATTTCCTCAGTTCAATTTCTTCAGTCTGTTTTGTCTTCTCCTAGTGTAATCCTGTATTTATGCTTTCTGTACTCTGTGTTTGTCTTCATTTCATCATGATGACTATGCTTGGATTCTGTTATGTTTTCATCTGAGTACTTATTCCGCTGCTAGTAGTTCTTCGCTAAGGAATTTCCTCATCGGCAAATTCCTCAGTGAAGAATTTCATAAAAATCGCCTATTCACCCCCCTCTAGTCGATATAACGCACTTTCAATAGGGGGTGTGAACCCTTGTCCTGGAGGAGGGGGTGGCTTATATAGAGTGTGCCAGGACCCCAGCTCCCCTCCGTTACACAGGGTTCAATGTACATTAAGACAGGGACGTTACTGGTAACGCTAGTAATAAAGATACATAATGACCATTAAAGCTATGTGTCGGTGTCAAAACCGGCGGATCTCGGGTAGGGGGTCCCGAACTATGCGTCTAGGCGTATGGTAACAGGAGACAAGGGACACAATGTTTACCCAGGTTCCGGCCCTCTCGATGGAGGTAAAACCCTACTCCTACTTGATTAATATTGATGATATGGGTAGTACAAGAATAGATCTACCACGAGATCAGAGAGGCTAAACCCTAGAAGCTAGCCCATCGTATGATTATTGTTCGTCCTATGGACTAAAGGCCTCCGGTTTATATAGACACCGGAGAGGGCTAGGGTTTACACAGAGTCGGTTACAATGGAAGGAGATCTACATAGCCATATTGCCAAGCTTGCCTTCCACGCCAAGGAAAGTCCCATCCGGACACGGGATGAAGTCTTCAATCTTGTATCTTCATAGTCCAAGTGTCCGGCCAAAGGTTATAGTCCGGCTATCCGGACACCCCCTAATCCAGGACTCCCTCAGTAGCCCCTGAACCAGGCTTCAATGACGATGAGTCCGGCGCACAGATTATCTTCGGCATTGCAAGGCGGGGTTCCCCCTCCAAATACTTCATAGAAGATTTTGAACACAAGGATAGTGTCCGGCTCTGCAAAATAAGTTCCACATACCACCGTAGAGAGAATAATATTTACACAAATCTAATTTGCTGACGTATTCTATAATATGACATCACACCACAGCCAAGCCTTTATTCGAATCGTTTTTCCTGTCCCACCTCAGCGCGTTTTGCGAGGCGGTTTCCTTGGCACGTCTTGTCGAGGCAGACAGCGTGTCCCCTTATTCCGGGATTCTCATCAATACGGGCGTGGGTAACCCAACTGCGCCATTGATTATGGCGCTTGGGAGATAAGCGAGTTTTACCAGGCTGGTGGGGATGCATAGTTTCGTCCGCCCATATAAGGGGATAAGGATCCGCCTTTTCACCCACGCCTTCTTCCTCCTTTGCTCATCCATTTTCGCATACTCGAGCTCCAACGCCCAAGTCCGTATTTTCTTCCTCAACCTTCTGCAACCATGTCTGGAGCGGGAGGCAAGTGGATGGTCTCCTCCGTCATGGAGGGAGACATCAAAAAGCTGAGGAGAGCCGGATACCTGCGCGACGACATCGTTTACCGGCTCCCAGATGAGGCGCAGCTCATCCCCACCCCCAGGCCCCATGAGAGGGTCTTGTTCCTTACCCATTTCCTCCGCGGACTGGGATTCCCTCTCCACTCATTCGTCTGGGGGCTCATGTTCTACTACGGACTGGACTTCCATGATCTGGCCCCGAACTTCATCCTCAACATCTCGGTGTTTATCGTCGTGTGCGAGGCCTTCCTATGCATCCGACCCCACTTCGGCTTATGGCTGAAGACCTTCAATGTCAAACCAAAGGTAGTGGGCGGCCGCCAGGGCGAGTGTGGAGGCGCCATGGTGGGCAAGATGCCCAACGTCCTATGGCTCGAAGGCTCCTTCATGGAGACCATAAAGGGGTGGCAATCGGGGTGGTTCTACATCACCGAGCCGTGTGACCCCAAATGGGTCGCAGCCCTCGAATTCCGATCTGGAGACCCTACGCGGCTCACCTCCTGGAAAGAGAAGGGCCTGCTGTGGGGTAGTTCGAAAGAGCTGACCGAACTCCAAACATGCGTCCAAACCCTGGTGAGCAAGAAGCTCAAACTCGTCAACGTAGTCCAGGTCATGCTCATCCGCCGGATCCTCCCCTGCCAACAACGGGCTTTCAACTTATGGGAGTTCGACCCGGCCCAGCACCGAACTCTGAGCAGGCTCTTCGACACAACGTACGAAGATGCCTGGAAGGTGCTATTCAAGGGCGCCGAGGCTCCCGCTTCCGCATCGAGGATCGCGGATTTTGCGCGTAGCGCCAAGCCAATGCGGTAAGCTGTTTTACCTCTTACAGGATACTTGTCTTTCATAGTTTGAGTCTATGCGGGATCTAAGCCCCCATGCCTTTGACGGGACTGGCAGAGGACGGCCGCACAAATCAACTGTCCGGCTCCTTTGCCCGAAGACCCAGCAGACGCCCGCCTAGAGGAGCTGCTGGTCCCGGCACCTTACGTGGTGCCGGAGAAAAAGGCCAAGAAGAAGGCCACGGGAACTCGGAAGAGTTCTCGGCGCCCGGTGGAGTCGGACTCATCGTCCGATGACTCTGAGGCACACTCCTCCCCTGGAGAGGAGGAGTAGGAAAGAGAGGTTTCTTCCCCAGCAGGGGGAGAAAAGAAAAGGAAGGCCGCCCCAACTGGGGAGGCCGGAGGGTCCAAGAAGGGGAGGACCTTTCCTCCGGACTACTCCCACAACGCCGCCGACAGGGAGGAGGAGTGGCCGCCCAGGGCCAAGCCCCTGGCGAAGTTGTAAGTATTCGGACACCAGAGTGACTCATAGTGTTCCTTTATTGCACAGCTTTCCCTAACGCCGAATATAATCATGCAGTCCGGCCCGAGCCCGGCTCGACGTATCGTCGAGCGGCTCCTTGGATTCGTCGGATGTGAATAGCTTTTCACTTCCGACCGCTTCCACCCCTCACCCGAACGGACAACACCGAGGTGTTGTACCGAAAGGTTCCAAGCCAAGGGGAGGTGGTCCTGGAGGCGCCGCAAGGCGACCTTCCGGACTGCAGACAAAAAGGGAGCAAGGCTCCTAAGGGCTCCAAGTCCGGCCCCGGGCTGAACACCGCACCGGAACCTTCAGCTGTTCCGGAGTCCAGCAGGCGGCCCCCCGCCAAGAAGGGCAAGCCTACCGCGCCGGTGACCTTCGTCCAACCGGAGGCACCGGATAACTTGTTGGAGGTGCTTAACGGCGCCTCCATCGACGAGGAGCACCGCACTATTATGAGTGCGGTGATCCAGAAGGTTCAGTCCGCCAAAAGCGGGCTGACTGAAGCCTGTGCCAGCCTGTTAACAGGTTTTGAGGTATGTAGAGAATATATAAAAATATTACTGCATAGACAGTAGCCCCTGATGCTCTGTTTGGCGTTCACAAGGAAAAGCCGAATAGAGGATCTAATAATATTCGCAGGAGTCTAACATAATTATGTCAATATGCGTATGCAGGCTTCGCTGCTGGCCTCTGCCGCACTGACTGCGAAGGTGGACACGCTGAAGCAGAACCTCGAGCGGTCTGAGCAAGAGCTTGGCCTTGCCAAGAGGCAGCTCGAAGAGAGCCAAGGTACGTAATGCCTTGTGTAATTATATAAAAGATGCAGTTGCAAAAAATGACATGATCATTATTGGTGTCCTAGGGGCCACGACTGACGTGGCGACCCTAAAGCAAGCGCTTTCCGAGGCCGAAAAGAACGCGGCCACGGAGCGCACTGAGCGGGAGAAGCATGAGGCGCGAGTTGGCGAGGTACAGCAAGAGCTCTAGGCTCTCGTGAAAAAACATGAGAGTTTGGAGCTTGACTGAAAGACACGAGAGTCCGAGCTCGCGACGGCCCTTTAGAGCGCCAAGTCTGCCAAGGCCGAAGCCGAGAAAGACCTCCAGGAAGTTGAGGCGATGAAGAAGATAGCGGCGGGTAAGGCATTCCTTATGCAAAGCAAGCACGTGAAAGTGAATTACTTGTTACTTACCCGAGTCCGGAGCTCTCCAGGAGCATTCGCAGATTTGCCCCGCAGCGTGTCAGATGCTGCCGCCTTCTACCGGTCCGAGGAGGGGAGCTCGACGGAGAAGGTGTTCTGGTCTCAGTATGCTGAGACTGGACACCCGGTGCCCTTGAGCGACCAGCTGAAGCAGCTGGTCGAGCTCCATAAGGTGGCCGAACAGGCCATGAAGGGTCTCATAGTCCGGCTGTAGCCCGGAGAGGCCATGCCTGGGAGCTACTTCGGGCTGGTGAGGCGGCTGGTGGATGCCTGTCCATGGCTTGAAGTTATCAAGCACTCCGTCTGCATCGAGGGTGCCTGTGCTAAAGTGCACTGGGGCAAGATGGATGCTGAGAAGCTTGTGAAGGACGGGCCACCGCTGGGCAAGGAGCATCGCCACCCCGAGATGTATTACGAGGGCGTCCTGAAGGGTGCCCGCCTTGTGGCGAATGAATGTCCCAAGGATGTAATATTTCAGTAAACTTGTTTGTTTTATCCTGTGCGCTGAAGACTTGTTCATATGCTCTATGCAATGCTTGTTTTAATTTAAAATATTACCTTCTATGTGGCCGTTTATT
Source organism: Aegilops umbellulata (assembly GCA_032464435.1). Taxonomy (NCBI): domain Eukaryota; kingdom Viridiplantae; phylum Streptophyta; class Magnoliopsida; order Poales; family Poaceae; genus Aegilops; species Aegilops umbellulata. The sequence goes on from CP136057.1 coordinate 326,609,435, forward strand.
AAATCTGAGAGATGGCGAGTCGTCGGCTTTTGCCCCCACGCCACTAGTGCTGAGGTGTTCGGGGATAAACCTGAGCAGTCTTTTTCCCATTGTTGGGTCCTTCGAGGGAGGTGCTCAGCCTGGCGAACAAGGAAATCGGACTATAGTGCCTTATCACTCTCACTTAGCCAGAGAATTCTATAATTTTAAATTTCGGTGAAGCCCCTAGTGTTCGGAAGGCCAAGCTTGGGGCGCTATGCACGCCTTGGGCCGGACAAAGCCGACTCCTCGCTCTAAGCGGCATAAGTCTTTAAGGACTCGAAACCTCTCGAATAGAGACCAGCTCTCGCCCTATCATGACAATCAGTTTTAGCTTTCTCTACTGAAGTGCTTAGCCCAGCTCAACTGGGGCACAATCGCAGTAGTTCTCCCAGCGCTACCTTAGCCGATATAACGGAACGTAAGGTACCAAAACATGGGAGCCGGGCAAACCCAACTGTTGACCCAAGACATGATTCGGAGCTGATGCATATGTCGGATTTCGGGTTCCGGCAAACCCTTAAGGTTCGAACTCTGGGGTGCGCGCGGAGATTATGCCCTCTACCTCTCCGTCTCACAAAGATCTAACTACCGAATGAACAACACAAGAGACACAGAGTTTATACTGGTTCGGGCCACCGATGCGGTGTAATGCCCTACTCCAGTGTGGTGTGGTGGATTGCCTCTTGGGCTGATGATGATGAACACTACAAGGTAGAACAGCCTCGCGAGGGTCTGTTCTTAGCTAGCGGGATGAACTGCTAGGAGGAGTTCAGCTGCCCTTCTCTCTCTCTCTCTGTTGCCTGAGTCTCTCTACTGGTTTTTCCCTGATGCGATTGCTAGATTGCTCGATGATCTCTCCGTGTTCTACCCTGGGGGTGGCTAGTCCTATTTATAGGCAAAGGCCCTGGGCCTCTTCCCAAATATTGAGCGGGAAGGGCACCAACAATTGGCCAATTCGAAGGGGAACATCTGGTACACTTATCCTGACTAAAGTTGGTCCTCGCCTGCCAAAGGCCCTGTGGTGACGCCGTTCTGGGCTCCACGATGACCTCCTTCCCACCGTTGGACTGGTCTTGGTCTCGTTGCACCGAAATGGATGCCTTTGCTTGATCCTCTCGCCTGCGCTTGCACCCTTTGCACCAAAGAGGAAAGGGAGAGACTGCGCGGACTGGCGCCCACCTGGCACCCTTGGTCGTCATGGCTTGCGTCATGGGCTCCTCGCGAGGTACCCCGCCTTGATCTCTCCGCCTCCTCGTGAGTCAGCCTGATGAGGCCGTGCCTGAGGAAGCGCCGTGTCGTCCGCCCCGCGAGGCTTGGCCCCTCGCGAGGGTCTTGGGTCTTGTGTTGATGAAGATGGGCCGCGCTGGGCCCCCTTTGAGCCACGCTGCAAGCCGCAGGCAGGCAAGTCTGGGGACCCCCGTTCCCAGAACGCCGACAGTAGCCCCCGGGCCCAAGGCGCGCATGGACTTGGCCGTGCTGAGAGGCGAAAGGGCATGGGCGAAGCGCCGCAGGCCCTAACAGCCTGCGGCCTTGGGCGCTGCATGGCGGTTGATTGGACGCGAGTGCTTTAGCAACCGCGCAGGTTATTAAAGGTGCGGCGTCTGCCTAGGCTTTGCTTTTCTCTTCTCCGGTCGCTGGTCAGATCCCCTTTCTCGCGCCTCTCCTTCCTTCCTGCAAATTCCTAGATCTGCTCCACCGGTGTGACCTAGGAAGACATGGCGCCTCGTCAGTCTCCGGCCGAAGCTTGGTTCTCGCCTGCTCTGGACTTGCCCAATGTGTCGGAGGCGAGCCTTGCCCGGCTGCGCTGGATGGCGGCGGCGCAGGGCATCGACGGGGCGCAGGTGTTCAAGGTCGGCTCCACCACCCCTGAGGGCCGAGGGAGCACCTTCTACCCTCTCTTCGTAAGCTCCATTACTGCGAGCCTGGTGCCTCCTTTCTCCGAGTTCTTCCTCTCTGTCCTCCGCCATTACAACTTACAAGCTCTGCATCTCCACCCCTACTCCATCCTTCTTCTGGCGATCTTCGCCTACTACTGCGAGGCTCATGTGGGGGTGCAGCCCTCAGTGGCCTTGCTGCGCCACTACTTCTCCCTCCGGGTCATCCGTGGTTCTCCTTCCGCATGCGCGAGCTTCGTCGCGTACGGCGGCGCCATTGCCATTTCGAATCCCGGGAAGAGGATTGAGGGATTCAGGAGCAAGTGGGTCTTGGTAGACGCCGGGCGCATCCACCCTCGGCTGATCCTGCCCGCGGAGCAGCCCGCGAGTTCCAGCGACTGGTGCCGAGCGGAGCTCACGGACCCTCGCGCGAAGTCGGTACTGGAGAAGATGGACGCGGACCTGAAGCCGACCAGCATGGCGGCGGCGAAGCTGACCGGCGCATCGCTGCTGAGGGAGTCCCTGGAGCACCAATTGGCTCCGCTTCGGCAGTACTCACCTCCGATGTGGAGGCCTCATCCGAGCCCCGCGGCCTTGGGCGACGAGGATTTGACCGTGGTTCTGCAATCTCTGGTCGGGGGCGAGGTGGCAAGGTTGGAGGGCGCACCTGCGCCCTTGTTCCTTTGCGACGACTGGAAGCAGGTGGTGGAGTCCATGCCCATCTTCAACGGGGATGGGCCCGTGCCCGTGGTGGCTCCCGAGGGACTGGTGGACGTGTCCTCCGGCGACTCCAACGAAGAGGAGGGCGAAGAGGAGCGGGAGAAGGGCCCTTACTCCGAGGCAACTGACGGAGAGTCGAGAGCTCCCCTTCCCCGGTGCAGACCCCGTTCTCTCCGCCTCTCTTCGAGTGACGATGACGAGGACGATGAGCAGGTCGGCAGGAGCTTGCCCCCGATCCCGAAGAAGGACAGGACCGGGCTGCTCTCCCGTGGGTCTGTCCCTGCCCCAAGGCGCACCGCAGACACGCCTCTCACTTCTGGGCTTCCCGAGGGCGATCCTTCTAGCCGGCTTTCTGGCTTCAAGTATGGCCGGAGGCTGCTTGAGCTCTCCAGCGATGACCCGTAAGTGCTCGATCCTTCGTCTTTATTTCTTATTATGCTGCTGAGGCTTGACGTTTGCCCTTTGAACAGGACGGCGCCCGCGGCGAAGAAGCCGAAGGGGGCTCCTTAGGCTTCGTTCACGGTAGCGCTTGTGTCCGTGGGGGATGGTGATCGTGACGCACGGGCCTCTCCTGCCCGGTCGCCTTCGCAAGGCCTGGCTGAGCTGGCTGGGGCAAGCTCAGCCCCCATGGCCCAAGTGACTCCCGAGGTGCCCTTGTCTGCCGCCACCACCACGACCGTCGGGGCGCAGCAGACTCCGCCTTGGGACGATGTGGTTGTGCCGCCGCTGCTTTCTCCTCCTGCTCCTCCGGCTGCTGTTTCTCCGTCCCCTTCTGCCGTTCTGGAGCGTGCTGTTGCTGAACTGGATCGGCTGCGGCAGGATCTTCTTGGCACCGACCCTCGCTTGGTGGTCGTGCGCCTGGAGCTGGCTTCGGGGTGGATTCGCTCCGACGCCTTGATTCGGGCGGCGCTGGTTCAGGCCTCGACGGCTTGTGACGGAGAGAGGGAGGCCACCCTCGAGGCAAAGACTGCTCGAGATGCGGCCCTGGGGAGGTTGTTCAAGTCCGTGGCCGCTGCAAGGAGCTGGAGGACGAGCTGCAAGGCCTGCGAGACCAGCTCGCGAAGGAGGTCCGCCTTCGCCAAGAGCAGGAAGAAGGCTCGAAGGCTTGCGAGGCGGCCATCGAGAACCGGGAGGCCAAGCTCAAGAAGCGCCGCGACCGCCTAGGCGCGCTGAAGAAGGAGCTGGAGGTGACGAAGGACGAGCTGGATGGCAAGGCCCGGGTCCTTGTCGAGGATCGCGTGGCCTTCGCGGACATGGAGAAGGAGGCCCGTGCTTCGCTGAAGACGCTTTACGAGAGCGGCCTGGAGAGCCCGCTGGCCGGTGCCGAGGACGGCCCCGCCAAGCTACTTCCCTTCCTGGTTCGTGCCCTTGGGGATGTCGCCCTTGGCCTTGGCCCCACGGCTGAGGCCGAGGCGCGTGTCCTGTCTTCTGCTGCGTTGACGCGGGTCTTCGCCCACATCTACCTTCACGATCCCAGCGCCGACCTCGACAGCTTGTTGGAGCCGGTGAGTGGCGAGGGTGCTGCCGTCGCTGTCGAAGCCGTGAAGGGGCGCGCAGAGGCGCTGCTGGGGAAGTTCCGGGCCTTCAACACCAAGCCGAAGCAAGGTGCTGCCGGCCCTGCTGCTCCACGAGGCGAGGCCACTCAGCGCTGCTCCACCACCGACAAGTGACTCCGTTACCGCTCCTGTTCTTCTTTCAATTCCTGCACATGCATCACGCCTCGGGGAGGCATTTAAACTTGCGTTTGGTACTGAGACGACGGTATGGACTGTAATATTTGCTTTTAAATTCCTTGAGTTTTATGCTTTTCCTCCCTACTTGCTTGTGTTCTACGCCGGCAGAGCCCGGCCCTGCGCGTACCTCACCCAGCATTAGCCCCGACCGGAAACCATGACGGGACCAAAGGAGTGAGGGGCTACGTGACAAGTTAGGCTCCTGAGTCACGATGCTCAGGAGTCCCCCTTGGCGCACGAACAACAAGTAGGGAAGCGTGATGTAGGTGTATCTTCCGTTCTACGTCTGCAGAGCCCGACTCCGCGCGTACCTCACCCAACATAGCCTTTCGGAACTAAGGAGTGAGGGGCTATGGAGCCAGTTAGGCTCCTGAGTAGCGATGCTCAGGAGTCCCCCTTGACGCGCAAACAGCGAGCGATGAAGTGAGATGCAAGTGTGACTACCGTTCTACGTCTACAGAGCCCGGCCCCGCGCATACCTCACCCAGCATAGCCTTTCGGAACTAAGGAGTGGGGGGCTACGGGACCAGTTAGGCCCCTGAGTCGCGATGCTCAGGGGTCCCCCTTGACGCTCAAGCGGCCTTCATACCTTGGCTCCGCTCGGGGAGAGATGCGCGATGAACCAGGCCCGAGGGGCCTAGCTGGGTGGCGTACGTCTGGGCGTGACCCAGTCGTAGCCCCCGTGCCTATCCCCCTCGTGTGGCGCTCCCGAGGGGAGGCGTTGCGGTGAGGCTAGACACCGAGCTCTGGGCTCCCTGAGGTTAATGTGGCCCGGAGGCCACCCTCAGTTGTTTATCACCGGCGTGGAGAATAGCGCTTCCGTATGTGTACGGGCATGGCCGCTCCTCGGCAGTGTTGTCAGCCAGCGCGGAGCATGGTGCTTCCACTGGTACGTGGGAGGGGGCTCCCCTCCGGGAGGAGCCCCCGGGGCGTGTACAGCCCCGCCCTGACACGTGGCCGGCACGGTAGGGCTAGGTGAGTTGTATTTGGGCACCCGTGAGCCAGCGCGGGACTCATGGGGCCCTACCTCTAGGCGGGTTGCGCCTGGCACTGGGCCGTATCTTGAGATGTGTTCCTGCAAATTTGGTTAGATGCCCGCACTCTACGTCCTCGAGTCCCGGCCCTCGAGCTTGTCTCAGCCGTCGCTGGTATGCCAGGTCGCGATGCCGTGGACTAGGCCAGAGGGTGAGGGCTGGTGAGCCAGTAAGAGCCCTAAGTCGCGATGCTCAGGTATCCCCCTTTAACGTGCAAGTACTCGACATGGAGAAGAAGAGGTGCCGTGAACGGGCATCAAGTAATCAAGCATGATAGGCGAATGCATAGCTGGAAATAAATGCAAGGGAGATACATGCCACCAGGCCTGGCCCGAGCGGCCTGGGGATGATGCAGCCCGAGGGGCGCCCCCAACAAAGCAAGCTAATGACCGAAAATAAAAAGGGATACATGCCGCAGGGACGGACCCACGCGGCCTGGGAATGATGCAGCCCTGGGAGGGCGCTCCCAGCTGGAAATGAAGCTTGAAAGATGTCACCTGAAGATGTCGAAGACGAAGTGGTGTTGGTGCAGCAAACTCGGTGCGCTGCGGAAGCCGATCCTCATGAGCCCCCAGGCCCAGGGGCCTCAGGAGGCTCCGGAGGCGCTGGTGGCTCCTCGCGGATCATCTCCATCTCTGCCAGGACTGCGGAACGCCTGTCTTCCTGAGTCTCCATGATGCCCCTCATGAGGCGCTGGTACGCAGCAGCCACGCTCGGCAAGCCGTAAGGCATGCGAACATAGCTGTGGGGTGGGCCTCCACAACGCCCCACTTGCGAGGGCCAGAGGCGCTCCATCGTGGCGACCCGATTGAGCCCTGGTACGTCGATGCAGACACGCAGCCCACCATCCTCGCCTGGATGGGGAGCCACAGCCGGTAGACGGCGGCAACCTCCCATGATTCTTGACTCCTGTAGTTCTTGAACGGCCTTGTTAACGAACTCCTGCTGGTCTGACCTTCCTTGCCTTGCTCTTTCTTGAGGGAAACGTGCTTCGAGGCACGCCTCCACGTGGTGCCCCAGCGCCTCCCTCGTGACCCTGGCCAGGTCAGTGGCCCTCCAGGTGAGAGCCCCCGAGCCCTGCCTGAGGAGGGCGCCAGGTGCGCTTTCCTATGCGATGGAAGGAGGGTCCCCTTGGGCAGACGCGGGCCCTGAGGGGCATGCCTCCTGTGGGGCTGAGCCTGACGATGTCTTCTTCTTCTTGGGGGTGATCTCGGGAAGCCTCCTCCTTCCGTGATCTGGGTCTTCTAGTGACGCATCCTAAAAGGCTCACTCCAGGGAACACACTGCATCCTTCTCTTCACATGGCACCGTGATGACTCCGCCACTTCCTGGCATCTTGAGGACGTTGTAGCCATGATGAGTCACGGCCATGAACTTGGCCAGTGCAGGGTACCCGAGGATGGCGTTGTACGGCAGGCGGATGTGGGCGACGTCGAAGTCGATGAGCTCAGTGCGGTAGTTGCTGCGGGCCCCGAAGGTGACAGGGAGGCGGACCTGCCTGATCAGGATCGTGGAACCGTCGGTGACTCCGGAGAAAGGCTTGGTTGGCTGAAGCTGGTCGTAGGGCACTTGGAGATTGTTGAATGTTTCCACGGACAGGACGTTGAGCCCTGCTCCACCATCGGTGAGGGTCCTGGTGACCAGTACGTTGCTGATGACTGGGGAGCAAAGCATTGGGAGGACGCCGGCTGTGGCCGCGCACTTGAGCTGATCTGCTGAGCTAAACGTGATGGCGCACGCCGACCACCTGAGGGGGTGCATTGCTTCGAGCTTGGGGAGGACTGCATTCACTTCGCGAGCAAACTGCTTGAAGATGCGTTGGGAGGCTGGGGCTTGAGCTCCGCCCAGGATGCAGGCGATTGCGCGTGGCTCCTGGAAGCCCCCATCCCCCTCGTCTTGATGGCGGTCCTCGTTCCTCCTTGGCTGAGGCGGAAGTGGAGGGAGGCCTGCGTTGCCCTGCAGGCGATCCTCACGAGCCTGATCCCGCCAATCCCCCTCGCGAGGCAGGTCTCGCCAGCGGTCCTCGCGAGGTTGATCACGCCATCCTTGGCGCGGGCCGCGGTCTTCCCAGCGTCCTGGGTTTCTTCCTCCTCCTCGGCCGTAGCCCCGGTCAGCGTGGTCGGGACGACGGCCGATCCTTCCTTCTCGCACGGCGTGGAGCTCTTGGCATTCATTGGTGTTGTGGGTGTGGAGGTCGTGGTACACACAGTACCGGCTGCCCCTGGAGGATTCGGGCAGATCCTTGCCCCGCTTGGTGTCCGGTTCCGCCGCGAGCACGGCAGCCCCCTTGCGCTTCACGTCCTTGGCCTTAGGCTTCTTCTCTTCTGGGTCTGCGGCAGGCAGCTCGAGGAGGGAGAGACGCCCCTCCTCAGCCCTGGCGCACTTGGTCGCCAAGTTGAACAGCTCCAGGGAGGTGCACAGGTCTTCATGCATCGCCAGCTCCTCCTTCATCTTGACGTCGCGCACACCATCAGAGAAGGCCGAGATGATGGCTTCCTCGGACACCTTGGGGATCTTGAGGTGCGCACTGTTGAAGCGCTGGATGTACTTTTGCAGGGTCTCTCCGGGTTGTTGCTTGATGCGGCGCATGTCGCTCACGGCCGGCGGCCTATCGCGAGTACCTTGGAAGTTGGCGATGAAGCGGGTGCGCATCTGGTCCCAGGAAGAGATCGTGCCTGGGGCCAGGTTCAGGAGCCAGGTTCGAGCTCCCTCCTTGAGCGCCATGGGGAACCAGTTTGCCATGACCTTTTTGTCCCCGCTGGCAGCTTCGACGCCCAGCTCATAGAGCTGGAGGAATTCTGCAGGGTCGGTCGTGTCGTCGTAGCGAGGAGGCAGGTCTGGCTTGAACTTGCCGGGCCACGCGACGCTGCGCAGCTCGGTGGTGTAGGCGCGGCAGCCTGCGGTGGCCACGGGAGGCTTCGGTTGAGGGAGAGCTTGGCCTTGCGGGTCCCCATGCGCCGCAGCTGGAAGCAGCGCGGGCTCTTGACGTGCCGGAGCTGGAGCAGGGTCACGACGAGCCAGAGCAGGAAGCGCCCGGGCAGCCTCTTGCGGTCGAGGGACTTCTTGGCAGCTCCGTTCTTGCTGGGCTGGCGCCTGACGGAGCAGGTTCCGCCCAGGGGCCACGCGCCTTGGAGCCATGATGTCTTGTTGGAGAGGAGGCGGCTGGTACGCCCCCGGAGCTTCATTGCCCGCGCGGGGCGGGGTGCGGCGCAGTGGAGCGGACGGCGCAGGAGAGCCCCCTACGGCGCGGACGAGCTCGGTGACGCGGTCGAGCCACTCTTCGTAGACGTCGTCGACGGGACGGTAGCGCAGGAGCTCGTTTGCCGTGATGAGCGCAGCTCGAGCCTCCAAGGGTGCGCGGAGCGCGCGGGACGAAGAGCCAGCTGGTGTGAGCGATGGAGTAGCGGTGCGGCCGTCTTGCCGCATGGACGGGTGCTGAGACGACGCTTGCTGCTCGTTCCCCGCCGGGCCGGTGGCAGGGTTGACGGCGGGCGACGGGGAACGACGAGGACGCCCACCGACGGGAGCCGTCTGGGCGACGCGGGAAGCGATGGCGGCCCGGCGCTCGGCACGGGCCCGACGAGCGTCAGACATGGACGCGACGGTCGGAGGAGAGCGGAGCAGTGGAAGACAAATTCCGGCGCACCCCTACCTGGCGCGTCAAATGTCGGATTTCGGGTTCCGACAAACCCTTAAGGTTCGAACTCTGGGGTGCGCGCGGAGATTATGCCCTCTACCTCTCCGTCTCGCAAAGATCTAACTACCGAATGAACAACACAAGAGACACAGAGTTTATACTAGTTCGGGCCACCGATGCGGTGTAATACCCTACTCCAGTGTGGTGTGGTGGATTGCCTCTTGGGCTGATGATGATGAACACTACAAGGTAGAACAGCTTCGCGAGGGTCTGTTCTTAGCTAGGGGGATGAACTGCTAGGAGGAGTTCAACCGCCCTTCTCTCTCTCTCTCTGCTGCCTGAGTCTCTCTACTGGTTTCTCCCTGATGCGATTGCTAGATTGCTCGATGATCTCTCCGTGTTCTACCTTGGGGGTGGCTAGTCCTATTTATAGGCAAAGGCCCTGGGCCTCTTCCCAAATATTGAGAGGGAAGGGCGCCAACAATTGGCCAATTCGAAGAGGAACATCTGGTACACTTATCCTGACTAAAGTTGGTCCTCGCCTGCCAAAGGCCCTGTGGTGACGCCGTTCTGGGCTCCACGATGACCTCCTTCCCACCGTTGGACTGGTCTTGGTCTCGTTGCACCGAAATGGATGCCTTTGCTTGATCCTCTCGCCTGCGCTTGCCCCCTTTGCACCAAAGAGGAAAGGGAGAGACTGCGCGGACTGGCGCCCGCCTGGCACCCTTGGTCATCATGGCTTGCATCATGGGCACCTCGCGAGGTACCCCGCCTTGATCTCTCCGCCTCCCCGTGAGTCAGCCTAATGAGGCTGTGCCTGAGGAAGCGTCGTGTCGTCCGCCCCGCGAGGCTTGGCCCCTCGCAAGGGTCTTGGGTCTTGTGTTGATGAAGATGGGCCGCGCTGGGCCCCCTTTGAGCCACGCCGCAGGCCACAGGCAGGCAAGTCTGGGGACCCCCGTTCCCAGAACGCCGACAGCATATAATGCTATAAGTTCGGGGTGCCGCACTTGTGGAAGTGTTCGGACTTCTTACGCCGTATTATGGGGTGCTTAAGCCCCTGGCATATTAGCCATACCAAAGTGTACGGATGCTAAATGTCATAACTGAACATGTATATGAAAAAGGAATGAATAGAGAATGCAATAATAAGCTGAAGCTAAGCATTGTTTATTCCCAAAGGCTGCGCTGAAAGCAGAACAATACAAATAGTGCGATAAGCAAGAGATGGGACTATTTGACATGTCCCCCTCCAGGGGCGGGCTATTGGACTGTATGTAAGATAAGTATTTTGCTCGTTATAGAGACCACCTGGGAATTCGACGTAGCTTTCTGCCCCCTTGGTTGTTGCATCGTGTGTTTGGCGATTGTACCGCCGGACAGGTCTTCCAGAGAGTAACGTCCTGAAAGTAAGAAAAATGATAGAATCGACGGCCCCTAGTATGGTTGAGCCATGTGTTGGGGCGTGCCATGGTCATGCCCCTCCCCCTGTGCCCATGGTATTTTCAGAGCGTAATTATGTACGCGTGGTACTTATTTCGTAGTTTCGCGAGGCTGGGGTTGGGGCTGCATTGCTACGCTTGCTCGGAACGTGCCAGGCGGTCTTGTTGTAGGTTACTCCGAGCGCGCTTGATGGTGTCCGGACGTTTTATTGCCAGACTGGAGAATTGCCTTGAGAGGCTGCTTTGTACTTCTGCTGCGAGGGCCGCCGTATGCTCCTCTGTTCGGAGAGAGCGTTCGGTGTTTCCATTGACTGTAATGACTCCTTGAGGTCCTGGCATCTTGAGCTTGAGGTATGCGTAGTGCGGCACTGCATTAAACTTTGCAAATGCGGTTCGCCCGAGGCACGTGATACCCACTGCAGAACGGGACTATATCGAAGGATAACTCCTCGCTTCGGAAATTATCCGGGGATCCGAAGACTACTTCAAGTGTGACTGAGCCCGTGCAATGGGCCTCTACACCTGGTATGACACCTTTAAAGGTAGTCTTTGCGGGTTTGATCCTTGAGGGATCTATGCCCATTTTGCACACCGTGTCCTGATAAAGCAGGTTCAAGCTACTGCCGTCGTCCATAAGGACTTGAGTGAGGTGAAATCCATCAATGATTGGGTCGAGAACCAATGCGGCAAATCCGCCATGGCGGATACTAGTAGGGTGGTCCCTTCGATCAAAAGTGATCGGGTAGGAGGACCATGGGTTGAACTTTGGGGCGACTGGCTCCAACGCGTATACGTCCCTTAGCGCACGCTTCAGTTCCCTCTTGGGGATGTGGGTTGCGTATATCATGTTCACCATCCGCACTTGTGTGTGTGGGGGGGGGAAGCCCTTCTGTCCACTATTGTTCGGCGGCCGGGGCTCCTCCTCGTTGTCGCTATGTAGCCCCTTGTCTCTGTTCTCGGCATTTATCTTGCCGGCCTGCTTGAACACCCAACAATCCCTGTTGGTGTGATTGGCTGGTTTTTCGGGGGTGCCATGTATCTGGCACGAGCGATCGAGTATACGGTCCAAACTGGACGGGCCCAGAGTGTTTCTTTTGAATGGCTTCTTCCGCTGACAGGATTTAGAGCCTCTGAATCCGGCATTAACTGCCGTATCTTCACCGTTGTCGCTATTAATGCGGCGCTTGTGCTTGTTGCGACGCGACCTGCCATTGCTGTCCTTGGTATCCGAATTACCAGGGCTCTTGGTCATGTTATTGCTACGAGCCAGCCAGCTGTCTTCTCCTGCGCAAAAGAGGGTCATGAGTGTCATGAGGGCTGCCACAGATTTCGGCTTTTCCTGTCCAAGGTGCCGGGCAAGCCACTCATCACGGATGTTATGCTTGAAGCCTGCTAGGGCCTTTGCATCCGGACAGTCGACGATTTGATTTTTCTTGGTTAGGAACCGTGTCCAGAATTGTCTGGCAGATTCTTCTGGCTGCTGGATTATGTGGCTCAGGTCATCAGCGTCTGGTGGTCGCACATACGTGCCCTGGAAATTGTCGAGGAATGCGGCTTCCAGGTCCTCCCAACAACCAAATGATTCTGCTGGCAAGCTGTTAAGCCAATGCCGAGCTGGTCCTTTAAGCTTTAGTGGGAGGTATTTGATGGCGTGTAGGTCATCGCCACGGGCCATGTGGATATGAAGGAGATAGTCCTCGATCCATACCGCAGGATCTGTTGTGCCATCGTATGATTCAATGTTTACGGGTTTGAAACCCTCTGGGATTTGATGATCCATTACTTCATCTGTGAAGCATAGTGGGTGTGCGGCACCTCTGTACTGGGCTATATCACGACGTAGCTCAAATGAGCTTTGTGTGATGTGTTCGGCCCAGCCGGATTTACTGTATCCGGCGTGACGATTATCGTCTCATGACGTGGGGCGCCCGCGCGATCCGTAGATCGATCTTGTTTGCCTTGCCTTGTCCTCCAACATATCTTGCAGGTCTGGCGCGTTTCCCCGTGTCTTGGTATTTTTTGAATGATGCCGGGGTGCGGCTTGAGTGGAGGGCCTGGAGGCCTCTCTGTCGCGGCCGCGAGGTGGCCGGTCAGCCGCATCATCCGCTGGTGATGTAGGTTTAAGTGCTTCCTCCTCTAATCGGGGTAGCAACCTGCGCTTTGGGTAGCTCTTGGAGGGGCATTCGAGTTCGTACTCCTCGGCCGCAAGGACTTCAGTCCATCTGTCGGCTAGCAAGTCTTGATCAACTCTAAGCTGTATTTGCTTTTTCTTAAGGCTATTTGCCGTGGCCATAAGCCTGCGCTTGAAGCGCTCTTGTTCGACGGGATCCTCAGGCACGACAAATTCGTCGTCGCCGAGGCTTGCCTCGTCTTCGGAGGGAGGCATGTAATTGTCATCCTCCTCCTCTCTGTCTACGGCTCTCTCAGGGGGGCTGGCTTCTCCATCCTCCTGCGCTGAATCTTGCTGGAGGGAGTTGTCTTCGGCACTGTCCGGGGTGTTATTATCTCCCGTGCTGGTATCACCGTTTTTGTTTTGGCGGGATTTAGAGCGGCGCCGCTGACGCCAGCGCTTGGGTTGCTTTTTGGAGGGGTCGTCCCCTGCGTCGCCATTGCTTTCTTTGGGTGTATCCATAATATATATGTCATATGACGAGGTGGCTTTCCAGTGCCCTATAGCCGCTGGTTCCTGTTCGTCTCCTACATCGTCGTCCATACCGTCGATGTCTTCGGAGTCGAAGTCTAGCATGTCGGTTAAATCATCGACAGTGGCTATGAAGTGGGTGGTGGGTGGGCGTCGAATTTCTTCGTCGCCCGCATCCCAATCCTGCCGGTCATAATCCAACGAGGACTCTCCTGACAAAGAGAGAGATCTGAGTGAATTCAGGATGTCACCGAAGGGTGAGTGCTGAAAGATTTCCGCGGCGGTGAATTCCATGATAGGCGCCCAACCGGATTTGATTGGCGGGGGCGCGGAGGGTTCGGAGTCCGGAGAATAGTCCGGCACTTTGGAGTCACGGGCTTTGCAGAGGATAAGGCTGGTGTCCGGCTCGATCGCTGTTGAGACTGCAGCCCCCGCGGCGGGGTCTAGCCACCCGTCCTCGGTTGGCGTAGTGGGCTCCGAGCTAAGGGTCGGAGCGGATGCGGGCGCGGCCTTCAGGGCACTGTTCGGCGATAGAGTTAAATCATGCCCATCATGACAGTGTGGCGCGCCCGGCTGCGGCTCGAATCTGTCGAAGATCAAGTCTCCGCGGATGTCAGCCGTGTAGTTCAAACTTCCGAATTTGACCTGATGGCCAGGGGCGTAGCTTTCAATCTCCTCCAGATGGCCAATCGAACTGGCCCGCAATGCAAAGCCGCCGAATACAAAGATCTGTCCGGGGAGAAAAGTCTCACCCTGTACTGCATCACCAATGATGGTCGAAGGATCCATCAAGCCTAACGACGACGACACAGAGGAACTCTCAATGAAAGCACCAATGTCGGTGTCAAAACCGGCGGATCTCGGGTAGGGGGTTCCGAACTGTGCATCTAGGCGGATGGTAACAGGAGACAAGGGACACGATGTTTTTACCCAGGTTCAGGCCCTCTCGATGGAGGTAAAACCCTACTCCTGCTTGATTAATATTGATGATATGGGTATGTAACGCCCCGAGACTGACGCTCCAGAAGACATCCATGTTTTTCGTTGTTGCCGCGTGTTTCATTTATTTGTTGCTTTCATCATCGCATTGCATCACATGTTTCCTAAAACTCGTGGTCCGTTCGTAGTTGCCACGTTCCCCCCTTGCCTTCATTGATCATTTCGAGTCCAACCGGGGTTTTCGTTTCCCTCTTGTCTGGCCGTTTGACCCTCTCTACATTCTACCCTTCCCTCGTGCGTGTCCGAAAGTTGTCCCGAACCCGACCCGCTCTGTCGTTACCAATTGGTCCGGATAATCCCCTAACATCTATAAAACATCTCCGTTTTCTTATTTGAACTCCCTATCTATTTATTTATCGACCGTCCGATTAAAATCGGAGGGACCAAATACCTCTAACCAAAATCCTCGTGCTATATAAACAACCTAACCCTAGCCCTAAGTTGTCCCATCCATCCATTCCCTCACCCGCCGCCGCCAATCCGTTTTCCTCGGGATCCCTCCCGATCCAGCTGACCCGACCATCTCCCTAGTTTTCAGCGCGGGCCAACCACATCCTCCTCGCTCGATTCCCTCCGCGCCCGAAGAACCATCTTGCCCCGAGCACCCTGCAAGCAGCAGCAACAGTCCCGAATAGCGCCGCCCATGGCCTTGTCTCCGGCCAGAACGAGCCTCCCCATGCTCCTCCACCTCGCCTCGTCGTCCGACGACCGGCGCCGCTGCCGGCGACCACGAGATAAGCACCGCTGCCCTTCTCCTCCTCCTGTTGTTTCTCCGCCTCCCTCGTCTTACCTCCGTGTCTCCCTTTCTATGTTCAAACAGGAGCGCTGCCGACTGTCCTTGCCACCGCCGCACCTCACCGGATCCGTGACACCCACCTCTGACTTGCTCCGTTCCGGCCAGTCCTCGGTAAATCCACCCCAAGCCTCGCGCCATCACCCACCGGAGCCAGACAGCGCTGGATCCCTTCCTTCTGACCTCCTCGACTCCGGTAACCAGGTCATGCCGCCGCTCCCCGTGCCTCCTCCCTTTTCCCTGTTGCTCCTCTCTGAACTTACCCCATCGTGGCCGCATGTCTGCAGGTCGCCGATGCACCCGACGGGATGAAGCTGCCGGTGCCCCTGCTCCAGCCCTGCGTCGCCTTCCCCCGCGCCGGTGCCTTCTGCATCGAAGCCCTGCTTCGGTTGCAGAGAAGAACGAGCGCCTCGACCCCCCCATGCAATGTCGCCTCGCCAGCCCATATCGACCGCCCGGATCTGTGCCTCCGCCGCCGTTGCCCGTTTCGGTCGGATCCCGCCGGCTGGGCCCCGTCCCCGGCCATCGGTGCCCTCGCCGGAGACCACCTGCGTCGCCTGCCAAGTCATCTGCTTCGCCCCTGCACTGAACCTGCCGCTCTCTATCTTTGTCGAACGAGATGGGCAGCGCTCGAACCTGCTGCTCCCCGTGTGCCAGGTGGGCCACGCACAGGCCCAGCGTGCCAGTCCTCTGCTTCCTCTCTCCACCGACGGGCTTGGCCCATGGTGAGCGCCCAGATTCGGCCCGATGCGTGTTTTTTCCTCTATTGCGATTTTAGCAATTATCCCAGGAACGTCAGTTTTACAGATTGCACCCTCATGTTCATGCATATAATAACTCAACAACCGTGCATCGGATTAAAATGTTTTAAACATGTTAAATGCTTAGAATTTGTCTAGTTTCATAATATGCCACTTTCATCCCATGTTAAAATGTTTAAACTTGCTGTTTGATTAAATTTGCATAAATGCCATGTTAAAATGATTTATTTCATAACTAAATAACCGTAGCTCGGATTTAAATGTTCTTTATATGTAAATGGGGTGGAAAAATGCCTAGTTTAACATGGCTCACTCATCTTGCATGTTTAACAATTTCAAAATTGTGTTTAGGGCAGAACAGTACCAAATCCATAAATTGCATATGAGGATTTTCCGGATTTGTTGTTTGTTGTTCCGGCCTCATTTAAACTTGCCTAGATAGGTAGTTTTATTGTGCTTCACCTCTTGCCATATTAAGAAACATTTAATATTGATGTGTTCATAACCAAGAGCGAACTAAATAACTTGAATGTGGTGTTTCGTCAATATGCAACTCGTTGCATATTGAGTTCCACTTAATTTGTGGTATTGTTTGTGCACTTTGCCATGCCATGCATATTTAAACCGGACATGCATCATACTTGATTGTGCATTATGCCATGTTTATGTGATGGTTGTTTACTATGTTGTTTGCTTCTTTCCGGGTTGATTCTCTCGTTAACTTCGGTTTCGTTCCGGAGTTGTGAGGATTCGTTCGACTATGTCCGTTTGTCTTCTTCATGGACTCGTTCTTCTTCCTTGCGGGATCTCAGGCAAGATGACCATACCTTCGAAATCACTTCTATATTTGCTTGCTAGTTGCTCGCTCTTTTGCTATGCTGCGATACCTACCACTTGCTATATCATGCCTCCCATGTTGCCATGTCAAGCCTCTAACCATCCTTTCCTAGCAAAGCGTTGTTTGTCTATGTTACCGCTTTTGCTCAGCCCCTCTTATAGCGTTGTTAGTTGCAGGTGAAGATGAAGTTTGTTCCATGTTGGAACATGGATATGTTGGGATATCACAATATCTCTTATTTAATTAATGCATCTATATATTTGGTAAAGGGTGGAAGGCTTGGCCTTATGCCTGGTGTTTTGTTCCACTCTTGCCGCCCTAGTTTCCGTTATATCGGTATTATGGTCCCGGATTTTGCGTTCCTTACACGGTTGGGTGATTTATGGGACCCCCTTGACAGTTCGCTTTGAATAAAACTCCTCAGCAAGGCCCAACCTTGGTTTTACCATTTTCCACCTAAGCCTTTTTCCCTTGGGTTCTGCAGACTCAAGGGTCATCTTTATTTTGACCCCCGGGCCAGTGCTCCTCCGAGTGTTGGTCCAACCTATCAGCCGCTGGTGGCCACTAGGGGCAACTCTAGGCTCGCCTATCGGAAGTTTGGACAATCCGGTGTGCCCTGAGAACGAGGTACGTGCGACTCCTATCGGGATTTGTCGGCACATCGGGCGGCTTTGCTGGTCTTATTTTACCATTGTCGAAATGTCTTGTAGCAGGGATTCCGGGACTGATCGGGTCTTCCCGGTAGAAGGAATATCCTTTGTTGACCGTGAGAGCTTATAATGGGCTAAGTTGGGACACCCCTGCAGGGTATTAACTTTCGAAAGCCGTGCCCGCGGTTATGAGGCAGATGGGAATTTGTTAATGTCCGGTTGTAGAGAACTTGACACTTGACTTAATTAAAATGCATCAACCGTGTGTGTAGCCGTGATGGTCTCTTTTCGGCGGAGTCCGGGAAGTGAACACGGTTCTTGTGTTATGTTTGAACGTAAGTAGTTTCAGGATCACTTCTTGATCCCTCCTAGTTAACGACCGTGCTTTGCTTCTCTTCTCGCTCTCATTTGCGTAAGTTAGCCACCATATATGCTAGTGCTTGTTGCAGGTCCACCTCACTACCCTGTCCTACCTTTAAGCTTAAATAGTCTTGATCTCGCGGGTTGAGATTGTTGAGTCCTCGTGGCTCACAGATACTTCCAAACAGTTGCAGGTGCCGATGATGCGAGTGCAGGTGATGCTGCGACGAGGACCTTGCTCATTACTATGTTTTGTTTCCAGATGATCAGTAGTGGAGCCCAGTTGGGACGATCGGGGATCTGTGTAGCATTTGGGGTAGTCTTCTTTTATTTTGGTTTCGTAGTCGGACCTTGATTGTATCTGTATGATGTAATGCTTTACTCATGTATTGTGTGAAGTGGCGATTGTAAGCCAACTATGTATCTCTTTCCCTTATGTATTACATGGGTTGTGTGAAGATAACCTCACTTGCGACATTGCTTTCAATGCGGTTATGCCTCTAAGTCGTGCTTCGACACGTGGGAGATATAGCCGCATCGAGGGCGTTACAAGTTGGTAATCAGAGCCATCCCCGACTTAGGAGCCCCCTGCTTGTTTGAATCGCTGACTTTGTGGAGTCTAGAAAAAATGTTTTGAGTCTTAGGATTATATATATCGGAGAGTAGGATTCTTTTTACTCCCCAGTCCCTTCGTCGCTCTGGTGAGGCCCCCCTGACGTAGAAGTTTTGACTCTACTCTCCTCAAATTTCACTAAAAAATATTTTAGGATCACACGGGTATCTTGGAATTGTTCCGATGGTTTTGTGACGAGAACATTGTTCTTGGTGCCTCCTGACATTTAGGGGTTGTGGCAGTGTCCCGGGGAGTTGAGCTCCGAGGTGTTGTCGTCACAATTTTATCGTTGCAGTTCTGGAATACCTGAGTTTCGCCGACATCGAAAATCTCTTTTATGCAGTTGTTGGTGAGATCACCTCGATGCCACCCAGTACTGGGGCGGGAGTTCGGGAGTATTGCCATAACTCGTATAACGGATGCTTTTCGAAGGTTGAGGTAAATGATTTCCGAAGGTTTCTTGGTTATGTGTTGAAGGATGGAAACAGCTGGATCTTGGTATTGTTAGTTTGGGTGATATATTTTGTGTCCCCTGTATCCCCAACACCTGATTGCATAACCAGAAAGTTTCGGGAGTTTATAAGTGGGAATTCAAGTATCTCGTAGGATATCTTTCGAACACACACATGATACGATATGGGATCTATCATATGTTTGTTTCTGGCTTATTTTGCAAGCCAATCCTTTGTTTTGTTTTAAGTTGTGGTATGCGAGTTGCTTCGAAGTCAAATGCGGATTCCATACCTTTTCCAAGTGGTGTTCTCATGTTTCTATGGGAGTGCTAATCCTTCTTGATCATCGAGTTTGTCATCTCAATTTATTCTCACCGGTGTGCTCCTCTTCAAGTGGATTCGATCATTTTCAACATCCGCAAGATCAACTCTAAGTTTTCTCAACGGTGTTTGTTTCATTTCATCCCCAAATTGCCTTTATTTTTCCCGCCCTCCCACCCTTTTTCTCCAAGGACTGAAATTTCTTAATCAAGTATCCATTTTATTCATGAGAAGTCTCTTCATTCTTTTCCTCCTTGTTCTTATCTGGTGATTTTCCATGAAGATGCTCAACAGCTTCAAGTTCATCATTCTTCGTTATTTTTCTTCTCAGGTGCATTCAATTCAAGCTTTCAGTGTTGATCATATTCCTTTTCTCATTTCAAGTGCTTTCTTATGCCGGTGTATCTCTTAATCATTCACCTCTCGCTATTCATTTGTTTCGGAGTGTTGAAGATATCTCAGAAGATTCAAGTTTCCATTCTCAATTCACTCAAGTTCTTTTGAGGTTCTTATCTCAGTCAAGCCATTTAATTCAACCGGTGTAATCTATCTTTTCAAGCAATTCTTTCAATGGTGTTTCTTTTGAGGGGGCCCTAACCCACAGGTCTTCTCCCAGGATCTTACCTGACTCTTCTAATTTTCCCGGAGTTATTCTCAAATTCTTTTCCAAGTTTGACGTAAGAATGAATTATCATCAGTCAAATGTCTTTCTCCAAGATCTTTCAAATTCTTTTCATCATTGGTTCAACCTTTCCAATTTTCATTCCGGAGTGCCTCAACAATTAATGCTGGTGTTTCTCATCGTCATTCTCGGATTTTGAAGACCGAAGAAGAGTTTCTCTTAAATCTTACTCCATTCTCTTCAAGATTCATGGTTCTAGCTTGATGTCGTCCTCTCATAATTGTTTTCGATTGTGAGAATTCTTTTCACCCATCCGGAGCAATTCAGGAGCCTTTTCAGTTTGATTCTCCAAAGCCCATCATCTCAGAATTATTCATCCCAGCTTTCAGCTCTCATTCTCAAAATCTTACCGGTGCATCGTTCAAATATCCTCTAATCAGTTCATGATCTCTTCGTCCTCATGTATCTAAATTCTCTCAAGTATCCACGTCGTTTTCTGATTCCTCCCAGTGATTCGTTCTCTTTTCTTCAGTCATTTTCAGTTCTTACGGTGGTTTGTTCAAGAGTTCTCTTTCTTGGTTATCATATCAATTCATTCTTTGTTTTCCAAATCCCACCGGTGGTTCCATCAATACCTTCTCAAGTTTACGCTATATGTCTTAATCCTTTCTACGAGAATAAGTAGTATGCCAAATCCATTGATTGTCATCAATTTAATTGGTGAAGGATAAGCATAGTGTAATTCTTATTCTTGTTTCATCGAGTAAATTCAATTCCTTATTCCGGAGGTTTATCAAAATTCTTGATTTCATTTGTTCATCTTTCTTTCCGGAGTTCAAAGTTTTCTCGGTTATATCATCTTAAAGCTTCATCTTATCACTGCAAGGCTGAAAGTGCATTATATCGACTAGAGGGGGGGTGAATAGGCGATTTTTATGAAATTCTTCACTGAGGAATTTGCCAGTGAGGAAATTCCTTAGCGAAGAACTACTAGCAGCGGAATAAGTACTCAGATGAAAACATAATAGAATTCAAGCATAGTCATCATGATGAAATGAAGACAAACACAGAGTACAGAAAGCGTAAACACGGGATAACACAAGATGAAGACAAACAGACTGAAGAAATTGAACTGAGGAAATTGAGAAAGTCTTCAGTCAAAGTCTTCAAACACAGATATGATAAACAAACATCACACTACTAAGGAAATGAAAGAGTCGGGGAAATAGAACCAGTAAGCTTGGCGAAGACAATGATTTGGTAGACCAGTTCCAACTGGTGTCTTAGTTGTACATCTGGTTGGAGCGGCTGAGTATTTAAACTCGAGGACACCCAGTCCCGGACACACAGTCCTCACCGTATTCTCCTTGAACTAAGAACACACAGTCCTCGCCCAATCACTCGTGGTAAGTCTTCAGGTGACTTCCAAACCTTCACAGACTTGGTCACTCGGCGATCCACAATTCCTCTTGGATGCTCTAAACCTTGACGCCTAACCGTTTGGAAGAAGCACAGTCTTCAAAGGTAACAAGCGTCGGATCCACGTAGGATCAATCTCTTCAGTGATGCTCAATCACTTTGGGTTTGTAGGTGTTTTGGGTTTGGGGTTTGGATTTTCCTCACTTGATGATTTTCGCTCAAATTCCTCGGAGGATGGGTTGCTCTCAAATGACAAGTGTCAAGTTCTCGCGGAGCAACCAACCAGCTAGTGGTTGTAGGGGGCGGCTATTTATAGCCTAGGGAGCAGCCCGACATGATAAGACATAAATGCCCTTCAATGATATGACCGTTAGGTGGACAAGATATTTTTAGGACAGCTGGCGCGCAGCACAGCAACGGTCGGAAATTTGAGATATAAATTCCTCAGGGCTATCATGTTCCTCACTGTGTAGGCAATTCGCACTGGCGAATTCCTAACTCCTCAGTCAGAGCAAAGTCCTCAGTGACCAGAAGAACTGCGTCCCTGTCACTGAAGAAATTGACTGAACTGTATGAGATTTCCAATGGCTTCACTCGAAGGGATTGGTAGGTGTAGGATTTGAGTTGAGCATCACATGGAAATTTTCTCCTTAGTATTTCCTCGACCCCCTTTAACAGTACGGTGTTTCCTATGACTCAAGAAAGAGAAAATGAAACTACGAAAACAAAACTCTTCACGCTTCATGTTCCTCGAATGAATACCAAGTCTTCAAGGTCACACCAATTTCTTCACTTTCAAAGTCTTCAGAAAGTCTTCAGTATATCAAAGTCTTCAGTCGAAGAACTTCATATTTAGGGGTCGACTTTCTCTGTACATATCAAACTCCTCATAGACTTATAGATCTGTGTACACTCATAAACGCATTAGATACTTAACCTATAAGTCTTCAATACACCAAAATCACTAAGGGGCACTAGATGCACTTACAATCTCCCCCTTTTTGGTGATTGATGACAACATAGGTTAAGTTTTCAACGGGGATAAATATATGAAGTGTAAATACTGATATTGAGGAATTTGATTGCAAGATATAGAAGAACTCCCCCTGAAGATGTGCATAGTGAGGAATTTGCTTATGTAGCAATGCACATTTGAAGAGTTGAATCATGGAGATCTCCCCCTATATCTTGTAATTCATATACGCATTTGATGTATAATATGAAGAATTTGAAATGCATGATGAAATATGGTGCCTGATGTAATTCAACATGCGTGCAATAATATTAACGAGGAATAAGCATGCAGAATAGCGCATCAAAGTATCAAAGCAAAGTGCAACAAAAGTATCAGCGCACCATCGGACTTAAGATTACAACTCGATCCAATAAAAGTTTCGGAAGAACGAGAGTTGTAACTTAAAAGAAAACGAATAAACCCTTATTATAGACCCGCTTGAAGACTAACTCAGATTTCTCCCCCTTTGTCATCAAATGACCAAAAGGATCGAAACTGAGGACTAACGCCCCTGAAGATTTTCAAGTTGAGGAAGGAGCGCCAACGTTGTTGGGGTCGGTCGTTGAAGTAGGGCCTGCTGCAGTGTCGTCCAAGTCTTCATTTTCATCAGTCGCACGCGATGAAGAATATGAGCTGGCCACCAAAGAAGGAACCTTGACCTTCTTGTATTTCTTCGGAGGAGGTGCAAACCAGTCAAAATCTTCTTTGAGACCCATTTTCTCCAAGTCTTCAGCACTGTACACTTGAGATAGAACTGCCCAGGTGCGGTTGAGGGTTTCATGAAGGTAGTAGTGGTTTTTCTTCACTGCATTGTGTGTGGAAGTCATGTTGTGAAGAATTGAACCAAACTGACGCTTGACCCATTTGTGATTGCGATTAACCTTTTGATGAAGACTGAGGAGTAACTCACGGTCAGTCATCACCCTGGGTGTTGTGGCTTGAGGATTTAGCTTGGCAGTGTTAGCAGCAGAGTCATGTGTGGCAGAGTCATCATTGGTGGAGTAAGATGCTGCTTTGCGAAATTGGCCATCCAATGGACGAATGACTTCATCTATCACAGCAGTGGCCTTGCCTTTTTCTTCAGCTGAGGAAATGTCCGTTTGAGGACTTCAATGGGAGGCAAGTAGCTGCAGTGGTTGAGCGTTTCAGCTTTGTAGTTGAGTGAAGACCTTATCCTGATGAATTTCATTATCCAAGGTGCATAAGGCTTCAGCTCAAATGGTGACATAGCAATGTTGGCCAGAGTCCTCATGAAGAAATCATGGAAGTTGACGGGAACGCCATGGATGATGTTGAAAAGCAGATTCTTCATGATGCCAACGACTTCTTCATCAGACGAGTCGTGGCCTTTGATGGGACTCATTGTCTTCGTCAGAATGCGATAGACAGTCCTTGGCATACAGCAATTCCTTGACGAGGAAATTGGTTCTAGGAGCCTGCCCTGGCTTCAAAGGCTTCATCAGCACTTGCATATAATGATTTGAAAGCTCAGGTTCATTGTACACACAGCGAGCATCTTCAGTGGGTGGACTCAGAGGAAGGACCCGAAGCAATTCAGATGCAGGGGCCTTATGGTGGGTGTTGTCAGTCATCCAGTCCAAAACCCATGAATTGATATCTTCAGAGTTGTCGGTGATGTACAATGTTGCATAGAATTGAAGAATAAGCTCTTCATTCCAGTCGCATATATCTGTGCATAAGTTGAGCAGCCCATCGTCGTGAAGAACACTGAGCACTGGCGTGAAGCACGACAAAGACTCCATATCCACGTGAGGAATATGAGCATGATCGAAGACTTTGTCTTTGTTGTAAAGCACTGAGGAATAGAAATTTGCTTGGCTGGCAGTCCAGAAACGCCTCTTCCTTATGCGAGCAGAGTCATATGGGTTGTATTCAGTGAAGAACACGTGCTCGCCATAGAAGTCTTCAGCCTTGAATTTCTGTTTGCGTGAGAACGGATCCCTTGGCCTTGGCAGAGGAGTGTCAGTGAGTTGCATCACGACCTCGGGAATCACAATTTCAGGTTCTTCAGGCTGAGGAATTTCAGGATTTTCCTCAGGTGCAGTCACCTTTTCAGTTTCAGCAACAGTTTCTTCAGCACTAGTGGCTGGAATTTCTTCATTCACACAGGCAGTGGGATGAGTTTCTTCAGAGGCCATTTGAACAGTTTGTGCAGGGGAGTGAGGAATTTGCTGCAGTGGGGTGAAGAGTGGGGAATTGGGGTGCTGACTTTCCCAAAAGTCGTCATTCATCACTGGAGTGGTGCTTCCAATATCCACATCTTCATCAATTTCTTCAACACCAGCCTCTTCAGCATCAAACTGAGGCATTGGTGATGAGACCATTGGGGTTGAAGGGATTGCATCCGCTTCAATTTCTTCATCAATCTGCTCTGACAAAGCAGCAGATTGAGTTTCTTCATCTGATCCACTAGGGATCTCATAATCTTCATCAAACGGAACAAGGTCCTTTGATGGCACGGAGGAGATAGGAACGGCATCAATGGGATTTGCAAAAGAGCTTGTCATCGGCTTCATCTTCTTGGGAGCTAAAGATTCTGAAGCATTTGATGCCTTCCTTTTCTTCACAGTAGCTCGTTCTGCAGCCTTTGTCTTCTTCACATCCAATGCAGATGGAAGAATTGGAGTTGGCGTAGGCGCAGGTGGAGCTGAGGAATCTGGTTGATTTTCTTCAGGCGCAACTGATGCAGTTGCCCTGGTTTCTTCAATTTCTTCAGGCGCACCACTAGTGGATGCCCTGGCAAATTCATCAACGGCTGGAGCAGAGTCATCAGCCTTGGAACTAGCATTTTCTTCAGCAGCCTGAACTTCATCAGCGGTGCTGGCATGTTCTTCAGTTTGCTGAACAGATGCTTCAGCTTGAGGAATTTGTAGCTTTGAGGCTGCACCCTTGGTGAAGGTATCAGTCAGCCTCATGAATCTGACCTTGGCTCCTTTCCAATCAACATAGTAGGAGTCAAATTTGTCGCTGAGAGCTTTGATCTCAGCCTGCATCTTGACAAGTTCCTCAGGCTTCATTGAGAGAACATTTTTCTGCAGTAGCTTCTCCTTACGGTAATGTGATTTCTTGATCTCTCTGGCCTTATCATATTTCCACTTCTCCTCTTGGATGAAGTGAGTCAGCATGTGACTTTGACCAGGTGTCAGCTTGAAATCAGGCATAGGTGTGTGAGGATCCTTATGCCAGAGATCAATATAATCTAGGATCGCCTTTGGATCCAATAGCAGGGGCACAGGTGTGCCTTTGGCTTTAGCAGCCCGTTCTTGTCGGTCCCTGATGATTTCAGTAAGTTCTTCCTCATCAGCTTCATCATCATCAGATGGCATAGTGAAGACTACCTGCTTCTTCTGAGGACTTGTGCGAGTGACGCGTCCAGCAGTAGCCTTTTTCTTCAGCAGTGAGGGTCTTGCTGAGGAATTTGGTGCAGCTGAAGAACTAGCTGAGACACCAGAGGCAATAGAGATGCCAGTCGTCCTTTGGCATGAGGCCAGATGCACAGGTGCTGAGGACTTTGGTGGAGCAGGAGCAACATGAGGAATTTGCTTTGAAGATTTTGAAGATTCTGGCCGTGAGGGCGCAGCTGAGGAACTTGGCCGTGAAGGCATTGAAGATGAAGCACTTGGCTTGCGAGCGGGCTTCTTTAGCATCGCTTTCTTCGGCTTGACCGAGGCCTCAGTGGCAGTAGCAGCAGTAGCAGCAGAGTCTTCATTGAATTTCCTCACTGCTTCTCTGGCTTGCCTTGCCAATTTAGCTTGGCGCTTGGCCCATTCTTTAGGAAATTCCTCACCATGCTTGATGCTGGTGGGATCAGCCACTTGGCCAGGTGCCAATGGAGGTCTTTGGCATGGAGGGTTTACAGCGAATTTCTTCATGTATTTTGGAGTAACATATCTGTACTCCCTCCATTCACGTGCCCATCTCCTTTCAATCCTCTGGATTCGCACCTTGCGCTGATTTTTATCTTCTTTGCCAAACTTAGCTTCATCAGGCGTGAAGTACTCATCATAGATATCCTCAGGTATTTCAAAAGCTGTCATCACCTCAGGCTTCTTTCCTCCTTTCTGTGGCCTTTTACCGTCAGCCATTTTCTTCAGATGAGGAATTTGAACAATTGAATTCTCTGAAGAAGTATGTAACTTTTCTTCGAGGAACGCTGCAAATGAGTTAAGTTGATGAGAACCTAATGATTCAGCAGCAGACATGTGTACATGTGAACAGAGTATAGTTGCGAGGAATTTGAAGAGGTCATATGCGTTCTCAGAGGTTTTTGCATAAAGAACAAGGTTGAGGAATTTGACTAGATTCGTCTTGAGGAATTTCACTAAGCGCTTTATATCTTAGGTTCCAGAGTTGTATAGATCGAAGATCCACACAATTGAGGAATCTTTGAAGAAATTGATGCTTAGGGAAATGAATCAAGAACAGATAGCATGTGAGGTGTTTTGTGTGTGAGGATTTGAAGAATAAAACACCTTTGAAGATTTTGTAGAAAAATTTCGAATCAACGAGGGCAGTAAAATTAGCTTTTAATTACCCTAAACGAAGAACACGACGAACTGGGAGTTGGAACAGTGAAGTTCGTCGATGCAGATCTTCCACGCCCTAACTTGGCGGAGGAAGACGTCTACGGCGGCGGCGGAGGTGAAGATTTCCGCGGTCGGTGCGAGTACGACGGCGATGAGGTCGAGGCAGTGAAGCTTTTCCTCACCGGCGACGATGGAGTAGCGACGGCGCTAGGGTTTGGAGAGCTCGAGCGAGGGAGTGAGATCGAGCGGGGTAAAAGAAGTGAGGATGGCGAAGGGGGTATTTATAGCCGCAGTGAAAAACTGTTTGTCCGAAGATTTGGGACGAACGTGCCCCTGGCTGTTCTCCTTCTTGCGACATGTGTCACCCACGTACTGTGTGGTTGAGATCGTGTAAGATCGTGGGTGGATAAAATAATCCATCGTGGGATGCGGAATGGTTTGAGCGGCAAAACCGAAAGTTTGGATAAGATTAGTTTTAGCTTTCCGTTCACAATTTCTTCAGCTGACAAGGACACAGTGAAGAATTTGAACGAGTTTCAAATAGAACGCACATGAAGAATTTGTGAATAGATTGGATTGAGTGTAGCATAGAGGGGAAGGGTCCGATCACATTCACTTAGCAGAAAAGTTCCAACTTGAAGAAATAGCTATA
The DNA here is from genome assembly GCA_032464435.1 of Aegilops umbellulata. Lineage (NCBI taxonomy): Eukaryota > Viridiplantae > Streptophyta > Magnoliopsida > Poales > Poaceae > Aegilops > Aegilops umbellulata. The sequence continues at coordinate 326,636,576 of CP136057.1, forward strand.
AGTAAATGCTGTAGAGGACATAAAACCATATATATATATATATATATATATATATATATATATATATATATATATATATAGCCAATGAAGAAAAAACGATGGCACAAGTGAAGACTTTGTAAAGTTTGAAGAATTTGAAAAAACTGAAGAATTTCAAAAGTTGAGGAAAAACTCAAATTGAAGATTTTCAACTTTTGTGGTGGCGTGACCCACCGTGTAGGAATGATGATTTCAGGCACCGCGTACAATTGTCGTAGGGTTCTAAGAATCAAATTCTTCATTAATTTCTTCACACTTAGAGTGTTATTCTTCATTGATTGAAGAAAAATGTTTCTTCATGTGTTGCACATCTAAGTCATCAATTTTGCATAAGTGTTAGGATGAGTGCCTTTTCAAAGTACATTCAAAGATTCTAAGATATTTAGCTCACACCGCAACTTGCAAAATCTCTTCTCATCCAAGGGCTTAGTGAAGATATCGGCTAGCTTTTCTTCAGTCTTCACATGCTCAATAGAAATGTCGCCCTTCAACACATGATCATGAAGAAAATGATGACGAATTTGAATGTGCTTTGTCTTCGAGTGCTGAACTGGGTTGTGAGCAATCTTGATAGCACTCTCATTGTCACAGAGGAGAGGCACATTCTTCATGTTGATGCCATAGTCCTTGAGCGTTTGCTTCATCCATAGTAGTTGAGCACAGCAAGAACCAGCAGCAATGTACTCAGCTTCAGCAGTAGATAGTGATACGCAGTTCTGTTTCTTCGAGGACCAACAGACCAAGGATCGTCCGAGGAAATGACAAGTACCGGAAGTTGACTTGCGATCCACACGGTCACCAGCATAGTCAGAATCTGAATATCCAATGAGATCAAAATCCAAGCCCTTGGGATACCATAATCCTAGTGTTGGTGTGTGAGCTAGATATCGAAGAATATGCTTCACAGCCTTATGGTGTGTGAGGGAGTCCTGGATTAGGGGGTGTTCGGATAGCCGAACTATATCTTCAACCGGACTCCAGGACTATGAAGATACAAGATTGAAGACTTTGTCCCGTGTCCGGAAGGTTCTTTCCTTGGCGTAGAAGGCAAGCTAGGCGTTCGGATATTCAAGATCTCCTACCAATGTAACCGACTCTGTGTAACCCTAACCCTATCCGGTGCCTATATAAACCGGAGGGTTGTAGTCCGTAGGACGAACACATCATAACCATCATCATACCTATAGGCTAGCTTCTAGGGTTTTAGCCTCCTTGATCTCGTGGTAGATCTACCCTTGTACTACCCATATCATCAATATTAATCTAGCAGGAGTAGGGTTTTACCTCCATCGAGAGGGCCCGAACCTGGGTAAAATAAAGTGTCCCTTGTCTCCTGTTACCATCCGACCTTGACGCACAGATCGGGACCCCCTACCCGAGATCCGCCGGTTTTGACACCGACATTGGTGCTTTCATTGAGAGTTCCTCTGTGTCGTCGCCTTTAGGCCCGATGGCTCCTTTGATCATCAATAACGATGAGGTCCAGGGTGAGACTTTTCTCCCCGGACAGATCTTCGTCTTCGGCGGCTTCGCTCTGCGGGCCAACTCGCTTGGTCATTTGGAGCAGATCGAGAGCTACGCCCCTGGCCATCAAGTCAGGTTTGGAAGCCTAAACTACATGGCAGATATCCGGGGAGATTTGATCTTCGACGGATTCGAGCCACAGCCAAGCGCGCCGCACTATCTCAAGGGGCATGATATAGCTCTGCCTCCGAACAGTGTCCTGGAGGCCGCATACGCTCTGGCCCCGATCCTCGATTCAGAGCCCGCTGCGTTCTTTGAGGATGAACGATTGGACATCACCTTAGGGGCTGCGATCTTAAAAGCCATTGAGCCAAACTCAAGCCCCGCACTCCGCATGGCACATGACTCCAAGGAGCCGGACTCTTCTCCGAACTCCGAACCTCCCGCGCCCCCGCCAATCGAATCAGATTGGGCGCTGGTAATGGAGTTCACCGGCACGGACATCTTTCAGTATTCGCCTTTTGGTGATATTCTGAATTCTCTCAAGTCTCTCTCTTTGTCAGGAGAGCCCGGGCCGAATTATGGCCTGCGAGGTTGGGATTCGGACGACGAAGAAATTCAAAGCCCACCCACCGCCCACTTAATAGCCACTGTCGATGATATATCCGACATGCTCGACTTCGGCTCCGAAGACTTCGACGGTATGGACGACGAAGGAGGAGACGAGCAAGAACCAGCACCTGTAGGGCGCTGGACCGCCACCTCGTCATACAACATATACATGGTGGATACTCCAAAAGATGGAGATGGCGATGGAACAACGGAGGATGGCACTTCGAAAAAGCCTCCAAAACGCCGACGTCAGCAGCGCCGCTCCAAATCCCGCCACAGCAGAAACGGTGATTCCGGCACGGGAGATAATACTACCCCGGACAGCGCCGAAGAACACCAAAACCAGCAGGATTCGGCATAGGAAGATGGAGAAGACCGCCCTCATGAGAGAGCGGCAGAGCGAGAGGTCGAGGACGATAACTACATGCCTCCCTCCGAAGACGAGGCAAGCCTCGGCGATGATGAATTCATCGTACCATTGGACCCCGCCGAACAAAAGCGCTTTCAATGCAGGCTTTTAGCCACGGCGAACAACCTAAAGAAAAAGCAGCAACAGCTTAGAGCTGATCAAGATTTGCTAGCTGACAGATGGACTGAAGTCCTTGCGGCCGAAGAGCACGAGCTCGGACGCCCCTCCAAAAACTATCCTAAGCGCAGGCCGCTACCCCAATCAGAGGAGGAAGCCCAAGACATGGCAGATCGGCCACCTCGCGGCTGCGACAGAGAAGCCTGTCGAACATCTAAACAAGCCATGCCCCGCAGCCGCTTTACCAAGGCACGGGAACACGAACCAGACCTGCGAGACGTCCTGGAGGACAAAGCAAGGCAAACAAGATCGATCTATGGATCGCGCGGACGCCCGACGGCACGTGATAGTTTTCACTCCGGACACAATAAATCCGGCCGGGCCGAACACAACAGGCACAGCTCCTCCGAACTGCGTCGAGACATAGCCCAGTACAGGGGCGCCGCACACCCACTATGCTTCACAGACGAAGTAATGGATCATAGAATCCCAGAGGGTTTTAAACCCGTCAACATCGAGTCGTATGATGGTACGACCGATCCGGCAATATGGATTGAGGACTATCTCCTCCACATCCACATGGCACGTGGCGATGATTTGCACGCCATCAAATATTTACCCCTTAAGCTTAAGGGACCAGCCTGGCACTGGCTTAACAGCCTCCCCGCAGATTCGATCGGCTCTTGGGAGGACCTGGAGGCCGCATTCCTCGACAACTTCCAGGGGACCTACGTACGGCCACCGGACGCCGACGACCTAAGCCACATAATCCAGCAGCCAGAAGAATCGGCCAGGCAATTCTGGACATGGTTCCTAACAAAGAAAAATCAGATAGTCGATTGTCCGGATGCAGAGGCATTAGCAGCCTTCAAGCATAACATCCGTGACGAGTGGCTCGCCCGGCACCTGGGACAGGAAAAGCTGAAATCCATGGCAGCCCTCACGACACTCATGACCCGCTTTTGCGCGGGCGAAGATAGCTGGCTAGCTCACAGCAACAACTTATCGAAGAAGCAAGGTAATTCAGATACCAAGGACAAAAGTGGCAGGTCGCGACGGAATAAACAGAAACGCCGCATCAGCAGCGACAACAATGAAGATACGGCAGTAAACGCCGGATTCAGAGGCCATAAATCCGGTCAGCGGAAAAAGCCATTCAAAATGAATACCCAGGGCCCGTCCAGTTTGGACCGAATACTCGACCGCTCGTGCCAGATTCACGGCACCCCCGAAAGGCCAGCCAATCACACCAACAGGGATTGTTGGGTGTTCAAGCAGGCAGGCAAGTTAAGAGCCGAACACAAAAACAAGGGGCTAGACAGCGATGACGAAGAGGAGCCCAGACCGCCGAACAACAACGGACAGAAGGGGTTTCCCCCACAAGTGCGGATGGTGAACATGATATACGCAACTCATATTCCCAAGCGGGAGAGGAAGCGTGCACTACGGGACGTATACGCGATGGAGCCAGTCGCCCCAAAGTTCAACCCATGGTCCTCTTGCCCGATCACCTTCGATCGAAGGGACCACCCCACTAGCATCCGTCACGGCGGTTTCGCCGCATTGGTTCTTGACCCAATCGTTGACGGATTTCACCTTACAAGAGTCCTCATGGACGGCGGCAGTAGCTTGAACCTGCTCTACCAGGATACAGTGCGGAAAATGGGCGTCGATCCATCAAGGATCAAGCCCACAAGGACGACCTTTAAAGGCGTCATCCCAGGTGTAGAGGCCAATTGCATAGGCTCCATAACACTTGATGTGGTCTTCGGATCTCCGGACAACTTCCGAAACGAAGAGTTAATCTTAGACATAGTTCCGTTCCGAAGTGGCTATCATGCTCTGTTTGGACGAACTGCATTCGCCAAATTCAATGCGCTGCCGCACTACGCATATCTCAAGCTCAAGATGCCAGGCCCTCGAGGTGTAATCACGGTCAGCGGAAACACCGAACGCTCCATCCGTATGGAGGAACACACGGCGGCCCTCACAGCAGAGGTACAAAGCAGCCTGTTAAGGCAGCTCTCGAGCCCGGCCGCTACAAAGCAGGACAAAGCAAAACGGGCCCGGAGTAACCCGCAGCAAGACCGACTGGCGCGTTCAGAGCACGCGTAGCAATACGGCCCCAACCCCAGCCATCGCTACATAGCGGAGCTAGTACCTCGAGTACACAATTACGCCCTTACAATTCCATGGGCATAGGGGAAGGGGCAGATAAAACGGCATGCCAACAATACGGCGTCAAACGTACTAGGGGCTGCCGGGTTTTTCTTTTCTTTCAGGACTCCATACTCTGGATACAGTGTTCGGCCTCGCTGCCGCACAGACGATACAGGACCCAGGAAAGCAGAAAAAACAACGCCGCATCATGGAACTCTCAGGTGGTCTCTATTTCGAGCGATATATCTGTTTCTAAATTCCGCGGCCTGCGCCTGGTCAGGACATGTTAAATAGTCTAAATTTTTTCACACTACTTGTATCGTTCGGCTTGAATAAACAGCCTCCTCATAAATAATGCATAGCTTTTCGTCTATTTTTTGCATTATCTTCTTTTACTATACATATGTTTACTCAAATAACATGATCGCACCCGTACACCATGGTACGGCAAACCACGCCAGGGGCTTTATTACCCTTCTATCTGGTGTGAGAAGTCCGTCCACTTTCACAAGTGCGGCACCCCGAACTTATAGCATTATATGCATCGGCTCCGAGTCATGATTTTGGTCATATGTTGGGTTTGCCCGGCTCCTATGTTTTGGTGCCTTACGTTCCGCTCTATCGGCTAAGGTAGCACTAGGAGAACCACTGCGATTGTGCCCCAGATCATGTGGGTGAGCACCTCAGTGGAGAAAGCTAAAACAGACTGTCATGATAAGGCGTGAGACCGGTCGCTGTTCGAGAGGTTTCTCGAGTCCCTAAAGGCTTATGCCGCTTCGAGCGGAGAGCTGGTTAAGTCCGGCTAAAGGCGTGGATAGTGCCCCGAATTCGGCCTTCCGAACTAGGGGCTTCGCCAAAATTTAAAATTATAACGTTCTATGGCTAAGTGAGAGTGTTCAAGCATTATAGTCCGATGGCTTGGTTCGATGTGCTGAGCACCTCCCTCGAAGGACCCAACTATGGGAACAAGAGCCCTCAGGTTTATCCCGAACACCCCAGCACTAGTTGCATGGGGCAGAAGCCGACGACTCGCCATCTCTCAGTTATTGATAAATGGCCGCACAGAAAATAATATTTTAAATTCAGAAAGCATTGCTTAAGCGCATATGAACAAGTTTTTAGCGCACAGGATACAAACGAGCGAATTCATTGAAATATTACATCTTTGGCACACTCATCCGCGACAAGGCGAGCTCCAGCGAGAACTTCCTTGTAACAGTTCTCGGGCTTGCGATGCTCCTTCCCCTGCGGCGGCCCGACCTTCAACAGCTTCTCTCCGTCCAGCTTGCCCCAGTGTACCCTTACACGGGCAAGGGCCCTCCGGGCACCTTCTATGCAGACGGAGCGCTTGATGACCTCAAGCCGTGGACAGGCCTCCACCAGCCGCCGCACCAGCCTGAAGTAGCTCCCAGGCAGGGCCTCTCCAGGCCACAGCCGAACTAGTAAGCCCTTCATGGCCTGTTCGGCCGCCTTGTGGAGCTCGGCCAGCTGCTTCAGCTGATCGCTTAAGGGCAAAGGGTGTCCGGCCTCAGAATACTGAGACCAGAACACACTCTCTGTCGAGCTGTCCTCTTCAGCTAGGTAGAATGCGGTGGCGGTGGATGTGCTGCTGGGAAGATCGAAGAACGCCCCTGGAGAACTCCAGATTCGGGTAAGTAATAGGTATTTCACCTTTATATTCCTACTTTGCATTAAGAATGCCTTACCCGCTGCTATCTTTTTCACATCCTCCAACTCTTGGAGGGCCTTTTGGGCTTCGGCCTTGGCACTCTTGGTGGTCTCAACAGCCGATGCGAGCTCGGATGCTTGCGTTTTTGCCTCAAGCTCCAAACCCTCATGTTTCTTCATGAGAGCTTGCAGCTCTTGCTGCACCTCGCCGACTTGGACCCCAAGCTTTTCTCGCTCGGCGCGCTCCTCGGCCGCTTTCTTCTCGGCCGCAGCCAGCGTCTGCTTCAGGGTTGCCACCTCGGTTGTGGCCCCTACAATAAGCAGTACAATACTGTTATCTCTTTTTGCAATGAAGCCTCTCTATAGGCACCTTTTTTCTTTTTTCTTTTTCTTTCTTTTTTTTCTTCTAAGGGGTATTTCTTACCTTCCTTTTCTACGAGCTGCCTTTTGGCATGGCCGAGCTCTTGCTCGGACCGCTCGAGGTCCTTTTTCAGGACTTCCACCTGCGCAGTCAGTGCGGCGGTGGACAGCAGGGAAGCCTGCATACGCATATTAGACTTTTTATTAGAACTCCTGCGAAAATTGTTGGATCCTCTATTCGGCTTTTCTTTCCGAAACACCGAACAGAGCATCAGGGGCTACTGTCTATGTGGTAATGAATTTAGCATATTTTTTGCTTACCTGGAAGCCTGTTAGAAGGCTAGCGCAAGCTTCATTCAGTCCGCTCTTGGCGGACTGAACCCTTTGGACCACCGCACTCATAACAGTACGGTGCTCCTCGTCGATGGTGGCGCCTTCAAGCACCTCCAACAGACTATCCGGCGCCTCTGGTTGGACAGAGGCCGCCGGCTCAGACGGCTTACTCCTCTTGGAAGGAGTTCGCCCACCGTGAACCAGGACGTTCGAGTCCGGCGCGGTGTCCGGCACGAAGCCGGACTGGGAGCCCTGGGGGGGTTCATCCCCTTTACTCCTGGGGTCCTGAGGATTGCCTTGCGGCTCCTCCAGGACCACCTCCTCATGCCCTGTTCGGCGGGACGCCGCTTCGGCGTCGTTCGCCCCGCTGGGGGAGACTGCGGACGGGACAGAGTTCATGTCCGACAAATCCAGGGAGCCGCTCGATGAATCATCAAGTGCGGCTCGAGGCGGGCTGCGCAAATAACATTCGACATTAGGGTAAGCTGCGCACTTGAAGATACTATGAGTCATTCTGGTATGTGAATACTTACGATGTCGCCGGACGCTTGGTTCTGTCCGACCACTCCTTTCCGCCCTCTTCGGCGTTGGGGGAGTAGTCCGGGGGAGGGGTCTTCCTTTTCCTTGACCCCTCGGCCTCCCCTGTTGGGGCGGCCTTCTTCTTTTTTGCTCCCCTCGCTGGAGGGGGAGAGCTTCCTTGTTCCTCCTCCTCGTTTTCACGAGAGGAGGGCGTCGTAGACTCGCCAGATGACGAGCTCGACACCACCACATTGCGAGCACTCTTTTGAGTCCCGGTGGTCTTCTTTTTCTTGACCTTCTTCTCCGGCACCACATAGGGCGCCGGAGCCAGCAGCTTCTCTAGGAGAGCTGGGGCTGGGTCTTCCGGCAGAGGAGCCGGACAGTTGATTGGTCCGGCTATCTTCAGCCACGCCTGTCAAAGGCAAAGGGAGTTTTTTTTAAGATCCCACATAGAGTTAATCTACGTAGAAAGGCTTAACGAACCTGTGAAAGGTATAAATAGCCTACCTCGCCAGCGTTGCGCTGCGAGCTGTATCCACGGTCCTCGGAAGCGGATGTGGGGCACTCGGCGCCTTTGGTTAGCACCTTCCAGACGTCTTCATACGTCGTGTCGAAGAGCCTATTGAGGGTTTGGTGCTGCGCCGGGTCGAATTCCCACAAAGTGAACTCCCGTTCTTGGCACGGGAGGATCCGGCGAACGAGCATGACCTGGATGATGTTGACATGCCGGATGGGCTTGTCCATCAGGGATCGGATGCAAGTTTGCACTCCGGTCACTTCTTCTTCGTTGCCCCACAATAGGCATGTCTCTTTCCAGGACAGGAGCCACGTGGGGGGTCCGGATCGGAACTCAGGGGTCGCGACCCAATTCGAGTCGCGTGGCTCGGTGATGTAAAACCACCCTGCCTGCCACCCCTTTAAGGACTCCACAAAGGAGCCATCGAACCAGAGTGCGTTGGCCATTTTGCCGGCCATAGCACCTCCGCACTCCGCCTGGGTGCCGGACACCACCTTGGGCTTGACGTTGAAGGTCTGGAGCCAGAGGCCGAAGTGGGGGCGGATGCGGAGAAAGGCCTCACACACGATGATAAACGCCGAGATATTGAGGATAAAGTTCGGGGCCAGATCGTGGAAGTCCAGGCCGTAGTAGAACATGAGCCCCCGGACAAAAGGGTGAAGTGGAAAACCCAGTCCGCGGAGGAAATGGGGGAGAAAAACTACCCTCTCATGGGGCCTTGGGGTGGGAAGAAGCTGCCCCGCTGCGGGAAGCCGGTGCGGGATGTCCTTGGACAGGTATCCGGCCTTCCTAAGCTTTTTGATTTGACCCTCCGTAACGGAGGAAGCCATCCACTTGCCACCCGCTCCAGACATCGCTAGAGCAGGTTGGGGAAGAAAGAGCGAACTTGGGCGTTGGAGCTTGAGTGCGCAGGAGATGGATGGGCAAGGGAGGAAGAAGGCGTAGGTGAAAGAGGTGGATCTTTATCCCCTTATATAGGCTGATGCCGTTATGCGTCCCCACCTACCTAATAAAACTCGCTTGCCGCTCACACGCCGTGGTAAATGGCGCGGTTGGGTTACCCACGTCCGCATTAATGAGAATCCCATTAAAAGGGGCACACGATCTCTGCTTCGACAAGACGTGCCAAGGAAACCGCCTCGTTGAACGTGCTGCGGTAGAACAACAAAAAATAATCCATACAGAAGGCTTGGTCGCAGTGTTATGACGCACTGCGGAATACGTCGGCAGATTTGATTTGTGTTTGTATTATTCTCTATATGGCAATACGTGGAAACTTGTTTTGCAGAGCCGGACACTATTTTTTGGTGTTTATTATCTTCTTGAAGAATTTGCAGGAGGAACCCGCCTTGCAATGCCGAAGACAATTTACGCGCCGGACTCGTCGTCATTGAAGCCTGGTTCAGGGGCTACTGAGGGAGTCCTGGATTAGGGGGTGTTCGGATAGCCGAACTATATCTTCAGCCGGACTCCAGGGCTATGAAGATACAAGATTGAAGACTTCGTCCCGTGTTCGGAAGGTTCTTTCCTTGGCGTAGAAGGCAAGCTAGGCGTGCGGATATTCAAGATCTCCTACCAATGTAACCGACTTTGTGTAACCCTAACCCTATCCGGTGCCTATATAAACCGGAGGGTTGTAGTCCGTAGGACGAACACATCATAACCATCATCATACCTATAGGCTAGCTTCTAGGGTTTTAGCCTCCTTGATCTCGTGGTAGATCTACTCATGTACTACCCATATCATCAATATTAATCTAGCAGGAGTAGGGTTTTACCTCCATCGAGAGGGCCCGAACCTGGGTAAAATAAAGTGTCCCTTGTCTCCTGTTACCATCCGACCTTGACGCACAGATCGGGACCCCCTACCCGAGATCCGCCGGTTTTGACACCGACAATGTGATTCCTTCGGTGCAGCTTGAAATCGTGCACACATGCAAACACTAAGCATTATATCTGGCCTAGATGCACATAAGTACAATAAAGAACCAATCATGGAGCGGTATACCTTATGGTCGAAGTCAGTACCATTTTCATCAGTGCATAGTTGACCATTTGTGGGCATAGGAATTTTGATGCCTTTGCAATCTTGCATGCCGAATTTCTTCAGGACATCCTTGAGGTATTTCTCCTGAGATATGAATATGCCATTGCGCTGTTGACGAATTTGAAGACCTAAGAAGAATTTCAACTCTCCCATCATAGACATTTGATATTCTTCTCTCATCATATAGGCAAATTCATCACTATAACGTTGGTCAGTACATCCAAAGATAATATCATCAACATATATTTGGCACACAAACAGTTCACCATCATAAGATTTAGTAAAGAGAGTAGGATCGAGTGAACCGGGTGTGAAGCCTTTCTTCATGAAGAATTTCTTCAGTGTATCATACCACGCCCGTGGGGCCTGCTTGAGGCCATAGAGGGCCTTGTTAAGTCTGAAGACTTTGTCAGGATGCTTTGGATCTTCAAAACCTGGTGGTTGAGCAACATATACTTCTTCCTCAAGCTTACCATTGAGGAATGCACTTTTCACATCCATTTGGTGTAAGATGATATCATGATGGTTAGCATAAGCAAGCAATATGCGAATAGCCTCAAGTCTAGCAACAGGTGCAAAAGTTTCATCGAAATCAATTCCTTCAACCTGTGTGTAGCCTTGAGCTACTAGTCGTGCCTTATTCCTCACCACAACACCATTTTCATCTTGCTTGTTGCGGTAGATCCACTTTGTGCCAATGATGTTATGCTTGCGAGGATCGGGACGATCGACTAGTTCCCATACGTTGTTGAGCTTGAACTGATGTAATTCTTCTTGCATGGCCTGAATCCACTCAGGCTCCAGAAATGCTTCATCTACCTTAGTGGGCTCTGTGATAGAGACAAAAGCAAAGTGCCCACAAAAGTTAGATAGATGTGAAGCTTTTGAGCGTGTGAGAGGACCTGGTGCTCTAATGTCATCGATGATCTTCTCCACTTGCACTTCTTTTGCAACGCGAGGGTGAGCTGGTTGTCGTTGAGGAATTTGATCAGCATTTTCTTCACCATCAATTTCCTCAGCATTTTCTTCAGGTGCATCAGCTCGACGTTCTTCACGTTATGGAATGAATTCTTCAGCAGATTCTTCAGTAGGAATGACATCTTCAGTAGCCTTGTGCTTGATTGAATCCTCAGGTGCAGGTTCATCTAACACAGAAGGTAGGTGCTCTCTTTGCGAGCCATTAGTTTCATCAAACCGCACATCTACAGTTTCAACAATCTTGTGAAGAACATTGTTGAAGACTCTGTAGGTGTGCGAGTCCTTTCCGTAACCAAGCATAAAACCTTCATGTGCTTTCGGTGCAAATTTAGAGTTGTGATGAGGATCTCTAATCCAGCATTTAGCACCGAAGACTTTGAAATAACTTACATTAGGTTTCTTGTCAGTGAGGAGTTCATATGCAGTCTTCTTGAAGAATTTGTGAAGATATACTCTGTTGATGATATGGCACGCAGTATCAATTGCATCAACCCAGAAACGACGAGGGGTTTTGTACTCATCGAGCATAGTGCGAGCCATCTCAGCAAGAGTCCTGTTTTTGCGCTCGACGATGCCATTCTGTTGAGGAGTATAAGGAGCAGATAACTCATGAGTAATACCAAGTTCATCAAGGTAGTCATCGAGACCCGAATTCTTGAACTCAGTGCCGTTGTCACTTCTGATGTGCTTAATCTTCACACCAAAGTTGGTTGAAGCCCTCGAGGAAAATCGTTTGAAGACTTCCTGCACTTCAGTTTTGTAAGAGACAAGGTGTACCCATGTGTAATGAGAGTAATCATCAACAATAACAAAGCCATATTGAGATGCTTCATTCGAAACAGAGGGATAATGGTTGGGACCGAAGAGATCCATGTGAAGCAATTCAAATGGACGAGTAGTGGTCATGATAGTCTTCGCTGGATGCTTGGCCTTTGTCATCTTTCCAGCTTCACAGGCACCGCACAAGTGATCCTTGAGGAATTTGACATTCTCAATGCCAATGACATGTTTCTTCTTCGCAAGCCTGTTCAAATTCCTCATGCCTGCATGACCAAGTCGTCGATGCCATAGCCATCCTTCTGAAGCTTTTGCAAGTAGGCACACAGCTGGTTGTGAATCTGCAGAGAAATCAACAATATACAAGTCTTCTCTCCTAAAGCCTTCGAAGACTTTGGAATTGTCAGCTTCCATAATCACAACACAACGATACTTGCCAAAGACAACAACCATATCAAGATCACAAAGCATTGAGACAGGCATAAGATTATATCCTAAGGACTCAACAAGCATGACTTTGTCCATGTGTCGATCCTTTGTGATAGCAACCTTACCAAGACCCAATACCTGACTTTTGCTTTTATCAGCGAAGATGATATGCTTCATGTGTGACGCTGATAAGGGAGCATCCATTAACAGATTCTTGTCACCAGTCATGTGATTTGTACATCCACTATCAAGTACCCATTCAGTGGCTTTGGGTTGATCATCCTGCAGATGAATTAGTGCAACTTACAACCTCATATACTTCAGAAGTGAAGAATATGATATCACAATTCATCTGATCAATTTCATCAAGTAGTAGACAGATAAAACAGAGGGAGGACGTGTGAAATGAAAGTTCATTTCATCATGGTTAGCCTGCGTCCTTTCAGGCACTTTTTGTCAGGTCCCCAGCAAATTCTTCAGACGTTATTGCACGTCTGGAGACCTGACCCTGCAGAAGGGATTAGTTCCTTTTCTTCACCACCCACATCTGAAGGGGTGGCAAAGAGTTCATCACTCTGCGAGCTCCATATGAGAATGGTGGCAAAGCAGCCAAACCATTTCGTTTCACATAAGAGGGGTTAGGGTAAGCATATGCATAAGCAGAGAAATTCTTCGAGGACTTATGAACATAATAATTTGAAGAATAATGCTCATATTCATAGCCCTTGGCTCTTCCCTGCGAAACAGAGTTGTTAGCACAATGATGTTCATATGAGGACTTTGATCCATGTGAGGAATTTGATCCCCTTGAGGAATTTGGTCCGTATGAGGACTTGGATCCATATGAAGAATAATGCTCATATGAAGAATTTGGTCCAAATGAAGAATTTGATCTGAGGTTCCTTTTCCTCACAGGTGGTGTCATGAGGACATTCACCTGAAGACTTTCAAGGCGCCTTTTGGGAACCCAGATTTTCTTCACAGGAGAACCGTTCCTGCAGTTAGTGCCAACATATCTAGCAAATACTTCACCATTCTGATTTTTGAACAGTTTATAGTTGGAGTCAAAAGACTCGTCAGAAGAATGAGAAGATTCACATGTATAGCTAGATAAATTAGATGGATCAACTGGAGGTCCCTTTGCAGCAACCCATGAGGTTTTGGGGTACTGCTCAGGCTTCCAATATGTACCATCAGCATTGAGTTTCCTCTCAAAGGCAATACCCTCTTTCCTTGGGTTCCTGTTGAGGATCTGCTTTTTAAGCACATCACAAAGAGTCTGATGCCCTTTGAGGCTTTTCTACATGCCTGTTATGTACAATTCCTTCAGTCCTGCATCGTCAGTAATACTAGCAATGTCCTCAGATGAGGAATTAGTGATAGCAGAGGCAGGTGAAGAATTTGTAACATTTGAAGCATTTGAACATTCAGGTGAGGAATTAGCAGATTCTCGTTCAATGCATTTTAAACATGGAGGAATAAATTCTTCCTGAGCAGCGCTGATTTTTTGAGCAAGTAATGAATCGTGCTCCTTCTGAAGATCTTCATAACTCTCTCTTAGCTTCTCAAGATCTTGCTTCTTTTGAAGATATTCATAAGAAAGCTTCTCATGGTCAGATAAGAGAGTGTTATGATGATTTTGAAGGTTGTCAAACCTGGTCTGAAGTCTCTGAAGATTTTCAGTTAAGGCCTTAGTGCGATACAATTCTTCACCCAACATATCATCACTTTTGTCTAGCATGTTTTGAACCTTTTCAAAAGCCTTTTGTTGTTGCACAGCAATCTTAGCAAGTTTAGAGTAGCTAGGCTTAAGTTTTTCATCAGATTCGTCATCGCTAGATTCAGAGGAGGCGTATTTGAGTACCTTGGCACCCTTTGCCATGAAGCAATAGGTGGGAGCGTAGTCATCACTGCTTTCATCAGCTTTGTTGGTGAGTTCACTTTCTTCAGTGTTGAAGATGGATTTGCTGACGAATGAAGTAGCGAGGGCTAGGCTTGCCACACCAGACTCAGAATCTTCAGATTGTTCCTCTTCCTCATTTTCTTCAGATTCAGCCTCAGAGTCCATTTCCTTGCCAATGAATGCCCGAGCCTTCTTGGAGCTGCTCTTCTTGTGAGACGAAGACTTTGAGGATTTTGATGATGAAGATTTTGAGGACTTCTTCTTTTTCTTCGCATCATCAGAACTGTAATCCTTATATTTCTTCTTCTTTGATTCCTTTTCCCACTGAGGACAGTCTTGGATGTAATGTCCTGGTTTCTTGCACTTGTGACAAAGCCTCTTCTTATAGTCACTGGATGAGGAATCATTGCTCCTTGAGGGTTTTCCAAAGCGACCACGTCTTGAGAACTTCTGGAATTTCTTCACAAGCAGTGCTAGATCACGACTCAGTTCTTCAGGATCACCAAGGCTGCTACCAGAGTCTTCATCTTCGGACTCAGATACTACCTTGGCCTTCAGTGCACGTGATCTGCTATAGCTTGTACCGTAGAGATCTCTCTTCTTAGCAAGCTGGAACTCATGAGTGTTTAGCCTCTCGAGAATATCAGCGGGGTCAAGTGACTTGTAATCACCACGCTCTTGTATCATCAGTGCCAGAGTGTCAAATGAGGAATCAAGCGATCTCAGCAATTTCTTCACCACCTCATGGTCGGTGATGTCAGTGGCACCAAGTGCTTGAAGCTCATTTGAGATGTCAGTGAGGCGATCGAAGGTTTGCTGCACATTTTCATTGTCGAGTCTTTTTAAGCGATTGAAGAGATTACGAAGAACATCAACTCTTGAGTCACGCTGAGTTGAAACTCCTTCATTGACCTTGGATAGCCTATCCCAGATAAGCTTTGCAGTTTCCAAAGCACTCACTCTACCATACTGACCCTTACTCAGATGGCCACATATGATATTCTTCGCTTGGGAGTCGAGTTGCTTGAATCTCTTCACATCGGTAGCGTTTAGTGAGGGAGTGATGTAGGGAACACCATTTTCCACAACGTACCAGAGATCGTTATCAGTTGCCTCAAGATGCATTCGCATCTTATTCTTCCAGTAGGGGTAGTCCGTCCCATCGAAGGTAGGACACCCAGCAGAGACCTTGATCATACCTGCGGTCGACATAACTAAAACTCCAGGCGGTTAAACCAAAATCACACAGAACAAGGGAGTACCTTGCTCTGATACCAATTGAAAGTGCGTTATATCAACTAGAGGGGGGTGAATAGGCGATTTTTATGAAATTCTTCACTAAGGAATTTGCTAGTGAGGAAATTCCCTAGTGAAGAACTACTAGCAGCGGAATAAGTACTCAGATGAAAACATAATAGAATTCAAGCATAGTCATCATGATGAAATGAAGACAAACACAGAGTACAGAAAGCGTAAACACAGGATAACACAAGATGAAGACAAACAGACTGAAGAAATTAAACTGAGGAAATTGAGAAAGTCTTTAGTCAAAGTCTTCAAACACATATATGATAAACAAACAGCACACTACTGAGGAAATGAAAGAGTTGAGGAAATAGAACCAGTAAGCTTGGTGAAGACAATGATTTGGTAGACCAGTTCCAACTGCTGTCTCAGTTGTACATCTGGTTGGAGCGGCTGAGTATTTAAACTCGAGGACACCCAGTCCCGGACAAACAGTCCTCACCGTATTCTCCTTGAGCTAAGAACACACAGTCCTCGCCCAATCACTCGTGGTAAGTCTTCAGGTGACTTTCAAACCTTCACAGACTTGGTCACTCGGCGATCCACAATTCCTCTTGGATGCTCTAGACCTTGACGCCTAACTGTCTGGAAGAAGCACAGTCTTCAAAGGTAACAAGCGTCGGATCCACGCAGGATCAATCTCTTCAGTGATGCTCAATCACTTTGGGTTTGTAGGTGTTTTGGGTTTGGGGTTTGGATTTTCCTCACTTGATGATTTTCGCTCAAAGTCCTCGGAGGATGGGTTGCTCTCAAATGACAAGTGTCAAGTTCTCGCGGAGCAGCCAACCAGCTAGTGGTTGTAGGGGGCGGCTATTTATAGCCTAGGGAGCAGCCCGACATGATAAGACATAAATGCCCTTCAATGGTATGACCGTTAGGTGGACAAGATATTTTTAGGACAGCTGGCGCGCAGCACAGCAACGGTCGGAAATTTGAGGTATAAATTCCTCAGGGCTATCATGTTCCTCACTGTGTAGGCAATTCGCACTGGCGAATTACTAACTCCTCAGTCAGAGCAAAGTCCTCAGTGACCAGAAGAACTGCGTCTCTGTCACGGAAGAAATTGACTAAACTATATGAGATTTCCAATGGCTTCACTCGAAGGGATTGGTAGGTGTAGGATTTGAGTTGAGCATCACATGGGAATTTTCTCCTTAGTATTTCCTCGACCCCCTTTAACAGTACGGTGTTTCCTATGACTCAAGAAAGAGAAAATGAAACTATGAAGACAAAAGTCTTCACGCTTCATGTTCCTCGAATGAATACCAAGTCTTCAAGGTCACACCAATTTCTTCACTTTCAAAGTCTTCAGAAAGTCTTCAGTATATCAAAGTCTTCAGTCGAAGAACTTCATTTTTAGGGGTCGACTTTCTCTGTACATATCAAACTCCTCATAGACTTATAGATCTGTGTACACTCATAAACGCATTAGATACTTAACCTATAAGTCTTCAATACACCAAAATCACTAAGGGGCACTAGATGCACTTACAAAGGCTTCACCTTGTGTTTTCAACTTCTCTTTCTTTTATCATCCTTTCTTACTGGAGTCCTTCATGGAGGCTCTACATGGTGGTTCATCAAGGATTTCTTTCATTCTCGTTTTGTTCTTCAAGATTTCTCTCGGAGCTAAGATCCGCCAAGCTATACTCTAAAATAAACATGGTGTTCAACACATGTTTTGTTTTGAAGAGCTCAAATATTCTTCTTCCTGCATTCCAAAGTGCAATTCGTTCTACCTTATTTTGAGGTGGTGTTATATCACTCTTGACAACTTCTCTTCGTGGTTCATGATTCACATGTTGTCAAGAATGAGATAATTAAACCCATCGTTTCTTCATTGGAGTTATCTTGGGTTATATTTCACCTAAAGCTTTCCCTAAGGATTGTTGCTAATTATGGTGCTTATAAATGACCCAAGTTCTTCATTTGTCCTCCCGGTGAAATAAGTTTCTCGTCTCCGTGTTGATATCAATCCAATCATTTGTTTCCGTTGGTGGCAGAAGCTCACCTCATAATGTTGAGATGTTTCCATAAGCCCACTACAAACTTATTCTTTTCGTTGTTGGTTTTTCCAACAACTCCATTCTAACCTTCTTGGAAGTGTGTTTTCCAAGATCATTTGTGGCAGAAGTTGGCATTTTCTTCTCCATTCCTTTATTCCAATGATCTATCTTCTATTTTTCTTCCGGAGGCATGGTGATGTTGCTCTCTTCGCTCATCATCTCGAATTGTGAGGATCGTGTTCTTTTCTTTGCTTATCGATTTAACCAGAGTGTTGTGTCTATCGTTCCTCTTTTAATCGGAGTCTCATCCAAGTGCGTTCATTTTGCCAAGTTCAAATGCTATTCCTCCATTTCCAACCAGAGTGTTGTATCATCTCTTCAAGTTCTTTTCATCTTATCAAGTTTTTCCTTCTTCTTTCAGTCGGAGTGCTGCCCAAATTATATCAATCTTATTCCTTCTCTATCTAGTTTTAACCGGAGTGTTTTCAATATCTATCTTATCACTAAACCTCTTGGTTCTTGTCGTATCCCATGTTCCTCTTATCTAACGAAGTGTTTTCAAGTTCGTTCAACTCCGTTGTGTTTTTTCTTTCAACTTTTCAACCTCTCAAGGTTCATGGTTTCACTCGTTTGCCAAAGAAGCAACTTGTTTTACCTCTTCCTCATCCGCTTCCCTCCGGTGCCATCCTTAGATCTCGGGACGAGATCCTCTTGTAGTGGTGGAGTGTTGTAACGCCCCGAGACCGACGCTCCAGAAGACTTCCATGTTTTTCGTTGTTGCCGTGTGTTTTATTTGTTTGTTCCTTTCATCATCGCATTGCATCGCATGTTTTCTAAAACTCGTGGTCCGTTCGTAGTTGCCGCGTTCCCCCCTTGCCTTCATTGATCGTTTCGAGTCCAACCGGGGTTTTCGTTTCCCTCTTGTCTGGCCGTTTGACCCTCTCTACATTCTACCCTTCCCTCGTGCGTGTCCGAAAGTTGTACCGAACCCGACCCGCTCTGTCGTTACCAATGGGTCCGGATCATCCCCTAACATCTATAAAACATCTCCGTTTTCTTATTTGAACTCCCTATCTATTTATTTATCGACCGTCCGATTAAAATCGGAGGGACCAAATACCTCTAACCAAAATCCTCGTGCTATATAAACAACCTAACCCTAGCCCTAAGCTGTCCCATCCATCCATTCCCTCACCCGCCGCCGCCACTTCGTTTTCCTCGGGATCCCTCCCGATCCAGCCGACCCGACCATCTCCCTAGTTTTCAGCGTGGGCCAACCACATCCTCCTCGCTCGATCCCCTCCGCGCCCGAAGAACCAGCTTGCCCCGAGCACCCTGCAAGCAGCAGCAACAGTCCCGAATAGCGCCGCCCATGGCCTCGTCTCCGGCCAGAACGAGCCTCCTCATGCTCCTCCACCTCGCCTCGTCGTCTGACGACCGGCGCCGCTGCCGGCGACCACGAGATAAGCACCGCTGCCCTTCTCCTCCTCCTGTTGTTTCTCCGCCTCCCTCGTCTTACCTCCGTGTCTCCCTTTCTCTGTCCAAACAGGAGCGCTGCCGACTGTCCTTGCCACCGCCGCACCTCGCCGGATCGGCGACACCCACCTCTGACTTGCTCCGTTCCGGCCAGTCTTCGGTGAATCCACCCCAAGCCTCGCGCCATCACCCACCGGAGCCAGACAGTGCTGCATCCCTTCCTCCTGACCTCCTCGACTCCAGTAACCAGGTCATGCCACCGCTCCCCGTGCCTCCTCCATTTTCCCTGCTGCTCCTCTCTGAACTTACCCCGCCGTGGCCGCCTGTCTGCAGGTCGTCGATGCACCCGACGGGATGAAGCTGCCGGTGCCCCTGCTCCAGCCCTGCGTCGCCTTCCCCCATGCCGGTGCCTTCTGCATCGAAGCCCTGCTTCGGTTGCAGAGAAGAACGAGCGTCTCGACCCCCCTGCAATGTCGCCTCGCCAGCCCATATCGACCGCCCAGATCCGTGCCTCCGCCGCCCTTGCCCGTTCCGGTCGGATCCCGCCGGCTGGGCCCCGTCCCCGGCCACCGGTTCCCTCGCCGGAGACCACCTGCGTCGCCCGCCAAGTCATCTGCTTCGCCCCTGCACTGAACCTGCCGCTCTCTGTCTCTGTCGAACGAGATGGGCAGCGCTCGAACCTACTGCTCCCCGTCCGCCAGGTGGGCCACGCACAGGAACAGCGTGCCAGTTCTCTGCTTCCTCTCTCCACCGACGGGCTTGGCCCATGGTGAGCGGCCAGATTCGGCCCAATGCGTGTTTTTTTCCTCTGTTGCGATTTTAGCAATTATCCCAGGAACGTCAGTTTTACAAATTGCACCCTCATGTTCATGCATATAATAACTCAACAACCGTGCATCGGATTAAAATGTTTTAAACATGTTAAATGCTTAGAATTTTGTCTAGTTTTAGAATATGCCACTTTCATCCCATGTTAAAATGTTTAAACTTGCTGTTTGATTAAATTTGCATAAATGCCATGTTAAAATGATTTAATTCATAACTAAATAACCGTAGCTCGGATTTAAATGTTCTTTATATTTAAATGGGGTGGAAAAATGCCTAGTTTAACATGGTGCACTCATCTTGCATGTTTAACAATTTTAAAATTGTGTTTAGGGCAGAACAGTACCAAATCCATAAATTGCATATGAGGATTTTCTGGATTTGTTGTTTGTTGTTCCGGCCTCATTTAAACTTGCCTAGATAGGTAGTTTTATTGTGCTTCACCTCTTTCCATATTAAGCAACATTTAATATTGATGTGTTCATAACCAAGAGCGAACTAAATAACTTGAATGTGGTGTTTCGTCAATATGCAACTCGTTGCATATTGAGTTCCACTTAATTTGTGGTATTGTTTGTGCACTTTGCCATGCCATGCATATTTAAACCGGACATGCATCATACTTGATTGTGCATTATGCCATGTTTATGTGATGGTTGTTTACTATGTTGTTTGCTTCTTTCCGGGTTGATTCTCTCGTTAGCTTCGGTTTCGTTCCGGAGTTGTGAGGATTCGTTCGACTACGTCCATTTGTCTTCTTCATGGACTCGTTCTTCTTCCTTGCGGGATCTCAGGCAAGATGACCATACCTTCGAAATCACTTCTATCTTTGCTTGCTAGTTGCTCGCTCTTTTGCTATGCTGCGATACCTACCACTTGCTATATCATGCCTCCCATGTTGCCATGTCAAGCCTCTAACCATCCTTTCCTAGCAAAGCGTTGTTTGGCTATGTTACCGCTTTTGCTCAGCCCCTCTTATAGCGTTGCTAGTTGCAGGTGAAGATGAAGTTTGTTCCATGTTGGAACATGGATATGTTGGGATATCACAATATCTCTTATTTAATTAATGCATCTATATATTTGGTAAAGGGTGGAAGGCTTGGCCTTATGCCTGGTGTTTTGTTCCACTCTTGCCGCCCTAGTTTCCGTTATATCGGTATTATGTTCCCGGATTTTGCGTTCCTTACACGGTTGGGTGATTTATGGGACCCCCTTGACAGTTCGCTTTGAATAAAACTCCTCAGCAAGGCCCAACCTTGGTTTTACCATTTGCCACCTAAGCCTTTTTCCCTTGGGTTCTGCAGACTCAAGGGTCATCTTTATTTTCACCCCCGGGCCAGTGGTCCTCCGAGTGTTGGTCCAACCTGTCAGCCACCGGTGGCCACTAGGGGCAACTCTGGGCTCGCCTATCGGAAGTTTGGACAATCCGGTGTGCCCTGAGAACGAGGTACGTGCGACTCCTATCGGGATTTGTCGGCACATCGGGCGGCTTTGCTGGTCTTGTTTTACCATTGTCGAAATGTCTTGTAGCCGGGATTCCAAGACTGATCGGGTCTTCCCGGTAGAAGAAATATCCTTCATTGACCATGAGAGCTTATAATGGGCTAAGTTGGGACACCCCTGCAGGGTATTAACTTTCGAAAGCCGTGCCCGCGGTTATGAGGCAGATGGGAATTTGTTAATGTCCGGTGTAGAGAACTTGACACTTGACTTAATTAAAATGCATCAACCGTGTGTGTAGCCGTGATGGTCTCTTTTCGGCGGAGTCCGGGAAGTGAACACGGTTCTGGTGTTATGTTTAAACGTAAGTAGTTTCAGGATCACTTCTTGATCCCTCCTAGTTCACGACCGTGCTTTGCTTCTCTTCTCGCTCTCATTTGCGTAAGTTAGCCACCATATATGCTAGTGCTTGCTGCAGCTCCACCTCACTACCCTATCCTACCTTTAAGCTTAAATAGTCTTGATCTCGCGGGTGTGAGATTGCTGAGTCCTCGTGGCTCACAAATACTTCCAAACAGTTGCAGGTGCCGATGATGCCAGTGCAGGTGATGCTGCGACGAAGACCTTGTTCGTTACTATGTTTTGTTTCCAGATGATTAGTAGTGGAGCCCAGTTGGGACGATCGGGGGTCTGTGTAGCATTTGGGGTAGTCTTCTTTTATTTTGGTTCCGTAGTCGTACCATGATTGTATCTGTATGATATAATGCTTTACTCATGTATTGTGTGAAGTGGCGATTGTAAGCCAACTATGTATCTCTTTCCCTTATGTATTACATGGGTTGTGTGAAGATTACCTCACTTGCGACATTGCTTTCAATGTGGTTATGCCTCTAAGTCGTGCTTCGACACGTGGGAGATATAGCCGCATCGAGGGTGTTACAGGGTAGTACAAGAGTAGATCTACCACGAGATCAGAGAGGCTAAACCCTAGAAGCTAGCCCATGGTATGATTGTTGTTCGTCCTATGGATAAAGCCTCCGGTTTATATAGACACCGGAGAGGGCTAGGGTTTACACAGAGTCGGTTACAATGGAAGGAGATCTACATATTCGTATTGCCAAGCTTTCCTTCCACGCCAGGGAAAGTCCCATCCGGACACGGGACGAAGTCTTCAATCTTGTATCTTCATAGTCCAAGAGTCTGTCCAAAGGTTATAGTCCGGCTATCCGGACACCCCTTAATCCAGGACTCCCTCACTATGACTTAATTCCCGACCGTTGCAGAGTGGAGAGGCCATAGACCTCCCGGTAGTCGAGTGATTGTTTGCGCGATCGAGTGTCTTCAAGACTGTCGAGTGGAACGTTGCTTCATGGTCGAGTGGATGATTCTTCTTCTTCAAGTGTTTCTGGTTCTTTTAGAGATGTCCTTGGGGAGGGTATCTTGGACAGGTCCATGACCCTACCCTAGGTACATAGCTTCATCACCGCCCGCCAGCTGGGCCGCTGGCTGTGTGCCGGTGTGAAGAACATCAATTTTGGAGGTCGGATGTGTTGCCGGCGAGGACAACTATTCATTTTGAAGGCTGGCTGTGTTGCCGGCCATTGGCTGTGTTGCTGGTGATGAACGTGTAGGCCGCTGGCTCTGTTGCCGGCGTGAACTAGGGACGCTGCCTGATGAACTAGGGCTTGACATTTGAAACGTTGCTCTTTTTTAAAATGAAGGCGGACAAAATGGGGAAAACGGATGCGGCCGCGCGCTGGACGCACGACCACCGCATCCCAAGACACGCCCGGACACAACCCCATTGCTCTACCCAAACGGTCAGAATCCGGACAAAACAGACGTACGTTTGGGGTCGCGGTGTGGAGTTGGCCTCAGGTCATGTGCTACGCCTGACTCGTGAGGCTAGCGACTGGCACATTGCTGGCAAGGGCTTCGCAGATTATATCTCACTACCAACGGTAGAAACTAGGTGTTGGGGCGCGCCCGTGGCGCACCTCTTGAGGGGGAGCTGGGCGGTGCCTAGTTGTAGTCGACCCTTTAACACTCTTTTCTATTCTAATTAGCGTCGGGATGATGCACAGACGTCTCCTTCGCGAATGTTAGCACGACGACGAAACTCGGACCAGTTGGTGGTTATAGTGGCCTTCTTGTCGGAACTAACGTTAGAACACCAGTTTCCAAAGCTGAAATACAAAGTTAGTTTCAGAGAAAGAACATAGTTTAATATTAACAATATATCATGTAATTATTAATCCGTGTGTTCCATAAGAAAATACATTATCCTGCTGAAACAACCAAGCTGTGGCACTAAGAAAACTACCCAGGAACACATATGCATGAGGTGATTATCAAAACAAAAGGACTGGTAAATTTAGCATTGACAAATGTATAATTTTTTGTTTTCAAATTCATAGTTTAACTCAAAAGCAAAAAAAGATGGGCCAGAAATCAACATATGTTAAACTGGTGCTGCCAACAGTTCTATAGTTAATCGCTAATCATCAATCTAATCTAATTTCACTTCATACTCTATAGCACTGAAAGCATATTGATGAAGTGACAACAAGTCCATATCTCCAAAAATGACAACTCCTTGCAAAAAATTCTTCCCCAGGATAAGGAGGAGCATCAAATAATAAACATAGATCCATGCGGGTAATATAAAATGCATAGGTCCAACATATATATTAATCCATCTAGCTAGAAGCCTAGAACTGCATATACATGTTCCAAATCAGTGAAATAGCAAGATCGAAAACACAAAATCAGATCCATGACTATGTATGTGCGGGCTCCAGTCACAAATATGTTGGAAAAAATATTAAGCATCGGCTGGAAGCAGTGTAAAAATTCAGAGACGTTCATGGCATTATAGAAAAAGGATAAAAGGCCTTCCTTCGCCAAACCAAACGGACATGGCTTGCTGATCCAAACCCGAGTAGCTCCCAAATTCTCTATGTTCTGCTGCATCAGGGTAGAAATGAAGGAGAAGAGACACACGAGAGACCAAATCGCTCAATTCATTAGGACTACAGAAAAGGTTCTTCGGGAATATATATATATATATATATATATATATATATATATATATTTAGAAAAGCACATACCACTCTGTCTCCCTCCGAAAGCCGCCACGAGCAACACCACAATGCACGTCCAGAGAAGCACGATGGTACCACCAACAGGCTAACCCATGCCGCCGGCCACGCCTTCACGGCCTTCACGACAGCACCCATCTGATCTGTAGCGCCTCGCGGGGAAGATCTGCAGAACAATAAAAGAAACTACATTCTTCGGCATTATATTTATGTGTACTTGATGTAGAGAGAAAGCTACAATAATACATGGCTCTTCTAATTGGTAAATCTGCTTGGATTATGTAAACATCAACCATATTGGTGCACAACACTCCCTAGAAACATCTATCTAAGTAAATAGGCACACAATCTCCTATAGTAAACCAGACATATTCTAATGAACATAAAAGAAACCCTCCCTAGAAACACATTCCTTATGCAGGTGCAGTCATCGTGACTACCACATAATTCAGGACAGAAACATCTATCTAAGTAAATGACAAGGATAAAGACAGACGAAATTAAGTTGATTAGCTTGTATAAGTAAGGATAGTGGCGAGCTCAGGTAGCTTTAGAATATGTTTTTTAGAAGAAATTAAGTTGAGTATAGTTGTATATACCACCTGAAAAATATTGACTTTAGTATAAAGCAATTTCATATGGCATCGCTTAGGCCGAGTTTGGCATTGTTTTTTTTTCAAAATCATACTACTCTAAAATCACAGTATTGTGATGATGAATTTCATCAACCACCAGATGTGTATTTGGGAAGAAATTTTCAATCTGCAATTAATTTTTTTACCTACGAAATCAGAACTTAAACTTTGTTGTTGCTTCCATGCAATAAGGAGACCTGCACATTCAGTTTTAATTTGCAAAAGAATGGCTTTAATCACTCAGTTCTCTTTCTAAAACTGAATGTCGCAACTAATCACAAACCTCCCACAATTTGACCAGTCCAGCCAAAAGGACGACATAAAAACAATGTCTGCATCCATATGTCAAGTGCAAACTATGAAATAAGTGTCTTAATATAACTTACGTTGTTCATAGTTTGCACTTCATCAGAATCCAACGGCTCAGCTCAGGCCATCAATGGAAATCTAAACACTGATTAGTAAGGAGGTTAAATACATTATATACAACAAACTCAGTGCACTTCAAGATAGTAGTATCTAGATTTAAGTTCAGACATTAAATATAGAATTGCATCAGCCATTTTGGATAAACAGAAAAGCATACGCTATTCTAAAGATCATTCTGTATATGTAAGATCTGCCTTGCTATAAAGCTGACAAAAGAAAAGATAAGCCAACTTTATAAATCCCAACAAATAGACATGTTAGTATCCAATTTTAATGAGTTCACCTTCAAGATAAGCCAATAATCACCATTGACTGATTATTAGAGCTTTTCAAGTCTCTGAATATATTTTGTTTATTATAGCCCGACTTTTCCAAAAAGAATTAATAAAGAAGGGCACACTCTAGTTTATTCATGGATTTAACACATATGGCAACATATCTGTCATGAAACAGTAGGGAGAAGATTAATCTTGATATCTACTACCTCTATTCCTAAACATAAGACTTTTGGACAGTTTAATAGGGTGTTAGGTGTCACCATAAGAGCGAACACCCTATTAAATTGGGGTGTAAGAAGGGCACACTCTAGTAGTTACCATAATAGGGTGTTATCTCTGAAATACTGAGGATGAAAGGATAGCAAATAAAGAATGATCAAGTAAAGGAGAACTCAAAATGATCTACAGATTATACATCTCTAGCAATACCATCATGACGCCTTCCGATTGAAGTAATCTGCGACATGTACAACTAGGTTGGCAGAGAACTTCTACAACCAATGCTTGAGACCGACCAGCAGAGACATACACACGCCAGGTTGACGGAGAACTTCTACAGCCAATGCTTGAGACTGACGGAGTGCAGGCTAGTGGTGCGCCTGCATAGTTTGCGCCACCTGGTGTCTAGCACACAAGTCTTCAGGGCATATTCGGGCGGAAGAAGGGACAACAGATGCCGGAGGAGTTCGTCAGTGAGGTCACCGAGGCAGTCCTTGCCACCCTCTGCGGCCATCACAAGCTTTCCGTCGAACATGTAACAGGTGTTCCAGGAGCAAGCCAAAAAAATCAGTAGAAGCACGAGAAAGCACAAAGTCAATCAAGGTGATAGGGTCTCAAGGAAATGGAAGAGAATGCAGCATCACCTGATCAGGAAGCTCTGGCCGCCGGCAGCAGCGGGAACGAACAGGGAGAGCAAGACGCCTCCTCCCATTCCTCCGGTATTTAAACCACAAGGGAGAGCAGATGATTCGGTGACGTCCCTCTATTCCCCTGTGTGCCATTATTGTCGTGATCGTCTCTTTGAAATTGTACTATGCTCCGCTAATAATTGACGTGATTGAGAAAATTCCTATGAGACGTGATATGGCTTCTTCCCCACATGCACAACAGAAGCTCTTCGAATAGGGAACCAAAAAACAAATTGTAAGTTGTGAAGCACTCGAACTTCAATAAAAACGACCAGGAAAAAGTATATATCTAGCCTCAAATTCCAAGGTATCTGTATAAGTACAACATAAACCGAAGGATTAACCTGTTTCAAAGTAGTTAGCTTTGCTTCTCCAAAAAATAGAAGGATTTACCTGCTCCAATAAGTAAATAAGGTATTGTGCTGTACACTCACAATTGCCACTGACTTCTTCATGTCGCTTAGTTACTATGATCTTGATATATATTTATTTTCAGAGTTCTCATTTCAGAAGAAATATAATATATATGTAGCATAGTGAAGACTGCACTTCTAGCATTAGTTATTTTTCTCCAGTAATTTGTTATTGACATCATCATCAGGTCATCAGAGCCATGCACCCGCATAGCCATTGCCTGTCTCTTTGGCGAATTTATACAAAATTCATACAATTGGAAAGCTATTGCTAGAACCTAAGCTATACAAACTGAAATAACATAAATTCACGGTAGCACAATTTATGATGTCCTAAAAATTTACTCATATCTTGCACAGACAACTAACATAGAAAATTTATATATCTTCAATCACTTTGATCATATTTTGCATGTATTGCAATCAATTATGGAGAAAACTTGATAACGTCGTTGCCGGGCTTGAAGGAAATCACTTGAGTATTCGCTTGGGGAAAATTGTTCACATATGAATTAAGACTAAGAGAGATGAACCTACATCCTTTTAATACATCTAATGCTTAACAATGCCAAAAACATTTTTTAAAATTGCATAGAAGTACAAATAATAAGCTATATTTAAAAATCTTCCTTGCATGAATAACTAACAATATACAATCACAACAGTGTTGTCAAATATTATGTCATGTCTTCCTGTGTTTAATTAGCCGATAGTTCTACAGTAATGTCTGGGTTCAAAGCAGAGTACTGGGCAGCAACTAATTTACTCTTTTGACCTTCCATTTTTACTTTATATGTGTGCGTGTGTAATCTGCCTAGCCTAACCACACGCAAAGACCATAAATCAGAGTCTAATCACAGGTAATCAATTGTTTCGTAAAGTAATATAGCAAAAATAGAAGGGCTAGTATAAGTATTTAAGGAAATGGGATTGGAAAATGCATTCAACATCAACTGTAATATATCTGCAACAATATAATCCAGCCACCCAAAGTGCACATGCTACTTATTTTTGAAGAGAAGCCACTTCTTACTGTTGGAAAATGACAAGTAGGAATAGGATGAACTCATGTTGCAATCTAGGACCACTGCACTAAGAATCTAATATGACAAGATAAAAAAGTTATTTGTAAGCCATTTCTTCAGGCTCTTAGGCAGCCTGACTGAGCACTTTCCTGCTCCTTAACTATATGAAAATAACGTTTTATGAAGGATGAATCTGCTGACATATACTAAGTAAGAACTACTGGAATTAAAAATAATTTGATATCTCACAAAACCACTGAGTAAAAGAAATAACTTCAAAGGATTGGTAGAATAGTAGGTAAATATCCTTCAGGAGAAGCCCAGATAATCAATATACCTTTTTTAGGGAAATTCAGTTTTCTGTGTGTTCTGTTAATTCAGGAGGAAAAAATTTAACAATCTCCTTGGTTTTACCTTGAAATAACATAAGATAACTCCGTACTTGTTTGGTTGATTTAGGCATAAACAGCTGATCCAATAAGCTTGATGTTGAACAGTACATTGAGGTAGGCATGAACAACCAATCCAATAAGCTTGATGAAGATTGCTAGTCCCCCTTTTCTTCCCGTAGGAGGTTGCGCACCAATTGTTTTGATGTTACTTTGTAGCTAAATTTAGTGCAACTTCAATCAGTTCCTGAAGTTGGCCTCGTTCCTAGATTGCAGAACTGTTATGATAAAACAAAGTGTCAATCATCTCTTATCAGAGACGTAGAGAGAACCAGTGAGACCTAGCGACACGGGGAAATAAGAAATTGCCACAAAAGTGGAGTAAAAAAGTGCTCCTACCGGATTTCACCGATGCCTAAGAGTATGGCAAGGCCGCATCGCGCCGCCGACACCCGTGCGGCAGATCCAACCACCGACACCTTCTCCACCAGCTCTGTGCCACTGCCGGCGCTCGCGTGGCTTGGAGATGGAGACGAGGAAGACCCGCTGCGGGTTGCTCCTCTCGGATGTGATGGTGGTCGCGGCAGCCGCGCCGGCGATGGGTTCCAGATGGAGACGAAGTCGTTGCTGAGCCCGCCAGCGAGGAGGGGGTCATGCTCGTGACGATGGTATCCGCCTTCTAGCCTGGCGGCGGCCTTGGGGATAGACTGGAGGAGAAGGTATGGTGGAGGTGGCTTTGGCGGCGCCGGCGGAACCCTAGCAACCGCACAGCATGGCGGCGAGCGCCGGCGGTGACCTTGCTCGGTGGGCAGCGCCATGGGCGCGGGAGGAGGAGGAGGCGGCGGGCCTGGAGGAGAGGGACCACAGGCGGCCGGCCAGCGAGAGCGTCAGCACATCGGCGGCCGTGGGTTGTGGCGGCGGAGGCGGAGGGGGGGAATGATAACTGCGCACCCACCAATCCTAACGACAGTAAATACGTCGACATCGACATCGCGAGCACTCGCCCTTGATGCACAGCTGAATTGTTTTAATGGCTGCTCTCTCCAGAAACTTTCAGAAGAGAGCAGAGACTGCAAGACGAAAGGCGAGTTCTCCCTGTTTTCACCGGCGAGACCAACGGTCCTCCTCATCTCTGATGGCCATCTTGGTCAGTGGAGGTGGGGCGGGCCTCGGGCACTCGTTGGTTGGGTAGGTTATGTCCCCCTTTTGGGAGTTGTAATGTCCGGGAGGCGAGGTTTGGGCGGCGAAGACCTTGTCGTCGTGGAATAAGGTCCTCCCAGGCCCTTCCATGTCATGGCAGTGTTCTCTCCTACTATGCTTTTGGGCGTGTGGAGGTCGTCCTCTCCAGATCTAGCCATGTGGATCTGGACGGGTGCTGTACAGGAGAATCCCTTTGTCCGTGGCTTCGGCTTCCTTTGATAGCGGTGATGGCTGAGCCTGAAAAAATAAATTTGTCCCAGCTTTCAAGTCCAGATGCGCCAAGGTACGACAGTTGCTGCTCCTACTTTCGTCAGGCTTGAAGTTGAAGTTCCTCCTCCTTTTCTCCGGTCCTTCCATGGTGGATCTGCAGGGAGCTCTGTTTGGGGCGTGGCCCCAGCCGATGGACTTTCACTGATGGTTTTGCCCTGCCTTCAGAGGCGGGCTTCTACTGCGGCATCTGTAACCATGTTTGGCGAGTTGGTGTTCCCGCTACTGGGGAAGCTGTCTACAGTGTTTTTCTCCTCCTCCGGCATCGGACCAAGAGGCAAGGTCCTTGGTTCTTGGCTTGCAGTTTGGTGAAGATGGAGTTCAAGACCCTGCTGTTTCTTTCTTGTTATTGCTCTGTATTTTGGGTCTTTCCTGAATCGTTGTATTTCTTGATGTACTATCAGATATGAATATGAAATACTCCTGGGTGCTTCCTTTAAGAAAAGGAAATGGAATATAAGAGCATCTCCTGCCAGATATACCTTAATGCGATTCTTTAGAGCATCTTCATTGCAGGGCGCTTGCACAAACGCTTACGAAAAAAAAACTCCCTCCGCTCCATATTAATTATCATCGATTTAATAAGAACGATCAATATTGATTGAGTTGATTTAGTACAACTCTACTAAATCAGTGACAATTAGTATAGGTCGGAGGGGTATCATAAAATACAAAAAAACAACATTAGTGTTTTTGTTGAAATACTTTCTTTAGCACTAACGATGGCTGCTAATTAATCGCTAAATCAGTTAAAAAACTGATACATTGCATGCACAACTCTAAGTACTGTATGGAAAAGAGAAGCGAAACGCCTGCCTCCACGTTTGGCATCTATGCCAGGTAGACACTAGGATTTGTTAGCTAACTGCCAATCAAACAGGATATTAATCCTAGCATCTAGGTCTAACGCCCGGTGTCGGTGTCAAAACCGACGGATCTCCGGTAGGGGGTCCCAAACTGTCCGTCTAGGCGGATGGTAACATGATACAAGGGACACGAAGTTTTACCCAGGTTCGGGCCCTCTCGATGGAGGTAAAACCCTACGTCCTGCTTGATTAATATTGATGATATGGGTAGTACAAGAGTAGATCTACCACGAGATCGAGGAGGCTAAACCCTAGAAGCTAGCCTATGGTATGATTGTTGTATGTTGTCCTACAGACTAAAGCCCTCCGGTTTATATAGACACCGGAGAGGGTTAGGGTTACACAAAGTCGGTTACAATGGTAGGAGATCTAAATATCCGTATCGCCAAGCTTGCCTTCCACGTCAAGGGAAGTCCCTTCCGGACATGGGACGAAGTCTTCAATCTTGTATATTCATAGTCCAGGAGTCCGGCTGAAGGTATAGTCCGGCCATCCGGACACCCCCTAATCCAGGACTCCCTCAGTAGTCCCTGAACCAGGCTTCAATGATGAGGAGTCCGGCGCACAGATTGTCTTCGGCATTGCAAGGTGGGTTCCTCCTCCAAGTACTTCATAGAAGATTTTGAACACAAAAGACAGTGTCCGACTCTGCAAAATAAGTTTCCACATATTGCCGTAGAGAGAATAATATTTACACAAATCTAATCTGCTGACGTATTCCATAGCGTGACATCACACTACGGCCAAGCCTTTATTCGAATCGTTTTTACTCCCTCACCTTAGCGCATTTCGCGAGGCGGTTTCCTTGGCACGTCTTGTCAAAGCAGAGATCGTGTCCCCTCATTTACGGGATTCTCATCAATACGGACGTGGGTAACCCAACCGCACCATTTATCACGACGCTTGGGAGATAAGCGAGTTTTACCAGGCTGGTGGGGACGTTAGCCGCATCCGCCCATATAAAGGGATAAGGATCCACCTTTTTACCTACGCCTTCTTCCTCCTTTACCTATCCATCTTCCACGCACTCGAGCTCCAGCGCCCAAGCCCGCACTTCCCACCTCAACCTTCTCCAGCCATGTCCGGAGCGGGAGGCAAGTGGATGGTCTCCTCCGTCATGGAGGGACACATCAAAAAACTGAGGAAAGCCGGATACTTGTCTAACGACATCGCGCACCGGCTTCCCGAAGAAGGGCAGCTCCTCCCCACCCCAAGGCCCCATGAGAGGGTAGTGTTTCTCCCCCACTTCCTCTGCGGACTGGGCTTTCCTCTCCAACCATTCGCCCGGGGGCTCATGTTCTACTACGGCCTAGATTTCCACGATCTGGCCCCGAACTTCGTCCTCAACATCTCGGCGTTTATCGTCGTGTGCGAGGCTTTCCTCCGCGTCCGCCCCCATTTCAGCCTATGGCTCAAGACTTTCAACGTCAAGCCTAAGGTGGTGCGCGGCAACTAGGCGGAGTGCGGAGGTGCCATGGCGGGCAAGATAGCCAACGTCCTATGGCTCGAGGGCTCCTTTGTGGAGACCCTGAAGGGGTGGCAATCGGGGTGGTTTTACATCACCGAGCCACGCGACCCTGAGTGGGTCGCAGCCCCCGAGTTCCGGTCCGGACCCCCTACGCGGCTCATGTCTTGGAAAGAGACGGGCCTGTCGTGGGGCAACCAAGGAGAAGTAACCGGACTGCAAATATGCATCCAAACCGTGGTGAACAAGCAGCTCAAGCTTGTTAATGTAGTCCAGGTTATGCTCGTCCGCCGGATCCTCCCGTGTCAGCAATGGGGCTTCAATTTGTGGGAGTTTGACCCGGCGCAGCACCCAACCCTGAGCAGGCTCTTCGACACAACGTACGAAGACGCCTGGAAGGTGCTATTCAAAGGCGTCGAGGCTCCCGCATCCACTTCTGAGGACCGCAGATTCAGCACACAGCGTCCCACTAGTGCGGTAAGCTATTTTTACCTTTTACAGGATGTTGGTTTTCCATAGTTTGACTCTATGCGGGATCTAAACTCCCTTTCCTTTGACAGGATTGGCAGGCGAAGTCCGGACAGATCGACTGTCCAACCCCTTTGCCCGAAGACCCAGCCGATGCTCACTTAGCGAAGCTGCTGGGTCCGACACCTTACGTGGTGCCGGAGAAGAAGGCCAAGAAGAGGGCCACAGGGACTCGAAAGAGTTCCCGGCGCCAGGAGGTGTCGGATTCATCATCCGACGAATCCGAGACGTGCTCCTCCCGTGAAAACGAGGAGGGGGAAGAAGAAACCTCTCCCCCTCCAGCGGGGGGAGGAAAGAAAAGGAAGGCCGCCCCAACCGGGGAGGCCGAGGGGTCCAAGAAGGGGAAGACCCTTCCTCCGGACTACCCCGCCGACGCCGACGACGAAGAAGAGGAGTGGCCGCGCAGGGCCAAGCATCCGGCGGAATCGTAAGCATCCGGACACCCGAGTAATTCATAGCATTCCTTTATTGCGCAGCCTTTCCTTATGTCGAATATATCTATGCAGTCCGCCCCAGGCCGGGCTCGACGAGTCGTCGAGCGACTCCCTGGATTCATCGGACATGAATTCACTTCCGCCTGCTACCTCCCCCCGCCCTACAGGTGATGCCGAGGTGGCGTCCCAACAGGCTCCAAGCCAGGGGGAGGTGGTCCTGGAGGCGCCACAAGGCGACCTCCCGGACTCCAGGAGTAAAGGGGATAAAACCCCCCAGGGCTCCAAGTCCGGCTTTGAGCCGGACACCGCGCCGGAATCGTCAACGGTTCCGGACCGCGGTAGGCGAACTCCTTCCAAGAGGAGCAAGCCTACTGAGCCGGCGGACCCCATCCAACCGGAGGTGTCGGACAATCTGCTGGAGGTGCTTAACGGCGCCTCCATCGACGAGGAGCACCGCACTATTATGAGTGCGGTGATCTAGAAGGTTCAGTCCGCCAAGAGCGGACTGACTGAAGCTTGTGCCAGCCTTCTAACAGGCTTCGGGGTAAGTACAGAATATGTAAAAATATTACCGCATAGACAGTAGCCCCTGATGCTCTGTTTGGCGTTCGGAAAGAAAATCCAAATGGAGGATCTAATAAAATTCGCAGGAGTCTCACAAAAAAAGGTCAATATGCGTATGCAGGCTTCGCTGCTGGCGACCGCCGCACTGACTGCGGAGGTGGGCACACTGAAGCAGGGCCTCGAGCGGTCCGAGCAAGAGCTCGGCCTTGCCAAGCGGCAGCTCAAGGAGAAAGAAGGTAAGAGATATCTTATAGAAAAAACAAAAATATAAAAGTGCAATTGCAAAAATATGACAGGATTAACATGGCTATTGTAGGGGCCACAACTGAGGTGGCGACCCTCAAGCAAGCGCTGGCCGAGGCCGAGAAGAAAGCGGCCGCGGAGCGCACCGAGCGGGAGAAATGTGAGGCGCAAGTTGGCGAGGTACGGCAAGAGCTTCAGGTTCTCATGGAAAAACATGAGAGTTTGGAGCTTGACTCAAAGACGCGAGCGTCCGAGCTCGCGACGGCTATTGAAAATGCCAAATCTGCCAAGGCCGAATCCCAGAAGGCCCTCTAGGAGTTGGATGCGGTGAAAAAGATAGCGGCGGGTAAGGCATTCTTTATGCAAAGCAAACATGTAAAAGTGAGCTTATTGTTACTTACCCGAATCCGGAGCTCTCCAGGAGCATTCGCAGATCTTCCCCGTAGCGTGTCTGATGCCGCCGCATTCTACCGAGCCGAAGAGGGCAGCTCGACGGAGAAGGTGTTCTGGTCTTAGTATGCTGAGGCCGGACACCCTGTGCCCCTGAGCGACCAGCTGAAGCAGCTGGTCGAGCTCCACAAGGCGGCCGAATAGGGCATGAAGGGCCTCATAGTTTGGTTGTGGCCTAGAGAGGCTCTGCCTGGGAGCTACTTCGGGCTGGCGCGGCGGCTGGTGGAGGCCTGTCCAAGGCTCGAAGTCATCAAGCGCTTCGTCTGCATCGAAGGTGCCCGTAGGGCCCTTGCCCGTGCTAAGGTGCACTGGGGCAAGCTGGATGCTGAGAAGCTTGTGAAGGACGGGCCACCGCCGGGGAAAGAGCATCGCGAGCCCGAGAATTATTACAAGGACATTCTGAAGGGTGCCCGCCTAATGGCGGATGAATGTTCCAGGAATGTAATTTTGGAGTAAACTCGCTCGTTTTATCCTATTCGCTGAAAACTTGTTCATGTGCGCTTAAGCAATGCGTTTTGAATTTAAAATATTACCTTCTGTGCGGCCGTTTATCAAATTTGAGAGATGGCGAGTCGTCGGCTTCTGCCCCCATGCCACTAGTGCTGGGGTGTTCGGGATAAACCTGAGCGCTCTTTTTCCCATGTTTAGGTCCTTCGAGGGAGGCGCTCAGCACAATGAACGAGGCAATCGGACTATAGTGCTTGAACACTCTCACTTAGCCATAGAATTCTATAATTTTAAATTTCGGCGAAGCCCCTAGTGTTCGGAAGACCGAGTTCGGTGCGCTATCCACGCCTTTGGCCGGACAAAGCCGACTCCTCGCTCTAAGCGGCATAAGTCTTTAGGGACTCGAAAAACCTCTCGAACAGCGACCAGTCTCTCGCTTCATCATGACAGTCAGTTTTAGCTTTCTCTACTGAGGTGCTCCGCCCAGCTCAACTGGGGCACAATCGCAGTAGTTCTCCTAGTGCTACCTTAGCTGATACAACGGAACGTAAGGCACCAAAACATAGGAGCCGGGCAAACCCAACTATTGACCCAATACATGATTCGGAGCCGATGCATATAATGCTATAAGTTTGGGGTGCCGCACTTGTTAAAGTGTTCGGACTTCTCACACCATATTAGGGGGGTACTGAAGCCCCTGGCGTATTGACCGTACCAAAGTGTACGGGTGTAACATGTTGTTAATGAACATATATTTGTAAAAAGGAGTAATGCAAAAAATAGACAAAAGCTATGCATTATTTAATAAAAGGCTGCGATCGAAGTAGAACGATACAAATAGTGCGATAAGAAAAAGCGGGACTATTTAACATGTCCTTTCCAGGGGCAGGCTGCGGAATAGTATGCAAAACAGGTATACTGCTCGTGATAGAGACCACCTGGGAGTTCTATAATGTGACGTAGCTTTTCTGCTTCCCTGGTTCTTGCATCGTGTGTGCGGCAGTTGGATTGCCGAACAGGTCTTCCGAAGTATGGAGTCCTGAAAGTAAGATAAAATAAAGAAATCGACAGCCCCTAGTGCGGTTTAAGCCGTGTTTTGGGCGTGCCGTGATGGTGCCCCTCCCCCTGTGCCCATGGTATTTCGAGAGCATAGTTATGTACGCGAAGCACTGGTTTCGATATTTCGCGAGGGCTGGGGTTGGGGCCGCGTTGCTACGCCTGCTCGGAATGTGCCAGGCGGTCTTGTTGTAGGTTACTCCGGGCGTGCTTGACAGTGTCCGAACGTTTAACAGCCGGACTGGAGAGCTGCCTTGAGAGGCTGCTTTGTACTTCCGCCGCGAGGGCCGCCGTGTGCTCCTCCGTTCAGAGGGAGCGTTCGGTGTTTCCATTGACCGTGATTACACCTCGAGGGCCTGGCATTTTGAGCTTGAGGTATGCGCGGTGCGGCACCGCATTGAACTTTACAAATGCGGTTCGCCCGAGCAGTGCGTGATAGCCACTATGGAACGGGACTATGTCGAAGATTAACTCCTCGCTTCGAAAATTAATCGGAGATCCGAAGACCACTTCAAGTGTGACTGAGCCTGTACAGTTGGCCTCTACACCTGGTATGACGCCTTTAAAGGTCGTTTTGGTGGGCTTAATCCTCAAGGGATCTATGCCCATTTTCCGCACTGTATCCTGGTAAAGCAGGTTCAGGATGCTGCCGCCGTCCATAAGGACTCTTGTGAGATGAAATCTGTCAATAATTGGGTCTAGAACCAATGCGGCGAATCCGCCATGACGGGTGCTAGTGGGGTGGTCCCTTCGATTGAAGGTGATCGGACAGGAGGACCATGGGTTGAACTTTGGGGCGACTGGCTCCATCGCATATACGTCCCTTAACGCACGCTTCCACTCCCTCTTGGGGATGTGGGTTGCGTATATCATGTTCACCGTCCGCACTTGTGGGGGAAAACCCTTCTGTCCACTATTGTTTGGCGGCCGGGGCTCCTCCTCGTCATCGCTATGCAGCCCCTTGCCTCTATTTTCGGCATTTAGCTTGCCTGCCTGCTTGAACACCCAACAATCTCTGTTGGTGTGATTGGCTGGCTTTTCGGGGGTGCCATGTATCTGGCACAAGCGGTCGAGTATTCGGTCCAAACTAAACGGGCCCTGAGTATTTATTTTGAATGGCTTTTTCCGCTGACCGAATTTATAGCCTCTGAATCTGGCCTTGACTGTCGTATCCTCGTTGCTGTCGCTGTTAACGCGGCGCTTTTGCTTGTTGCGACGCGACCTGCCACTGTTATCCTTGGTGTCCGAATTACCAAGGTTCTTGGTCAAGTTATTGCTACGAGCTAGCCAGCTGTCTTCTCCCGCGCAAAAGCGGGTCATGAGCGTCGTGAGTGCTGCCATGGATTTCGGCTTTTCCTGTCCAAGGTGCCGGGCAAGCCACTCGTCGCGGATATTATGCTTGAAGGCTGCTAGGGCCTCTGCGTCCGGACAGTCGACTATTTGGTTTTTCTTTGTTAGGAACCGTGTCCAGAATTGCCTGGCCGATTCCTCTGGCTGCTGAATTATGTGGCTTAGGTCATCGGCGTCTGGTGGTCGCACATAGGTGCCCTGGAAATTGTCGAGGAATGCAGCTTCCAGGTCCTCCCAACACCCGATTGATTCTGCTGGCAAGCTGTTAAGCCAATGCCGAGCTGGTCCCTTGAGTTTGAGTGGGAGGTATTTGATGGCGTGTAGATCGTCGCCGTGGGCCATGTGGATATGAAGGAGATAATCCTCGATCCATACCGCGGGATCTGTTGTGCCATCGTATGATTCGATGTTCACGGGTTTGAAACCCTCAAGGATTTGATGATCCATTACTTCATCTGTGAAGCATAGGGGGTGTGTGGCGCCTCTGTATTGGGCTATATCACGACGCAGCTCAAATGAGCTTTGTCTATTGTGTTCGGCCCGGCCGGATTTATTATATCCGGAGTAACAATCACCGTCACGTGCCGTGGGGCGTCCGCGCGATCCATAGATCGATCTTGTTTGCTTTGCCTTGTCCTCCAATATGTCTCGCAGGTCTGGTGCATTTTCCCATGCCTTAAAATGTTTTGAGCGGCGCCGGGGTGCGGCTTGAGTGGAGGGCCGAGAGGCCTCTCTGTCGTGGCCACGAGGTGGCCGATCGGCCGTATCATGTGCTGGTGATGTAGGTTTAGGTGCTTCCTCGTCTAATCGGGGTAGCAGCCTGCGCTTTGGGTAGCTCTTGGAGGGCGTTCGAGTTCATACTCTTCGGCCGCAAGGACTTCAGTCCATCTGTCGGCTAGCAAGTCTTGATCAGCTCTAAGCTGTTGTTGTTTTTTCTTGAGGCTGCTTGCCGTGGCCATAAGCCTGCATTTGAAACGCTCTTGTTCGACGGGATCCTCTGGCACGATGAATTCGTCGTCGTCGAGGCTTGCCTCGTCTTCGGAGGGAGGCATATAATTATCATCCTCGACCTCTCTGTCTGCCGCTCTCTCGTGAGGGCTGGCTTCTCCATCCTCCTGCGCTGAATCTTGCTGGAGGGGGTGTTCTTCGGTGCTATCCGGAGTATTATTATCTCCTGTGTCGGAATCACCGTTTTTGCTTTGGCGGGATTTAGAGCGGCGCCGCTGACGCCGGCGCTTAGGCTATTTCTTGGAGGGGTCATCCCCCGCTGTTCCATCGCCATCCCCTTCTTTAGGGGTATCCACCATGTATATGTCATATGATGAGGTGGCTTTCCAGTGCCCTATATGTGCTAGTTCTCGGTCGTCTCCTACATCGGCGTCCATACCGTCGATGTCTTCGGAGTCGAAGTCGAGCATGTCGGTTAAATCATCGACAGTGGCTACGAAGTGGGTGGTGGGCGGGCTTTGAATTTCTTCGTCGTCCGTATCCCAACCTTGCTGACCGCAATTCGGCCAGGGCTCTCCTGATAAAGAGAGAGACTTTAATGACTTCAGAATATCGCCAAAGGGCGAGTGCTGAAAGATGTCCGCGGCGGTAAACTCCATGATCGGCGCCCAATCGGATTCGATCGGCAGGGGCGCGGAAGGCTTGGAGTCCAGAGAGGAGTCCGGCCCCACAGAGTCACGAGCCTTGCGGAGTGCGGGGCTGGTGTTCGGCTCGATCGCCGTTGGGATCGCAGCCCCCGAGGCAGCGTCCAACCACTCGTCCTCGATCGGCGTAGTTGGTTCCGAATCAAGGGTCGGAACCGATGCGTGTGCGGCCTCCAGGGCACTGTTCGACGGCAGAGCTAGATCATGCCCATCGTGACAGTGCGGCGCGCTCGGCCGTAGCTCGAATCTGTCGAAGATCAAGTCCCCGCGGACATCAGCCGTGTAGTTTAAACTTCCAAATCTGACCTGGTGGCCAGGGGCGTAGCTTTCGATCTGCTCTAGATGGCCAAGCGAATTGGCCCGCAGTGCGAAGCCGCCGAAGACGAAGATCTGTCCGGGGATAAAAGTCTCACCCTGGACTGCATCGCTATTGATGATCGGAGGAGCCATCGGGCCTAAAAGCGACGACACAGAGGAACTCTCAATGAAAGCACCAATGTCGGTGTCAAAACCGGCGGATCTCAGGTAGGGGGTCCCGAACCGTGCGTCTAGGCGGATGGTAACAGGATACAAGGGACACGAAGTTTTACCCAGGTTCGGGCCCTCTCGATGGAGGTAAAACCCTACATCCTGCTTGATTAATATTGATGATATGGGTAGTACAAGAGTAGAACTACCACGAGATCGAGGAGGCTAAACCCTAGAAGCTAGCCTATGGTATGATTGTTGTATGTTGTCCTATGGACTAAAGCCCTCTGGTTTATATAGACACCGAAGAGGGTTAGGGTTACACAAAGTCGGTTACAATGGTAGGAGATCTAAATATCCGTATCACCAAGCTTGCCTTCCACGCCAAGGAAAGTCCCTTCCGGACACGGGACGAAGTCTTCAATCTTGTATCTTCATAGTCCAGGAGTCCGGCTGAAGGTATAGTCCGGCCATCCGGACACCCCCTAATCCAAGACTCCCTCACCCGGCGTAGGTGCCTTGATATGTCCACGATCGCGTGCAGACATGGATAAGAACTGGCCGACTCGCATTTGTCAATCCATACAAATCCATGCAACAATGCTTTTACACGTAGTTTGTATATAGAAATGCAAAGTAGACACTACCCTACTCCTACTCCTCGCCAAAGGAAAGCTCGATGGCCCCTTTCGCCGGTCTCATGGTCGTTGGTGGCAGGGCGAGTCAAGGGTGCCCCGTCCTCCTCCTCGTAAGCGAAGATACACTCCCGCTTCATGTCGTAGAGGTGGATTTTGTGGTAGTTCGCCGCCACCACCCCCTCGGACTCGAGCTACTCAAGGATGGCACGGTTCTCGACCACAATGGTGGAATCAATGACGAGCTCGACGAAGGCGGGAGGGCCTGCATGCTCGAACTCGGTTCGCGCATCCGCTGTGATGTGCTCCGCCTCCTCGGCTTTGGCTAGTTAGTGAAGGAAGTGGATTTCATTGGTCCTGTCAACCATAGTGTCTGCCACCACAAACCTAGCGGTGCGGTCAACCTCCATCTGCTCCTCCTGCTCTGTTCATCCCTGCATGTCTCCTCCTCCTCCTTTGAGCTTGGCTCCGGAGAGCTCAAAGGTTAGCGGCTGCAATGTAGGCCACGTGATGTGCCTCTGTGGCGCACACTTATGCCCGGCATGAGAATCTTCTAATAAGTAACTTTCTCGCAAACCATGATGGATGGTGGACGACAAGGTCAAAGCGAACATGGACATGGACGGGGGTGTGGTGGCAGCGCAGATCAGGGTGGGAAGGGAGAACATGAGGGCAGGTAGGGTTTGGCCACTGTCGTTCGGCTTTAATAGCTGGGGATTAGCCCCTTACTGCACCGCCTGAATGCGGGCACCAAACCAGTGATCTCCCAATCAACATGCCTTGTGAAACCATGACCCACTATCATCTAATCAAGGATTGGATGGTCCTATTCTATCTCACATGGTTTCCTCAATTATTAAGGTTATACGAGACCAACGCATTAGACTTTGATAACTACATCATTGTCTCCCCGAGGGAATTGGTTCTGGCTACCTTGCTAGCCTTACTATCATCGGCCTTCGGTGCAGCCTTCCACTCTCCTCTGCTCATTGCCTCTCCAAAAGAGCATGGTGCCCCGATGTGTGGTTTTTATAATTGATGACATTCTCTATGGACTAATGGTTGCCTTGAGTTATATTCGTAGGATTGTCCATAGGCATTTCTTGAAGTCCATTTGTTGGTTTCAAGGAGTTTATGTGAAGCCAAGGTGCTATTCAAGGAATTATCCAAGGACTGTTCATAGAGATGACAAGATACAAGGTTGATCAAGATTAAGTCAAAGAGTGAATCAAGTTGATCAACACACAAAGCGTATAAGATGTACCGAGAGCGATCAAGTGATCCCATGTTATGGTAAGCATTATTCATTACACTTTGTATCTAACCCATGGTCTACGTGAGAGTTCTGTGTGGGGTTAGGTATGTTTCCATGGGGCTTGCGTCAAGAGGAAGATATCATACAACCAATGGAGGATGACAACAAGTGGTGATCGTTATCAACATTGCGGTGTGCAAGTTCAAGTGGAGCATCACGAAGAGATCATGCTTGAATCTTGTCGTCCATTGTGGTGACAATGGACGTGTGAACATGTGCCAAAGATTGGCTCACCCATAGTGGAGTATGAGGGAGCAATCAACAAGTTTTCATCAAGCCAACAAAATCAAGAAAGGTGGTCCAACTTGAGGAAGTCAAGATCGTCATCATGTACCTCAAGTGGACTATGTACAAGGCAAAGGTTTTCCCTTGATAGGTTTTATATTTTACCGGTCTCATGGTGGCAGTTGGGAGACCGGATTATAGGATCGATTGTCCTACTATCAAGGGGGGGGGGGCTCTCGAGTGAGTATCTTGATAGTATCATTTATATAGAGATCAAACAATTGCATCCTTGCATCAACTTTCTTGGTTCTTGTTTGGTGTTTATCATCACGAGTTTTAGAGCTTATGGTCATCTGTTGGGGAACGTAGTATTTCAAAAATTTCCTACGATCATGCAACATTTATCTAGGAGAAGCATAGCAACGAGCAGGAAGAGTGTGTCCACGTACCCTCGTAGAACGAAAGCGGAAGCGTTAAGTAACGCTGTTGATGTAGTCGAACGTCTTCGCGATCCAACCGATCAAGCACCGAACGCACGACACCTCCGCGATCTGCACACGTACAACTCGATGACGTCTGTCGAACTCTTGATCCAGCAAAGTGTCGAGGGAGAGTTCCGTCAGCACGATGGCGTGGTGACGGTGATGGTGAAGTAATTTGCGCAGGGCTTCGCCTAAGCACTACGTGAATATGACCGGAGGCGTAAACTATGGAGGGAGGCACCGCACACGGCTAACAATGTTAGTTGTGTGTTCTAGGCGCCCCCTCCCCACGTATATATAGGTGGGAGGGGGGAGCAGCAAGGACGCGCCCAAGTAGGAGGAATCCTACTTGGGGGCCTTGTCCAATTCGCCCTCCCCCCTTCCAAAAGTATTGGAGGGGTAAGGAAAGAGAGGGGGGAGAGAAGGGAAGGGGAGGCCGAATCCTCCTCTTTCCTTTCTCTCTTCCCCTCCTTCCTTCTCCTCCTATTTAGCATATATGGGGCGCACCAGCCCACTAGGGGCTGGTCTGTCCTGCCCTTGGCCCAATAAGGTCCATATCTTTGCCGGGGGGGGGGGGTGCCCGGAACCCCTTCCGGTGACCCGATACTTACCCGATACCCCCAGAACACTTCCGATGTCTGAATACTATCATCCTATATATGAATCTTTACCTCTCGACCATTTTGAGACTCCTCGTCATGTCCGTGATCTCATCCGGGACTCCAAACAACATTCGGTCACCAAATCACATAACTCATATAATACAAATCATCATTGAACCTTAAGCGTGCGGACCCTACGGGTTCGAGAACTATGTAGACATGACCGAGACACATCTCCGGTGAATAACCAATAGCGGAACCTGGATGCTCATATTGGCTCCTACATATTCTACAAAGATCTTTATCGGTCAAACCGCATAACAACATACGTTGTTCCCTTTGTCATCGGTATGTTACTTTCCCAAGATTCAATCATCGGTATCATCATAACTAGTCCAATCTCGTTACTAGCAAGTCTCTTTACTCGTCCCGTAATGCATCATCCCATGACTAACTCATTAGTCACATTTCTTGTAAGGCTCATAGTGATGTGCATTACCGAGAGGGCCTAGAGATACCTCTCCGATACACGGAGTGACAAATCCTAATCTCGATCTATGCCAACTCAACAAACACCATTGGAGACACCTGTAGAGCATCTCTATAATCACCCAGTTACGTTGTGACGTTTGATAGCACACAAGGTGTTCCTCCGGTATTCGGGAGTTGCATATTCTCATAGTGAGAGGAAACATGTATAAGTCATGATGAAAGCAATAGCAATAAAACTAAAGGATCATTATGCTAAGCTAACGGATTGGTATTGTCCATCACATCATTCTCTAATGATGTGATCCCGTTCATCAAATGACAACACATGTCTATGGTCTAGAAACATAACCATCTTTGATTAACGGGCTAGTCAAGTAGAGGCATACTAGGGACACTTTGTTTTGTCCATGTATTCACACATGTACTATGTTTCCGGTTAATACAATTCTAGCATGAATAATAAACATTTATCATGATATAAGGAAATATAAATAACAACTTTATTATTGCCTCTAGGGCATATTTCCTTCAGTCTCCCACTTGCACTAGAGTCAATAATGTAGTTCACATCGCCATGTGATTTAACACCAATAGTTCACATCACCTATGTGATTAGTTCACATTGCCATGTGACTAATACCCAAAGGGTTTTACTAGAGTCAATAATCTAGTTCACATCGCTATGTGATAAACACCCAAAGAGTGCTAAGGTGTGATCATGTTTTGCTTGTGAGAGAAGCTTCATCAATGGGTCTCTCACATTCAGAGCCATATGTATTTCGCAAATTTTCTATGTCTACAATGCTCTGCATGGAGCTACTCTAGCTAATTGCTCCCACTTTCAATATGTATCCAAATTGAGACTCAGAGTCATCCGGATCGGTGTAAAAGCTTGCATCGGCGTAACTTCTTTACGACAAACTCTTTATTGCCTCCATAGTCGAGAAATATCTCCTTATTCTTCTAAGGATAATTTTGACCGCTGTCAAGTGATCCACTCCTAGATCAATATCGTACTCCCATGCCAAACTCATGGCAAGGTACACTAAAGGTTTGGTACACAACATAGCATACTTTATAGATCCTATGGCTGAGGCATAGGGAATGACTTTCATTCTCTTTCTATTTTCTGCCATGGTCGTGTTTTGAGTCTTACTCAACTTTACACCTTGCAATACAGACAAG
The DNA here is from genome assembly GCA_032464435.1 of Aegilops umbellulata. Taxonomy (NCBI): domain Eukaryota; kingdom Viridiplantae; phylum Streptophyta; class Magnoliopsida; order Poales; family Poaceae; genus Aegilops; species Aegilops umbellulata. The sequence goes on from CP136057.1 coordinate 326,681,064, forward strand.
AACTCCTTGTTTGACTGTTCCATTTTGAACTACTTCAAAATCTTGTCAAGGTATGTACTCATTGAAAAATCTTATCAAGTGTCTTGATCTATAGATCTTGATGCTCAATATGTAAGCAGCTTCACCGAGGTCTTTCTTTAAAAAACTCCTTTCAAACACTCCTTTATGCTTGCCAGAAAATTCTACATCATTTCCGATCAACAATATGTCATTCACATATACTCATCAGAAAGGATGTAGTGCTCCCACTCACTTTCTTGTAAATACAGGCTTCACGCAAGTCTATATAAAACTATATGCTTTGATCAACTTATCAAAGTGTATATTCCAACTCCGAGATACTTGCACCAGTCCATAGATGGATCGCTGGAGTTTGCACACTTGGGTAGCACCTTTAGGATTGAAAAAACCTTCTTGTTGCATCATATACAACTCTTTTTTAAGAAATCCATTAAGGAATGTAGTTTTGACATCCATTTTCCAGATTTCATAAAATGTGGCAATTGCTAACATGATTCAGACCGACTTAAGCATCGATACGAGTGAGAAAAACTCATCGTAGTCAACACCTTGAACTTGTCGAAAACCTTTTGCGACAATTCAAGCTTTGTAGATAGTAACACTACCATTAGCGTCTGTCTTCCTCTTGAAGATCCATTTATTTTCAATGGATTACCGATCATCAGGCAAGTCCACCAAAGTCCATACTTTGTTCTCATACATGGATCCCTTCTCAGATTTCATGGCCTCAAGCCATTTTGCGGAATCTGGCCTCATCATCGCTACCTCATAGTTTGTAGGTTCGTCATGGTCTAGTAACATGACTTCCAGAACCGGATTACCATACCACTCTGGTGCGGACCGTACTCTGGTTGACCTATGAGGTTCAGTAGTAACTTGATCTGAAGTTTCGTGATCATCATCATTAGCTTCCTCACTAATTGGTGTAGGAATCACTGGAACTGATTTCTCTGATGAACTACTTTCCAATTTGGGAGTAGGCACAATTACCTCATCAAGTTCTACTTTCCTCCCACTCACTTCTTTCAAGAGAAACTCCTTCTTTAGAAAGGATCCGCTCTTAGCAACAAAGATCTTGCCTTCGGATCTGTGATAGAAGGTGTACCCAACAGTCTCCTTTGGGTATCCTATGAAGATGCATTTCTCCGATTTGGGTTCGAGCTTATCAGGTTCGAAACTTTTTCACATAAGCATCGCAGCCCTAAACTTTAAGAAACGACAGTTAGGTTTCTTGCCAAACCATAGTTCATATGGTGTCGTCTCAACGGATTTAGATGGTGCCCTATTTAACGTGAATGCAGCTGTCTCTGATGCATAACCCCAAAATGATGGTGATAAATCGGTAAGAGACATCATAGATCGCACCATATCTAATAAAGTACGATTATGACGTTCGGACACACCATTACGCTATGGTGTTCCAGGTGACGTGAGTTGCGAAACTATTCCACATTGTTTCAAATGAAGACTAAAATCGTAACTCAAATATTCGTCTCCGCGATCAGATCGTAGAAACTTTATTTTCTTGTTACGACGATTTTCCACTTCACGCTGAAATTCTTTGAACTTTTCAAATGTTTCAGACTTATGTTTCATCAAGTAGATATACCCATATCTACTCAAATCATCTGTAAAGGTTAGAAAATAACGATACCCACCGCGAGCCTCAACACTTATCGGATCGCATACATCAGTATGTATTATTTCCAATAAGTCAGTTGCTCGCTCCATTGTTCCGGAGAACGGAGTCTTAGTCATCTTGCCCATGAGGCATGGTTCGCAAGCATCAAGTGATTCCAAAATTCCATCAGCATGGAGTTTCTTCATGCGCTTTACACCAATATGACCTAAACGGCAGTGCCACATATAAGTTGCACTATCATTATTAACTTTGCATCTTTTGGCTTCAATATTATGAATATGTGTATCACTACGATCGAGATTCAACAAACCATTTATATTGAGTGTATGACCATAGAAGGTTTTATTCATGTAAATAGAACAACAATTATTCTTTTACTTAAATGAATAACCGTATTGCAATAAACATGATCCAATCATATTTATGCTCAACGCAAACACCAAATAACATTTATTTTAGGTTCAACACTAATCCCGAAGGTAAAGGGAGTGTGCGATGGTGATCTTATCAACCTTGGCATCACTTCCAACTCACATCATCACCTCGCCCTTAACTAGTCTCTGTTTATTTTGTAACTCCCATGTCAAGTTACTTCTCTTAGCAACTGAACCAGTATCAAATACTGAGGGGTTGCTATAAACACTAGTAAAGTACACATCAATAACATGTATATCAAATATACCTTTGTTCACTTTGCCATCCTTCTTATCCGCCAAGTATCTAGGGCAGTTCCACTTCCAGTGACCATTTCCTTTGTAGTAGAAGCACTCAGTTTTAGGCTTGGGTCTATCTTTGGGCTTCTTCATGGGAGTGGCAACTTGCTTGCCATTCTTCTTGAAGTTCCCTTTCTTTCCCTTGCCTTTTTTCTTGAAACTAGTAGTCTTGTCAACCATCCACATTTGATGCTTTTCTTGATTTCTACCTTCATTGATTTCAGCATCACGAAGAGCCCGGGGATCGTTTTCGTCATCCCTTGCATAGTATAGTTCATCATGAAGTTCCAGTAACTTGGTGATAGTGACTAGAGAACTCTGTCAATCACTATTTTATCTGGAAGATTAACTCCCACTTGATTCAAGTAATTGTAGTACTCAGACAATCTGAGCACATTTTCACTTGTTGAGCTATTCTCCTCCATCTTGTAGGCAAAGTACTTGTCAGAGGTCTCATACGTCTCGACTCAGGCATGAGTCTGAAATACCAATTTCAGCTCTTGGAACATCTTATATGCTCCATGGCGTTCAAAACGTTTTTGAAGTCCCGGTTCTAAGCTGTAAAGCATGGCACACTAAACTATCAAGTAGTCATCATACCGAGCATGCCAAAACGTTCATAACGTCTGCATCTGCTCCTGCAATATGTCCGTCACCTAGCGGTGCATCAAGGACATAATTCTTCTGTGCAGCAATGAGGACAATCCTCAGATCACGGACCTAGTCCGCATAATTGCTACTATCATCTTTCAACATAATTTTTCTCTAGGAACATATCAAAAAATAAACGGGGAATTACATCGCGAGCTATTGATCTACAACAAACATAGACATGCAAAATACTATCAGGTACTAAGTTCATGATAAATTAAAGTTTAATTAATCATATTACTTAAGAACTCCCACTTAGATAGACATCCCTCTAATCGTCTAAGTGATCACGTGATCCAAATCAACTAAACCATGTCCGATCATCACGTGAGATGGAGTAGTTTTCAATGGTGAACATCACTATGTTGATCATATCTACTATATGATTCACGCTCGACCTTTCGGTCTCAGTGTTCCGAGGCCATATCTGCATATGTTAGGCTTGTCAAGTTTAACCCGAGTATTCTGCGTGTGCAAAACTGGCTTGCACCCGTTGTATGTGAACATAGAGCTTATGACACCCGATCATCACCTGGTGTCTCGGCACGACGAACTGTAGCAACGGTGCATACTCAGGGAGAACACTTATACCTTGAAATTTAGTGAGAGATCATCTTATAATGCTACCGCCGTACTAAGCAAAATAAGATGCATAAAGGATAAACATCACATGCAATCAATATAAGTGATATGATATGGCCATCATCATCTTGTGCCTTTGATCTCCATCTCCAAAGCACCGTCATGATCACCATCGTCACCGGCTTGACACCTTGATCTCCATCGAAGCATCGTTGTCGTCTCGCCAACTATTGCTTCTACGACTATCGCTACCGCTTAGTGATAAAGTAAAGCAATTACATGGCGATTGCATTTTGTACAATAAATCGACAACCATATGGCTCCTGCCAGTTGCCGATAACTGTGTTACAAAATCATCTAATAGAACAATTTATATAATCACGTCTTGACCATATCACATCACAACGTGCCCTACAATAACAAGTTAGACGTCCTCTACTTTGTTCTTGCAAGTTTTACGTGGCTGCTACGGGCTTAGCAAGAACCGTTCTTACCTACGCATTAAAACCACAAAGATTTTTTGTCAAGTTTGCTGTTTTAACCTTCAACAAGGACTGGGCGTAGTCACACTAGATTCAACTAAAGTTGGAGAAACGGACACCCACTAGTGACCTGTGTGTGAAGCACGTCGGTAGAACCAGTTCCACGTAAGCGTACGCGTAATGTCGGTCTGGGCTGCTTCATCCAACAATACCGCCAAATCAAAGTATGACATGCTGGTAAGCAGTATGACTATTATCGCCCACAAGTCTTTGTGTTCTACTCGTGCATATAACATCTACGGATAGACCTGGCTCGGATGCCACTGTTGGGGAACGTAGTATTTCAAAATTTTCCTACGATCACGCTAGATCTATCTAGGAGAAGCATAGCAACGAGCGGGAAGAGTGTGTCCCCGTACCCTCGTAGAACGAAAGCGGAAGCGTTATGTAACGAGGTTGATGTAGTCGAACGTCTTCGTGATCCAACCGATCAAGTACCGAACGCACGGCACCTTCGCGATCTGCACACATACAGCTCGATGACGTCTATCGGACTCTTGATCCAGCAAAGTGTCGAGGGAGAGTTCCGTCAGCACGACGGCGTGGTGACGGTCATTTGTAGTAGTTAGCTATTTTAGTTTTGGAGCATCCTTCTGTTTTGCTTGGGTAATTTTTCTGGTTTAAGCGGTAGTAGAGCAGTAATGCTACTCTAAGCGGTAGTATTGCTCCCCCGAGCGGTAGTACCGCTTCCACGATACTTCTGCTTCCTTCTACCGCAACCACTTCTGCTCACTTTTATGCTTTTGTTGCCTGATGCGTCCATTTTGCATCATGCTTTTATGTTAATATTTATTGCATTATGGGTTGTTATTATACATTATTGTACAATACTTATGCCTTTTCTCTCTTATTTTACGAGATTTACATGAAGAGGGAGAATGCCGGCAGCTGGAATTCTGGACCCAAAAGGAGCAAATCTGAGAGACCTATTCTGCAAAACTCCAAAAGTCCTGAAAATTTATGGAGAATTAATTTGCAATATATAAAAATTGTTGGGCGAAGAAACTACCAGAGGGGACTGATATGTCTCCAACGTATCTATAGTTTTTTATTGTTCCTGTCGGTGTACTAAAGTAGGGGTACCTTAGTACCCCGAACTTGTGCACGGGCAGTCGTAGCACCCCGCGGCAAGGCTTGCCAGGCGATCGCCAAGACTCTCCATGGTCCCTTTTTGGGCCATCCAAGAACAAAGTATTTGAGCCAAGGCCCCGGCAGGAGGAGCCTGCCGGGAAGGCCACCCGAAGAGAGCAGGGCCCCGACAAGAGGAGCTTGCCCGGACGACCGCTCGAAGCACAAGGCCCCGGCAAGAGGAGCTTGCCGGGAAGGCCGACCGAGGCACGACAAGAGACTTGCTGCGACGCGCTCCGCGTCCCGGCAAGGACCGGTGAGCGACAAGCTCCCGGGCGCGACAAGACATCAGCCGCGCCAAGGAGCTTGCCGCGGCAAGTCACCACCCCGCGCCTGCGCTCCAGCTCATCCACCCACGCGTCGCTCTGGGGCCATTCCAGGCGTACGTGGCGAGAGGCTGCGCAGCCAGGGGCATGCGGTGGCGAAGCGACGCTGACAGAGTAGCCATCGTGGCAAACGGTGGCGCTCCTGACGGTCCCTTCCCTGCACCGTCTGGGCGATGCGGATGGGAATTTAATGCCCTTGTCCCCTGCCATCAGAGTTAGGTATGTTAGCACTATGCAAACAGCTGTACCCAACACAGCGTTTCCTAGTTTTGCCCCCGCCTGCGTTGCCACCTGTGGGTAACCCCTTGCACATATAAAAGGAGGCCCCATGCGCAACGAGGAAAAAGGGAGGAGAGAGGCCACTCACGCTCGGTCTCGCCAGCAGCTCGCGTGTACTGTAGCACCACACGCTCCCGAGCAAGAACACAATACAAAACCACAAAGCAGCAGTAGGGTTTTACGCATCCTTGCGGCCCGAAGCTGGGTAAATCCCTTGTGTGCATCACCTCGATCCGCTCTTCGCGCGACCTCCGCCCCCCATCGAACCAAGAAAGGGGCTCGGTCCCCATAGGTGTTCGAGGAGGCAGATTTCCCCCGACATCTTTGGCGCGCCAGGTAGGGGGCGTCGAAGTTGTGTGAACCTGATCCGGCGTCTGCACAGGCTAGATCTCCATCATCTTCATCGACATGCCACCGAAGAAGAAAGCTCCGGAGGTGGCCGGTCCGTCCGCGTCGAACCCACCGCCCTTGGAGCAAACGGGTGGTGGGGACGGCACCGGCGGCGGAACGGGCATCGTCGAGCCAGCTCATGGCGCCACGGCGTCCGAACATGCACCGCGCCCCTCTCAGGAGGCACGGGACCAGCAGCGTCTTGGCACTCACGGTACCATACGCTCGCTGGACCCAGATCGAGCCGGCGGATCCCAGGGCGCTCAAGGCCAGCACTCACACCTACGTGCTGGCACGAGCGTGGCGCGGCTGCCTGGTCCGGGTGTTGCTCCTTCTAACGTAGTTAGAAGTTCGAGCACATCCCGCTCCACGCGCCGTTCGCCACCGCTGCCCGCCACTCCAGCAGAAGCTCTGGCGCGAGCTCAACTGCTCCTAGACTACCCTCCAACGGCGGACAAGCTCGACGACTGGAGGGCCACGATACAGAGCCTCATCGGTTTCGCTAACGGCGACACCCCGCGGCAGCACAACGCGTCGCAGCCGCGGCGAGACGGCCAGGCGAGAACCGATGGCGCCAAGACCGGCGGGGGTGCGACCACCGTGCACTCCCCGCCCCAAAGGCCAAGATCGCCGACTCACCGGAACCATCACGACAACGACTCCACCGCGTCGTCGAATCCGCGAACTCGTCGCAATCAACGCCAAGTTCTTCACGAGCGAGAGCAAGAGGACGCTCGCACCCGCATCGAGCGTCGAAGAGAAGCGCGGCGTCGATCAGACCAGCGCGCTGGGCCCTCTGTCGACATGCATGCACCGGGGGAACCAGGCGACCTGCCGTACGCGGTGGGCTGCCCTACGTTCACCCGTGAGCTACGACAAGGCCAGTGGCCTAGCACGAAGAATTTCAAGCCAGACGTACCAGAGAAGTACGACGGCAAGTCGCATCCGTCGGAGTTCCTCAGCATCTACACCATCGCGGTGCAGGCTGCTGGAGGGCGAGACGACAAGATCCTTGCCAACTACTTCCCGCTGGTACTCAAGTCAAACGTCAGATCCTGGCTCATGCACTTGCCGGACAACTCCGTAACCTCCTGGACAGACTTGTGCCATCAGTTTGTTGGCGCCTTTACGGGCGGCCACAAACCCCATGGCCAAGCGAGCGACCTTCATCTGCTCATCCAGAAGGAAGGGGAATCCTTCCGCAAGTTCATCCAGAGATTCAACCGCGTACACTACAACATCCCAGACGTCCACCCCGCCGCGATTATCAGCGCGTTCCATCAGAACGTGCGTAACCGCAGGATGCGGGAGGAGATGGCGATGTGCAAGATCAAAGACGTCAGCGAGCTATATGCCCTGGCCGACAAGTGTGCACGTGCTGAGGAAGGGAGGAAACTCCCCGGAGAGAACACTGGAGCAGGAGAATCTGACAGTGAGGATACCGCCCCGGCAAGGAAGAACCGGCGGCGGAGCAACAGGAAGAAGAAGAGCCAAGAAGTATTGGTTGTTGAGCAGTCCGGTGATGAAGGCGTCGCCAAGAAGGCCCAGGCTGGCAGCTCCGGCAAGGAGGTTGCCGGATGCGCCAACTGCCAGGCTGTGGCGGTCGCCGACAAGCGGGACGGCACCAACAAACAGTACTGCAAGATCCACCGCACCAAGGGCCATGACCTCCAGAGCTGCAAGCAGGTCGAGCGGCTCGTCGAGCTGCAAAAGGCCGAGTACGAGCGGCGCGACAAGGAGAGAGCCCGGGGAGGTGGCGGAGGATCGGGTACAAAGCGTCCCAGCCAGGGAGGTCGTCGCGACAAGGACAAGCAGCGACAAGCGGACAGACCTCCCCGCGGCCGCGACAAGAACGAAGACGACGACAAAGACGAAGACATGGATGACGTCGAGACCAGTGAGCAGGAGTTTCAGAAAGCCACAGAGGTCTTGTGCATAGACGGCGGTGCTTCCCTGCATACTTCTCACCGCCAGCTCAAGCAGTGGGCGCGGGAAGTCAATGCAGCGGAACCACCCGTCGAGTCGCGCAAGCCTCTGAAATGGTCCAGCACGCCTATCATCTTTGATATTGAGGACCACCCTGATCGCACAACTGCGATCGGGTGCTTGCCGATGTTGGTCTCACCAACAGTCCGCAACCTCAAGGTCACTAAGATGCTAGTTGACGGCGGGGCCGGCTTGAACCTGATCTCCTCCGCTGTGCTCCGGAAACTCCAAGTCCCCGACAGCGAGCTCGAAGAGACCGACACGTTCCAAGGAATCAACCCGGGAAGGAGCAAGCCGAAGGGGAAGATAACATTGCCAGTGACATTTGGCAGCGAGCTGAACTTCAGGACAGAGAGGATCACTTTTGACGTTGCCGATTTTCCATTGCCCTACAATGGAATTCTCGGCCGTCCAACGCTCGCCAAGTTCATGGCGGCCTCTCACTACGCATACAACATGCTCAAGATGCCAGGCCTGATAAGCGTCATCTCTGTCCCTGGCGACAAGAAGGACGCCCTTATCTGTGCCGACAAGATCTACCGGGAAGCAGCAACCGCAACGGATCACAAGCCACTTGCCGCTGAAGCTCCCGGAGGGAAGAAGAAGACCAAGCCCGGCAAGTGCTCTGGCGCCCACTCCAGCAAGCGCACCTCTACGGAGTACTGCACTACCGTCGACGACGCGCCATCGAGCTCCGCCGGCAAGAAGAAGACCAAGCCCGGCGAGTGCTCTGGTGCCCACTCCGGCAAGCGCACCTCTTCGGAGTGCTGCACTGCCGTCGAGGACGCGCCATCGAGCTCCACCAGCAAGAGTAAGAAGACAATGGCAGCTCCGCCAACGACCAAGAAGGTGTCCGCCAAGGAGGACGGCACTGGTGGTACCTTCATGTAACGCCCCGGATCTGATGCGCCAGGTGTTCGTCAGTTATTCGCCGTCGTTGCCATGTCATGTGCTTGCGTGCTGCACTTTGCCATGTCATCATCTGCATTTCATATCATGTCATCATGTGCATCGCATTCGCATACGTGTTCGTCTCATGAATCCGAGCATTTTTCCCGTTGTCCGTTTTGCAATCCGGCGCTCCTATGTCTCCCGGCGTCCCCTTTTACATTTCTTCGTGAGCGGGTATTACACATTCTCGGAATAGACCGAGGTTTGACATGTGGCCTCGGTATAGCACCGGTAGACCGCCTGTCAAGTTTCGGGTCAATCGGAGTTCGTTTGGTACACCAACGGTTAACCGGGTAACCGTGAAGGCCTTGTGTGTGTTGCAGCCCAACACCCCTTCAAAACAGCCCAATAACCCATCTAAGACACTCCCATGTCCTCCGCCGTTCGATCACGATCGCGTGGCCGAAAACCGCACTCCATTTGGAGCTTCCTAGCCCCCTCTACCTATAAATATGTGCTCCCCTCCCGAAATTCTCGCCGTCCAAACCCTAGGCTTCTTCCCTCCGCGCCGCCGGACAAATCTTCCCACCGGCCGGACATGTCCACCGCTCAGCCACGTCGCTTCGCCCAATGAGAAGGCGACACGTCATCGCGCCGCCGCTCGCAGCCAACCGCGTCGCGCCACCTCAGCGCCTGCGCCGCCCCCGCTCGCGCCGGCCCGCGGAGCCCGCGTCGGGCCCGCCGGCCCGTCCCGCCGCGCCGCCACCGCGGGCGCGCCCGCTGCGCCCTGCCTCCCGTCCGCCGCCGCCTCGCCTCCCCGCCGGCGAGCTCCTCCGCCGCCGCCGCCCCCGCGCACCTCGCGTCGCGCGCCAGCGCCGCCCCGAGCCGGCCCCGCGCTCCGCCATGCGCCGCTGCCGCCATGCACCGCCACCTCGCCGCCGCTCCTCCGCCGCGCGCAGCCCCACACCCCGCCGCCTCGCGCCGCCGCCGGCGAGCCGCGCCCCGCCGCCCATCGCCGCGCCATCGCCGCTCCTCGCCGCCTCCCGCGCGCCTCCTCGCCGCGGATCCGGCCGTGCCGGCGCCGGATCCGGCCTCCCCTGCCCACCGGCGAGCTCCGGACGCCCTCTTCTCCCTCTCCGGCAAGTCTCACCGGCGAGATCCGGCCGCTGCATCGATTTCCGTGCGGAGGTTGACTTTTTCTCCCCTCCCGATTTTCACCAAGTCCCCGACATTCTATCATTATCATGCCATGTTCATCATGCCGTAACTCCCTGCATGTACCTCCGATTTGGGCGTATAATATGTCAAATTGTTCGTCTCGAAGAGCAAATCATTTTGTTCCATTGCATAATTTTCATTTGACGTCATCTTGATGCCCGAAATTCTGTTAGAAGAGGGCTAGTTGATGTTAGTTGCTGGATCTTATCTGAACATGCACTTTTGTCATTTTTGCCATGATTGATGTGTACCTCCTATGAAGTTGTGTCCTACATGAGTTTTGAAATATGACATGTCACCTATCCAGGGAATTTTGCCATGTATTTTTGTGATCTATGTGGTGACTAGCACAAGCATGCAAACTAGGTATCTTGATATTGCTGATTTCGGAGACAGTGTTTTCACTAAGTCCCTGACTGCTGTTATTTTCGTGCCATGTATTCATGTTGTTTCTGAGAGATATATGCATAATTTGAGCATGATCAGTAAGGGAGTTTTGGACTTGAGTATTTGCTATATCCATACATGCCTTTTTTTGAAATTATGGAGTGCCATAGCTTTAGTCAATCGAGCTCTACTTTTGCTTCAAAATGTTGCTGGCAGATTGTTTACATGTTATTCGATTTTGCCAAGCTTGGTGTAGTTGATCCTTGCATGATATGATGTTGTTGTTGCCATGTATTGTTACTATGCCATGTATTATAGATGTATGTATGCTTAGTTTATCATGCAATGCTCTGTAGTGAGTGCATCGAGCTCACGAACATGCCTAGTCGTTATTAATTTCTGCCATGTCCAGTTTTCTGCCAAGTCTGAAACCTGTAACGAAACTTGCTTAATTGACATGGGTGTAATCATATTTTCTTGTCCTTTTTGGCTTATGGTCAGTAAGGGACTTTTGTCAAGCGCCTTGAGTAGATTCATTCCATGCCTTGATTTGCTATGTCCTGATCCTGTAGCATGTTGTTTCATTGCTCTGAACATGTCAACCTGATGTTAGTTTCTGCTATGTTGATTATTTTCACTAAGTCTGTGAACTTGTTATCGTTTGCACTTTTGCCATGATTGTTTGGACCTGTTATGATGTGAATTAGCCGCATCTCAGTGTTCATCTTTTGTCGTGCATCTTGTGTAGATTATTTTCATATGCTTTGTTGCCATGTTTGGGTGCAGTAGCTTAATTATTTGTTGATTGCTAAGTAGCATCATGCTGTTAATGGCAGATTCGTGTCATTCTTGTATTGCTTGCCATTTGCAAACCGTGCATCCGATTCCGGTGTTCTTTATATCGATTTCAACCGAAATCATCTCACCTATCCAGTGGCATGCTTGGTTTGCCAAGATTATTCCTTGTTCATCTTTGTCCTTCCTGAGCATGCATATGCATTGCATACCATCTCGCATATCATACCATGTGTATGTGTTGGTTGATTACTTTGTTGTTTGTTTGTTTCCGGGTTGCTTCTCTCGTTAACTTCGCTTTCGTTCCGGAGTTGTGAGGATTCGATCGTCTACGTCCGCGTTTCTTCTTCATGGACTCGTTCTTCTTCCTTGCGGGATCTCAGGCAAGATGACCATACCCTCGAAATCACTTCTATCTTTGCTTGCTAGATTGCTCGCTCTTTTGCTATGCCTATGCTGTGATACCTACCACTTGCTTATCATGCCTCCCATATTGTCAAACCAAGCCTCTAACCCACCTTGTCCTAGCAAACCGTTGTTTGGCTATGTTACCGCTTTGCTCAGCCCCTCTTATAGCGTTGTTAGTTGCAGGTGAAGATGAAGTTTGTTCCTTGTTGGAACATGGAGATGTTGTTCCTTGTTGGAACATGTTTACTTGTTGGGATATCACAATATATCTTATTTAATTAATGCATCTATATACTTGGTAAAGGGTGGAAGGCTCGGCCTTATGCCTGGTGTTTTGTTCCACTCTTGCCGCCCTAGTTTCCGTCATATCGGTGTTATGTTCCCGGATTTTGCGTCCCTAGCGCGGTCGGGTGATTTATGGGACCCCCTTGACAGTTCGCTTTGAATGAGACTTTTCCAGCAAGGCCCAACTTTGGTTTTACCATTTTCCTACCACCTATACCTTTCCCTTGGGAGTAGCTAACCCGAGGGTCATCTTTATTTAGCCCCCCGGGCCAATGCTTGTCTAAGTGTTGGTCCAAACCGTCAGCAGCCGGTGGCCACCAGGGGCAACTCTGGGTTCGCCTACCGGAAGTTTGGACAATCCGGTGTTGCCCTGAGACCGAGATATGTGCAGCTCCTATCAGGATGTCGGCGCATCGGGCGGTTTTGCTGGACTTGTTTTATTACTGTCGAAATGTCTTGTAGCCGGGATTCCGAGACTGATCGGGTCTTCCCGGGGAGAAGGAATATCCTTCTTTGATCGCGAGAGCTTATCATGGGCTAAGTTGGGACACCCCTGCAGGGTTTGAACTTTCGAAAGCCGTGCCCGCGGTTATGTGGCAGATGGGAATTTGTTAATGTCCGGTTGTAGAAAACCCGAAGTCGATCTTAACAAAAATACACCAACCGCGTGTGTAACCGTGATGGTCTCTTCTCGGCGGGGCCCGGGAGGTGAACACGATTGTTGGAGTTATGTTTGACGTAAGTAGTTCAGGATCACTTAGTGATCATAGTTGTTCGACCGTGCTTTTGCCTTCTCTTCTCGCTCTCATTTGCGTATGTTAGCCACCATATATGCTAGTCGCTTGCTGCAGCTCCACCTCACTACCCTGTCCTACCTTTAAGCTTAAATAGTCTTGATCTCACGGGTGTGAGATTGCTGAGTCCTCGTGACTCACCAGATACTTCCAAACCAGTTTGCAGGTGCCGATGAGACCGTGCAGGTGACGCACCCGAGCTCAAGGTGGAGCTTGATGAAGATCTTGTTCTTTGTGTTGTTTCGTTCTAGTCGATCAGTAGTGGAGCCCAGTTGGGGTCGATCTTGGTCCTTTGTCGCTTTTGGGGTTTCTTCTTTTATTTTGGCTCCGTAGTCGGGCCCTGATTGTAACTGTATGATGTAATGTTTCATTCTTGTATTTGTGTGAAGTGGCGATTGTAAGCCAACTATGTATCTTTTCCCTTATATATTACATGGGTTGTGTGAAGATTACCTCACTGGCGACATTGCTTTCAATGCGGTTATGCCTCTAGGTCGTGCTTCGACACGTAGGAGATATAGCCGCATCGAGGGCGTTACAAGTTGGTAATCAGAGCCTTTCCCCGACCTTAGGAGCCCCCACTGATTGATCGTTTTTAGCGGCCGAGTTGTGTCTAGAAAAATATTTTGAGTCATTTAGGAATTATATATCGGAGAGTTTAGGAATTATTTTTACTCCCCAGTCCCTTCGACCTTCTGGTAAGGCATCCTGACGTAGAGTTTTGACTCTTCTCTTCTCAAATTTCACTAAATTTTTTTTTAGGATCACGCGGGTATATTACAATCGTTCCGATGGTTTTATGATGACAACATTGTCTTGGTTGCCTCCTGACATTTAGGGGTTGTGGCAGTGTCCCGGGGAGTTGAGCTCCGAGGTGTTGTCGTCATAATTTTATCGTTGCGGTTTTGGTTTACCTGAGTTTAGTACGCCGACATCGAAAATCTCTTTTGTACAGTTGTTGGTGAGATAACCCTGATAGCCCAGTACTGAGGTGAGTGCGGGAGTATTGCCATGACTTGTATAACGGATGTGTTTTCGAAGGTTGAGGTAGATGATTTCCGAGGATTTCTTGGTTATGTGTTGAAGGATGGATACAGATGGATCTAGGTATTGTTAGTTTGGGTGATATATTTTGTGTCCCCTGTATCCCCAACACCTGATTGCATAACCAGAAAGTTTCGGGAGTTTATAAGTGGGAATTCAAGTATCTCGTAGGAATTCTTTCCAATAGACACATGATACGATATGGGATCTATCATAGGTTTGTTTCCGGCTTATTCTGCAAGCCAATCCTTTGTTTTGTTTTATTTGTGGTATTCGAGTTGCTTCAAAGTCAAGTGTTGATTCCATACCTTTTCCAAGTGGTGTTCTCATATTCCTATGTGGATGCTAATCCTTCTTGATCATCAAGGTTGTCTTTTCAATCCTTTCCAACCGGTGCGTTTTTCTCCAAGTAAATTCGATCATTTTCAACATCCGCAAGATCAACTCTAAGTATTCTAAACGGTGTTTGTTTCATTCGTCCCAAGTTGTCTTTGTTTTCCCGCCCTCCCACCCTTATTTCTTCAAGGACGCAGATTTCTTAATCAAGTATCCATTTTATTCTTGTGAAGTCTCTCCATTCTTTTCCGCCGATGTTCGTATCCGGTGATTCTCAAGATGATACTAACAGAGCTTCAAGTTCATCATTCGTCATTCTTTTCTTCTCCGGTGGTTCCAATTTAAGCTTTATCGATCATATCTTTTCCTCGTTTCTAGTGCTTTCTTATGCCAGTGTATCTCTTAATCATTCAACTCTCGCTATTCATTTATTCCAGAGTAATGAACATATCTCAGAAGATTCAAGTTTCCAGTTTCATTTCACTCAAGTTCTTTTGGGGATGTTATCTCATTCAAGACATTTAATTCAACCGGTGCAATCTCCCTTTCAAGCAATCGTTCAACAGTGTTTCTTTTGAGTGGGCCCTAACCCACAGGTCTTTTTCCAGGATCTTACCTGACTCTTCTAATTTTCCCGGAGCTATTCTCAAATTCTTTTCAAAGTTTGATGTAAGAATGTATTCCATCAGTCATATGTCTTTCTCCAAGATCTTCCAAATTCTTTCATCGTTGGTTCAACCTTTCTAATTCTCATTCCGGAGTGCCTCAACAATTCATGGTGGTGTTTCTCGTCATTCTCAGCATTTGAAGACCGAAGAAGAGTTTCTCTTAAATCTTGCTCCATTCTTTTCAAGACTCATGGTTCTAGCTTTTGTCATCATCTCATAAATTGTTTTCGATTGTGAGAATTCTTTTCACCCATCCGGTGCAAATTCAGGAGTCTTTTCTGTTTGATTCTTCGGAGTCCATCATCTCAGAATTATTCATTCAAGCTTCGTCTATCGTTCTCCAAATCATACCGGTGCATCATTCAAGTTTTCTCTAATCAGCTCGCGATCTATTCGTTCATTTGTATCTAAATTCCCTTAAGTATCTTCGTTCATTTGCTAATTTTTCCGGTGTTTCATTATCTTTTCTTCGTCCATTTTAAATTCTTACGGTGGTTCGTTCAAGATCCTTCTTCCCTTGTTATCATATAGATTCATTCTTTCTTTCCAATCCTACCGGTGGTTCGTTGAAGACTTTCTCAAGTTTACGCTATATCTATCTTAATCCTTTCTACGAGATTAAGTAGTATGCCAAATCCATTGCTTGTCATCAATTTAATTGGTGAAGGATGAGCATAATGTAATTCTTATTCTTGTTTCATCGAGTATATTCAATTCCTTATTCCGGAGGTTCTTCAAATTCTTGATTTCAATTGTTTCATCTTTTCTTTTCCCGGAGTTCCAAGCTCTCATCATCACGATGATCCATCTAATCATTGCAAGGCTTCACCTTGTATTCAACTTCTCTTTCGCCCTATCTTCCTTTTATTACCGGAGTTCTTTATGGAGGCTACATGTTGGTTCATCAAGGAGTTAATTCCTTCTCGAAGTGTTCATCGAGATTCTTTTTAGAGCAGCCCAAGTATTCTTTATCTTGCATTTTAAAGTGCAATCCTTTCAACCGTATCATTCGAGGTGGTATTATGTCATTCTTGATATTTGGAGTTCACGTCTCCTGACTCACATGTTGTCAAGAATGAGGTATTTAAATCCATCAATCTCTTCATTGGAGTTATCTTGGGTTATATTTCACCTAAAGCCTTCCATTGGGATTGTTGCTATTTATGGTGCGTATAAATGACCCAAGTTCTTCGTTTGTCCTCCCGGTGAAGTAAGTTTTTTTTTCTTTTTCTTCGTCTCCTTGTTGATATCAATCCAATTCTTTTCCCGTGAGTGGCAGGTTGTCACCTCATCGTTTTGAGTTGTTTGCCATAAGCCCACTATAAGGTTATTCGTTTCGTTGTTGGTTTTCCAACAACTCCGTTCTAACCTTCTTGGAAGGGTAATTCCAAGATCATTTGTGGCAGAAGTTGGCTTTTTCTTCTCCATTCCTTTATTCCAATGATCTAACTTCTATTTCTTCTTCCGGAAGCTTTGTGATGTTGCTCTCTTCGACCCATCATCTTGTTTTGTCAAGATCATGTTCTTTTCTTGCTTATCCATTTAACCGGAGTGTTGTGTCTATCATTCTTCTTTTAACCGGAGTGTTGTATCATCTCTTCAATATCGTATCATCTTATCAAGCTTCTTCTCTTTTCTATCGGATTGCTACCCAAATTATATCAATCTTATTCCTTCTCTATCTAGTTTTAACCGGAGTGTTTTCAATATCTACCTTGTCACTTAACCTCTTGGTTCTCGTCATATCCCATGTTCCTCTTTCCTAGCGGAGTGTTGTCAACTTTGTTCATCTTCGTTGTTTTTGTTTGTTCATTTTGTTCAACCTCTCAAGGTTCTTTGGTTTTACTCTTTTGTCAAAGAAGCAACTTAGTTTTACCTCTTCTCTTTCTCTTCCGTTTTCCCCTCCGGTGCCATTCTAGATCTCGGGACGAGATCCTCTCGTAGTGGTGGAGTGTTGTAACGCCCCGGATCTGATGCGCCAGGTGTTCGTCAGTTATTCGCCGTCGTTGCCATGTCATGTGCTTGCGTGTTGCACTTTGCCATGTCATCATCTGCATTTCATATCATGTCATCATGTGCATCGCATTCGCATACGTGTTCGTCTCATGAATCCGAGCATTTTTCCCGTTGTCCGTTTTGCAATCCGGCGCTCCTATGTCTCCCGGCGTCCCCTTTTACATTTCTTCGTGAGCGGGTATTACACATTTTCGGAATAGACCGAGGTTTGACATGTGGCCTCGGTATAGCACCGGTAGACCGCCTGTCAAGTTTCGGGTCAATCGGAGTTCGTTTGGTACACCAACGGTTAACCGGGTAACCGTGAAGGCCTTGTGTGTGTTGCAGCCCAACACCCCTTCAAAACAGCCCAATAACCCATCTAAGACACTCCCATATCCTCCGCCGTTCGATCACGATCGCGTGGCCGAAAACCGCACTCCATTTGGAGCTTCCTAGCCCCCTCTACCTATAAATATGTGCTCCCCTCCCGAAATTCTCGCCGTCCAAACCCTAGCCTTCTTCCCTCCGCGCCGCCGGACAAATCTTCCCACCGGCCGGACATGTCCACCGCTCAGCCACGTCGCTTCGCCCAATGAGAAGGCGACATGTCATCGCGCCGCCGCTCGCAGCCAACCGCGTCGCGCCACCTCAGCGCCTGCGCCGCCCCCGCTCGCGCCGGCCCGCGGAGCCCGCGTCGGGCCCGCCGGCCCGTCCCGCCGCGCCGCCACCGCGGGCGCGCCCGCTGCGCCCTGCCTCCCGTCCGCCGCCGCCTCGCCTCCCCGCCGGCGAGCTCCTCCGCCGCCGCCGCCCCCGCGCACCTCGCGTCGCGCGCCAGCGCCGCCCCGAGCCGGCCCCGCGCTCCGCCATGCGCCGCCGCCGCCATGCACCGCCACCTCGCCGCTGCTCCTCCGCCGCGCGCAGCCCCGCACCCCGCCGCCTCGCGCCGCCGCCGGCGAGCCGCGCCCCGCCGCCCATCGCCGCGCCATCGCCGCTCCTCGCCGCCTCCCGCGCGCCTCCTCGCCGCGGATCCGGCCGTGCCGGCGCCGGATCCGGCCTCCCCTGCCCACCGGCGAGCTCCGGCCGCCCTCTTCTCCCTCTCCGGCAAGTCTCACCGGCGAGATCCGGCCGCTGCATCGATTTCCGTGCGGAGGTTGACTTTTTCTCCCCTCCCGATTTTCACCAAGTCCCCGACATTCTATCATTATCATGCCATGTTCATCATGCCGTAACTCTCTGCATGTACCTCCGTTTTGGGTGTATAATATGTCAAATTGTTCGTCTCGAAGAGCAAATCATTTTGTTTCATTGCATAATTTTCATTTGACGTCATCTTGATGCCCGAAATGCTGTTAGAAGAGGGCTAGTTGATGTTAGTTGCTGGATCTTATCTGAACATGCACTTTTGTCATTTTTGCCATGATTGATGTGTACCTCCTATGAAGTTGTGTCCTACATGAGTTTTGAAATATGACATGTCACCTATCCAGGGAATTTTGCCATGTATTTTTGTGATCTATGTGGTGACTAGAACAAGCATGCAAACTAGGTATCTTGATATTGCTGATTTCAGAGACTTAGTGTTTTCACTAAGTCCCTGACTGCTGTTATTTTCGTGCCATGTATTCATGTTGTTTCTGAGAGATATATGCATAATTTGAGCATGATCAGTAAGGGAGTTTTGGACTTGAGTATTTGCTATATCCATCCATGCCTTTTTTTGAAATTATGGAGTGCCATAGCTTTAGTCAATCGAGCTCTACTTTTGCTTCAAAATGTTGCTGGCAGATTGTTTACATGTTATTCGATTTTGCCAAGCTTGGTGTAGTTGATCCTTGCATGATATGATGTTGTTGTTGCCATGTATTGTTACTATGCCATGTATTATAGATGTATGTATGCTTAGTTTATCATGCAATGCTCTGTAGTGAGTGCATCGAGCTCACGAACATGCCTAGTCGTTATTAATTTCTGCCATGTCCAGTTTTCTGCCAAGTCTGAAACCTGTAACGAAACTTGCTTAATTGACATGGGTGTAATCATATTTTCTAGTCCTTTTTGGCTTATGGTCAGTAAGGGACTTTTGTCAAGCGCCTTGAGTAGATTCATTCCATGCCTTGATTTGCTATGTCCTGATCATGTAGCATGTTGTTTCATTGCTCTGAACATGTCAACCTGATGTTAGTTTCTGCTATGTTGATTATTTTCACTAAGTCTGTGAACTTGTTATCGTTTGCACTTTTGCCATGATTGTTTGGACCTGTTATGATGTGAATTAGCCGCAGCTCAGTGTTCATCTTTTGTCGTGCATCTTGTGTAGATTATTTTCATATGCTTTGTTGCCATGTTTGGGTGCAGTAGCTTAATTATTTGTTGATTGCTAAGTAGCATCATGCTATTAATGGCAGATTCGTGTCATTCTTGTATTGCTTGCCATTTGCAAACCGTGCATCCGATTCCGGTGTTCTTTATATCGATTTCAACCGAAATCATCTCACCTATCCAGTGGCATGCTTGGTTTGCCAAGATTATTCCTTGTTCATCTTTGTCCTTCCTGAGCATGCATATGCATTGCATACCATCTCGCATATCATACCATGTGTATGTGTTGGTTGATTACTTTGTTGTTTGTTTGTTTCCGGGTTGCTTCTCTCGTTAACTTCGCTTTCGTTCCGGAGTTGTGAGGATTCGATCGTCTACGTCCGTGTTTCTTCTTCATGGACTCGTTCTTCTTCCTTGCGGGATCTCAGGCAAGATGACCATACCCTCGAAATCACTTCTATCTTTGCTTGCTAGATTGCTCGCTCTTTTGCTATGCCTATGCTGTGATACCTACCACTTGCTTATCATGCCTCCCATATTGTCAAACCAAGCCTCTAACCCACCTTGTCCTAGCAAACCGTTGTTTGGCTATGTTACCGCTTTGCTCAGCCCCTCTTATAGCGTTGTTAGTTGCAGGTGAAGATGAAGTTTGTTCCTTGTTGGAACATGGAGATGTTGTTCCTTGTTGGAACATGTTTACTTGTTGGGATATCACAATATATCTTATTTAATTAATGCATCTATATACTTGGTAAAGGGTGGAAGGCTCGGCCTTATGCCTGGTGTTTTGTTCCACTCTTGCCGCCCTAGTTTCCGTCATATCGGTGTTATGTTCCCGGATTTTGCGTCCCTAGCGCGGTCGGGTGATTTATGGGACCCCCTTGACAGTTCGCTTTGAATGAGACTTTTCCAGCAAGGCCCAACTTTGGTTTTACCATTTTCCTACCACCTATACCTTTCCCTTGGGAGTAGCTAACCCGAGGGTCATCTTTATTTAGCCCCCCGGGCCAATGCTTGTCTAAGTGTTGGTCCAAACCGTCAGCAGCCGGTGGCCACCAGGGGCAACTCTGGGTTCACCTACCGGAAGTTTGGACAATCCGGTGTTGCCCTGAGACCGAGATATGTGCAGCTCCTATCAGGATGTCGGCGCATCGGGCGGTTTTGCTGGACTTGTTTTATTACTGTCGAAATGTCTTGTAGCCGGGATTCCGAGACTGATCGGGTCTTCCCGGGGAGAAGGAATATCCTTCGTTGATCGCGAGAGCTTATCATGGGCTAAGTTGGGACACCCCTGCAGGGTTTGAACTTTCGAAAGCCGTGCCCGCGGTTATGTGGTAGATGGGAATTTGTTAATGTCCGGTTGTAGAAAACCCGAAGTCGATCTTAACAAAAATACACCAACCGCGTGTGTAACCGTGATGGTCTCTTCTCGGCGGGCCCCGGGAGGTGAACACGGTTGTTGGAGTTATGTCTGACGTAAGTAGTTCAGGATCACTTAGTGATCATAGTTGTTCGACCGTGCTTTTGCCTTCTCTTCTCGCTCTCATTTGCGTATGTTAGCCACCATATATGCTAGTCGCTTGCTGCAGCTCCACCTCACTACCCTGTCCTACCTTTAAGCTTAAATAGTCTTGATCTCGCGGGTGTGAGATTGCTGAGTCCTCGTGACTCACCAGATACTTCCAAACCAGTTTGCAGGTGCCGATGAGATCGTGCAGGTGACACACCCGAGCTCAAGGTGGAGCTTGATGAAGATCTTGTTCTTTGTGTTGTTTCGTTCTAGTCGATCAGTAGTGGAGCCCAGTTGGGGTCGATCTTGGTCCTTTGTCGCTTTTGGGGTTTCTTCTTTTATTTTGGCTCCGTAGTCGGGCCCTGATTGTAACTGTATGATGTAATGTTTCATTCTTGTATTTGTGTGAAGTGGCGAT
Source organism: Aegilops umbellulata (assembly GCA_032464435.1). NCBI lineage: Eukaryota > Viridiplantae > Streptophyta > Magnoliopsida > Poales > Poaceae > Aegilops > Aegilops umbellulata. Next base: position 326,702,395 of record CP136057.1, read on the forward strand.
TGTAAGCCAACTATGTATCTTTTCCCTTATATATTACATGGGTTGTGTGAAGATTACCTCACTGGCGACATTGCTTTCAATGCGGTTATGCCTCTAAGTCGTGCTTCGACACGTAGGAGATATAGCCGCATCGAGGGCGTTACACTTCACCATCAGTGCCACTCTCGACCCCAAATAGGAAAGCGCGCTCGTTGCTTTCCCGCGGGCGAATGTCGATGTGTTTGCCTGGCAACCATCTGACATCCCCGGCGTTCCCAGGAAAGTGATTGAGCACCACCTCGCCGTCTGTCCTCATGCGCGGCCCGTCCAGCAAAGGGTCAGGAAGCAAGCGGTGGAGCGCCAAGAGTTCATCGCAGAAGATATCAAGAAGTTGGAAGCGGCAGGCCTCGTCAGAGGTGTGCTCCATCCGACGTGGTTGGCCAATCCTGTTGTCGTGCGCAAAGCGAATGGGAAATGGAGGCTTTGCATCGACTTTACTGATGTTAACAAAGCTTGTCCCAAGGATCCTTTCCCCTTGCCATGCATTGACCAGATTGTTGACTCCACGGCCGGATGTGACCTGCTCTCATTTCTTGACGCATACTCAGGATACCATCAGATCTTCATGGATGAAGAAGATGAGGAAAAGACCGCGTTCATCACTCCATGTGGCACGTACTGTTTCGTACGGATGCCTTTCGGACTGAAGAATGCTGGCTCAACGTTTGCAAGGGTTGTCCACACCGCTTTTGAGCCACCAATCCACAGAAATGTGGAGGCCTACATGGATGACATAGTGGTCAAGAGCAGAGACAGGGCAACCCTGATTCAAGACTTAGAAGAGACCTTTGCGAACCTGCGCAGGATCAGCCTCACGCTCAACCCCGAGAAGTGCGTGTTCGGAGTCCCTTCCGGCTAGCTTCTCGGGTTCTTCGTGTCTCAGCGGGGAATCGAAGCCAATCCCGACAAGATCAAGGCCATCAAGCAGATTGAGGCACCAACACGTGTTAAGGACGTACGAAGACTTGCCGGCTGCGTCGCGGCTCTCAGGAGGTTTATTTCCAAGTCTGCAGAACGCGCCCTGCCGTTTTTCAAAGTTTTGAAAAAGGCGGGTCCAGTAAAATGGACTCCGGAAGCGGAGGCTGCGCTGCAAGACTTGAAGAAATACCTATCCTCCGCTCCAATACTTGTCGTGCCTAAACCACAAGAGAAGTTGCTGCTGTACCTGGCGGCAACCAATCGAGTGGTTAGTGCTGCGTTAGTAGCGGAGAGGGAGGCAGATGATGAGCCAGCAACCACGGCAAGCACGTCCAGCGGCAAGCAGGGGGCTTCACCGACAAGCTCTGGCCCCGACAAGGATGAATCTGCGCAGGAGCAAGTGGAGGTGCAGAAGAAGAAAATGGTGCAACGCTCAGTTTACTTTGTCAGCTCCCTTCTACAAGGGGCTAGGTCAAGGTACTCTGGTGTGCAGAAATTGCTTTTCGGCCTTCTCATGGCCTCGAGAAAGCTGCGCCATTACTTCCAAGCACATGAGATTACAGTTGTCACCCGCTTTCCACTGAAGAGGATACTGCAGAATCCAGAAGCAACAGGCAGGATTGTCGAGTGGGCACTAGAACTTTCGAGCTTCGGTCTCAAGTTCGAGAGCACTCGACTATCCAAAGCAGAGCATTGGCGGAGTTCATAGCAGAGTGGACACCGACACCGGACGAAGATATCCCAGAGACGAGCATCCCCGCCAAAGAAGCAAGCAAAGAGTGGCTGATGTACTTTGATGGTGCTTTCTCGCTGCAAGGCGCCGGTGCTAGCGCGTTACTTATCGCGCCCACCGGAGAGCACCTCAAGTACGTAGTCCAGATGCACTTCCCCAAGGAACAAGCAACCAACAATACTGCAGAGTATGAAGGTTTGCTTGCCGGTCTCAGGATCGCGGCAGAACTTGGGATCAAGAAGCTCATTGTCAGGGGTGACTCGTAGCTTGTCGTCCGCCAAGTGAACAAGGATTACCAGAGTCCGTTGATGGAAGCGTACGTTGATGAAGTGAGGAAGCTAGAAGAGCACTTTGACGGCCTACAAATGGAACACATTCCAAGAGCTAAGAACGACGTCGCTGATGGCCTGTCAAAGTGCGCAGCATTTAAGTTACCTGTGGAACCAGGAACCTTTGTGCGCAAGCTGACTTAGCCATTCGTAACTCCATCAACCGGACAGAGCAAGAAGAGGAAGTTGGTCTCCGGCGACTATCTTCCGGCAGAGCCCCCCGGAGCCGCCGCCAAGAAGGTCCCCAAGATCGACGCCAAGAGCGCTGAGGAGCCGTCTGCTCCGGAAAACCCCAGGGTTTGTTCCGTAGAAGCAGGCGCTCCCGACAAGCTTTGCTCCGGCAAGCTTGCCGGGGAACGTCAAGCTCCTGCTGAGCCCCAGATCCTCGCCGTAGAAGCGAACGTTCCCGCAGCAGCAGATGTGCCTTTAGTCCTTGTTGTCGAGCCACAGGCTCCAGCATGGGCGCAGCAGACTGTCATTTTCCTCCAAAACGGAGAACTTCCCGAAGAGCAAGAAGAAGCGGAAAGAGTAGCCCGACGCTCGAGTATGTACCAGTTCGTCGACAACACACTGTACAGAAGAGGGCGCAACGGTGTGAAATTGAAGTGTATTTCCCGGGAAGACGGACATAAGCTGTTGGCAGAGATACATGGAGGCATATGTGGTCACCACATTGGCGCAAGAGCACTTGCCGGCAAAGCGTTCCGGCAAGGTTTCTTCTGGCCGACAGCCCTCCAGGATGCAACTGCACAAGTAACCAAGTGTGAAGCGTGCCAGTTCCATTCCAAGCAGATACACCAGCCAGCTCAAGCTCTCCAGACGATCCCTTTATCCTGGCCATTTTCGGTCTGGGGGCTCGACATCCTCGGCCCCTTCCCCCGAGCTGTCGGGGGCTTTGAGTACTTGTACGTCGCAGTCGACAAGTTCACAAAGTGGCCGGAAGTGGAACCAGTGAGGAAGGTGACAGCACAGTCATCAGTCAAGTTCTTCAGGTCGATTGTTTGCCGCTTCGGGATCCCCAACAGGATCATCACCGACAACGGTACACAATTCACGAGCCACACCTTCATGCAATACGTCCAAGATCTCGGCGCCAAGGTCTGCTTCGCTTCTGTTGCTCATCCCAGGAGCAACGGTCAAGCTGAAAGGGCCAATGCCGAAGTACTGCGCGGGCTCAAGACCAGAACTTTCGACAGGCTGCACAAGTGCGGAAGAAACTGGATCGAGGAGCTGCCGGTGGCTCTTTGGTCGATCAGAACGACGCCAAATCGAGCCACTGGCCAGACACCATTTGCTCTAGTCTATGGAGCAGAAGCAGTTACCCCCACGGAACTCGTATACGGGTCACCTCGAGTGCTCGCTTATGATGAGCTTGAGCAAGAGCGGCTGCGTGAAGATGACACGCTGCTCCTTGAGGAAGATCGTCTTCAGGCTGCTGTGCGAGCCTCTCGCTACCAGCAAGCTTTGCGCCGCTACCATAGCCGCAAAGTTAAAGCTAGAAGCTTCGAGGAAGGCGACCTTGTTCTTCGGCGCGCCCCGTCCGCCAAGAATCATAACAAGTTGACGCCAAAGTGGGAAGGCCCTTACCGGGTGAGACGAGTCACGAGGCCCGGCGCTGTCCGCCTCGAGACCGAAGATGGCACTCCGGTGAGCAACTCCTGGAATATTGAGCATCTTCGTAAGTTTTACCCGGAAGGCGCGGTTGTCGGGCCCCGCCCGGCAACCAACCTTTTGTACAAGTCTTGCCGCAGTTGCATGTAATCCTTTGTACAAAGCCAGGTGCAGACCCTGAGCAACAGTAAATGAAGCGCTAGCGCCCTAAGTTTTAGCATGCATGCTGAGTCGAGTCTCGTCCTTGGTTAGGGTTGATAGTGCCTAACAGCTGCTAACCCCTAGCTTAGAGGTCGAGTCTGCGTCCTTTTTCCTGTTCCTTCGTTTCCTTTGGTTCGCAGGGTTTTGCATATCCTGGCCAGACCGCTGAAGGACAAAGAAGAGAAGAAGGGCGGGCCAGCATCTGGTCCCCGGCAAGCCAGTGTTACCGGGGGCTGCAAGTACGAAGACTCACCCGCGGCAAGTCAAAGTTGCCGGGGGCTGCAATCCCAGATAAGTTTTTGCATCCCTTGTCATGCATTCTCTTATGAACTGTGGAATACGAAAACCTTGTTTCCTCCTAAAAGCTACCGTGCTCCCTTAACGACCGGCCCCAGAGCGCGTTCCTGGGGCCCGTTTTGGTAGTAGTCGTGGCGGCAAAGGGGCGGAACGAGGGGCCCTAACCCGCCTCATCCCTTCCTCCGCCAAAGGCGTGAGAGAGGTCGAGTGGCGTGGGAAGACGGCAGGGCCTGTTGCCGGGCAAAGAAGTGTCTATCTTAACGATATAAAGGATTCGCTCCTTGGCGTGGGTTTTACCCACGGGACAAATGGCCCGGCAAACATCCCCTTTTCATTAAAAACATTCCGCTCAGGTACAGTTCAGAGAGAATGAAAAACATGAAAGATGGGATTACAAGTTTTAAACACAGCTAAGGCCCGAGGGCTTACAGATTGAAAAAAGATAAGATGCCCGTAATCCCTTTCTTGTCTCTCTCTTCAGGAGGTAGGACAAGGAGGCGAAAAGGGCAAAAGGGGCGCCTAGGCGAGCTACGGGTGGCAGAAGACAACAACAGAACGCCCCGGGGGCCGGCCGAAAGCTGGACGGTGATGGCGGCGCCGGAAGAAGGGCTCGACGAGGCGGCAGGGCGTCAGCACGCTGTCGAGGGCGCCGTGCCCTCATACTCCGAGTTGACGGCCTTGCCGCCAGCCCTCTTCCTCTTCCGCAGCCTCGCCACGCCAGCCGCCAAGGAGACGACCCCGGGGAGTTCAAGGAGCCAGCGACGCGGATGATGGGGTCGCTGGTGCCACGCGGAGCCGCGACCGGCGCCTAGTCGGACCCGTCATCCCGATGACCGCTGCCCTCGTCGTCGCTGTCGCTCCCCTCCTCGTCACTCTCGCTCGAGGAGGAGCCTTCGCTGTCGGAGGAGTTATCCACGCAGCATCGGGCCCGGGTCCCGAAGTCCCCAAAGGCCTTGACGGAGAGGAGATCGCCCTCCATCAACTTAAAATGGAGGGTGAACCCCTCCATCAAGATGTGGATACGGGCGAATGTCTTCCACCCTCGGCCAAGATACACCACGCCGGGGGCTGGGGATTCGACGTGGACCCGCGTGCCGCTGATCCCGCAACCCTTCATGCGCAGCCTTAGCGTCTCGGGTTGCTCCATCTCCATCACGCCAGCGAAGGGAGCCGGGAGGCGGAGGCGGCGGCGAGGCGCCCGGTGCAGCCTGACGAAGAACTCGCAGGGGTCGTCCCCGATGTGGACTGCCGTGGGAAGAGGAGCCGCTGGCGGAGGCGAGGCCGGCGCGTCGCCCCGTCCGCCTCGTCCATGACCTCGTCCACAACCTCGTCCACGACCTCGCCCCCTCCCCCTTCCCCTTACGGTCGGCTCCGCCACCGCGGGTGCAAGGGGAGGAGGGGCGCGTTGCCTAGCGGCGACCTTCGCCGCCACCGATGAAGGACCAGGATTCCCTTTCTCCATGGCGAATGGAGAGAGAGGATCAGAAGCTGAAGAGAAGCGAAGATGGAGGAGTGTGGGTTTTCGTCGCCCCCTCTTGCTCTTTATAAAGGAGCAGGGTGGGGGCTCGACCACCCCGCTCAGCCAATCAAGATGCAGGAAGAACAGGCGACTGGGACCGGCCTGCTGCCTCGGCCCGGTTCCCTGCCTCCACCGTCCGCGACCCCAGGCACATGGAAGCCGCGTGGCTGGCGTGCAGGACCGAAGCGACGGATGAGGCGACCTCCCCTCGCCCCGTGATCGTGGGGAGCGGGCGCCTCGGAAACCGTGCCTCGGCCCCGTCCCGCAAATGAGCCGCGCCTCCACGCCTTCCTCCACTTATGGGGATAGCGCGAACCGTCCCCCTTTATTACGACGTGACGCATGCCTGCGGGGCTCAGCCCCGCGCACGCCTCCCACGTCACGCACGCCTCTCCCCATGATGCCGCATTCGACGCGTACCGTTTGGGGAGGGCGTGGTGGACGCAGATGCAGATGCAGCGTGACCCAGGACGCACGTGCCCGTGCACTGTTTTGGGCCTGGCCCAACAGCGCTCGGCACCGTGTATGGCCCAGGCCCGGGGGCTCCTGTCAGTGTACTAAAGTAGGGGTACCTTAGTACCCCGAACTTGTGCACGGGCAGTCGTAGCACCCCGCGGCAAGGCTTGCCAGGCGATCGCCAAGGCTCTCCATGGTCCCTTTTTGGGCCATCCAAGAACAAAGTATTTGAGCCAAGGCCCCGGCAGGAGGAGCCTGCCGGGAAGGCCAGCCGAAGAGAGCAGGGCCCCGGCAAGAGGAGCTTGCCGGGACGACCGCTCGAAGCACAAGGCCCCGGCAAGAGGAGCTTGCCGGGAAGGCCGACCGAGGCACAACAAGAGACTTGCCGCGACGCGCTCCGCGTCCCGGCAAGGACCAGTGAGCGACAAGCTCCCGGGCGCGACAAGACATTAGCCGCGGCAAGGCGCTTGCCGCGGCAAGTCACCACCCCGCGCCTGCACTCCAGCTCATCCACCCACGTGTTGCTCTGGGGCCATTCCAGGCGTACGTGGCGAGAGGCTGCGCAGCCAGGGGCATGCGGTGGCGAAGCGACGCTGGCAGAGTAGCCATCGTGGCAAACGGTGGCGCTCCTGACGGTCCCTTCCCTGCATCGTCTGGGCGATGCGGATGGGCATTTAATGCCCTTGTCCCCTGCCGTCAGAGTTAGGTATGCGGACGGGCATTTAATGCCCTTGGCACCACTCGGTAGGATTTTTCAAACTTAGGCGAGTACTGGACTGCAGCTAAGCCCCCGAGTGAAAGGGTTGCTCACCACTCGGTAGAATTTTTCAAACTTAGGCGAGTACTGGACTGCAGCTAAGCCCCCGAATGAGAGGGTTGCTCACCACTCAGTAAGATTTTTCAAACTTAGGCGAGTATTGGACTGCAGCTAAGCCCCCGAATGAGAGGGTTGCTCACCACTCGGTAGGATTTTTTAAATTTAGGCGAAACAGATTCGCAGCTAAGCACCCACGTGAGAGGGTTGCTCACCACTCGGTAGGATTTTTCAAACTTAGGCGAGTACTAGACTGCAGCTAAGCCCCCGAGTGAGAGGGTTGCTCACCACTCAGTAGGATTTTATTTTTTGGAACTTAGGCGAAACGGATTCGCAGCTAAGCTAAGGCACCCACTAGGGGATTTAGGACATATAAAAAAAGAACAACAATCATTTTGGAGACTGTAAAACTGTGTCTTTGATAATCAAACTAGAAGGTATTTCTTATTACATCTCAACAGTCTGAATGCCTAAGTATAAAAGGGGCGGAGCAGCTCCGCATTCCAAGCACGTGGCTCTTCTTTATTGTGCTCGACAATGTAGAGGTGATATGCTCCGTTGTGGAGCACTTTGGTGATAATGAAGGGGCCTTCCCAAGCAGGAGCAAGCTTATGTGGTTTCTGCTGATCCACTTGAAGGACCAAGTCTCCCTCTTGAAATGCTCGAACCCTCACGTTTCTGGCGTGGAACCGACGCAGGTCTTGCTGATAAATGGTCGGCCGGATTAGGGCCATCTCTCTTTCCTCTTCTAGGAGGTCAACTGCATCTTGCCGAGCTTGTTCTGCTTCATCTTCTGAGAAAAGCTCGACTCGAGGTGCATTGTGAAGCAAGTCACTCGGGAGCACAGCTTCAGCCCCATAGACTAGGAAGAATGGAGTTCTACCAGTCAACCGGTTAGGAGTCATCCTCAATCCCCAAAGTACTGACGGAAGTTCATCAACCCAGGCGCCTGCTGCATGCTTGAGGTCACATATCAATCGGGGTTTTAGTCCTTTGAGAATCAATCTGTTTGCTCTTTCAGCTTGTCCATTCGACTGGGGATGGGCAACTGAAGCATAGTTGACCTGAGTGCCCTGGGAAGCGCAAAAGGCTCTGAACTCATCAGAATCGAAGTTCGACCCATTATCTGTGATTATGATGTGTGGGACTCCATATCTAAATGTTAACTCTCTGATGAAGCTAACGACAGTACTTGCTTCGAGGTTCTTGATAGGCTTGGCTTCAGTCCATTTGGTGAACTTGTCGACTGCTACGAGCACATGGGTGAAGCCACTTCTGCCAGTCCTCAGAGGTTCAACCATATCTAATCCCCAAGCAGCAAAGGGACACACGAGTGGAATGGTCTTCATGGCTGATGCGGGCTTGTGAGACATGCTGGAGTAAAACTGGCAACCTTCACATTTGTCGACTATGTCTTTTGCCATTTCATTTGCTCGCGGCCAATAAAATCCCACTCGGTATGCTTTGGCCACAATGGTCTGGGAGGACGCATGGTGACCACAGGTCCTCGAGTGGATATCGTTGAGGATCACTCGACCTTCTTCCGGTGTTATGCACTTCTGAGCAACTCCGGTAACACTTTCTCTGTAAAGCTGTCCACCCATTACTGTGAAAGCTTTAGATTGACTGACAATCTAACGGGCCTCTTCTTCATCCTCTGGGAGTTTTTTCCTGAAAATATATGCAATGTACGGCACTGTCCAATTAGGAATGACGACCAAAACTCACATAATCAAGTCGACCACAGCTGGGACTTCGACTTTAGTCGGATCAGTAGGGTTCTTAGGTTGTGGGGGCTCCTCCATGAAGGGATCTTCTTGAACAGACAGTGTGTGAAGATGTTCCAAGAACAAATACTGGGAATAGGCTCATGCTTAGAACCTATCTTAGCCAAATCATCAGCTACTTAATTTTTCAGTCGAGGTATATGATGGAGCTCTAACCCCTCAAACTTCTTTTCTAACTTTCTCACTTCATGACAATAGCCAGTCATAGTCGGGCTCCTGACATCCCACTCCTTCATCACTTGATTAACCACCAAATCTGAGTCGCCGTAGACCATTAGGCGACGGACACCGAGTGAAATGGCCATACGCAACCCGTACAGAAGTGCTTCATATTCAGCTTCGTTGTTGGAGGAATCAAAATGAATCTGAAGAACATAGCTGAGTCTGTCTCCTCTCGGGATACCAATACCACCCCAGCACCAGAACCATTCAACATCTTAGATCCGTGAAAGAACATGGTCCAGTGCTCCGAATGAATCTGAGTCGGTTGTTGCTGCTCAACCCACTCGGCGAGGAAATCTGCTATTGCTTGGGACTTGATAGCTTTCTTTGCCTCAAACTTGATATCCAATGGAAGAATTTCAATCGCCCACTTTGCTACTCGACTAGTTGCATCTCTGTTGTGAAGAATTTCTGACAATGGTGGACGACTGTAATGGAATGATCAGAAAAATAGTGTGCAACCTTCTACGTGGTCATGTAAATTCCGTAAACAAGCTTCTGATAATGCAAATATCTCTGCTTGGACGGAGTCAAGACTTCAGAAATATAGTACACTGGGCGTTGAACTTTATAAGCTTTTCCTTCTTCTTCCCGCTCGACCGTGAGTACTGTACTAAAAACTTGTCCAGTGGATGCAAGATAAAGCAGTAAAGGCTCTTTGCTGATTGGGGCAGCAAGCACCGGCTGGGTGGAAAGCAGGGTTTTGAGCTCTGCAAACGCTGCATCAGCTTTGGGAGTCCACTCGAACTTATCAGATTTCTTCATTAGTCGGTAAAGAGGCAATGCCTTTTCACCAAGGCGAGAAATGAATCGACTGAAGGCGACCAAACAACCAGTAAGCTTCTGAACGTCATGCACATGCACAGGGCGTTTCATCCGGAGTATGGCCCCATCCTTCTCTGGGTTCGCGTCGATCCCTCGTTCGGAAACGAGAAAACCGAGTAACATTCCTCCTGGAACTCCGAATGTGCATTTCGATGGATTAAGCCTGATATCATACCTTCTCAGGTTGGCAAAGGTTTCAGCGAGGTCAGTCAGCAGGTTGAAACCTTTACGCGATTTGACCACAGTGTCATCCATGTATGCTTCCACATTCCGACTGATTTGAGTGAGCAGACACTTCTAAATCATACTCATAAATGTGGCGCCAGCGTTCTTGAAACCAAATGGCATGGTGACATAAAAGCACCCGAATGGAGTGATGAAAGCTGTTTTTATCTCATCAGGTCCATACAGTCGGATCTGATGATACCCGGAATAAGCGTCTAGGAAAGACAAATTCTCACACCCCGCAGTTGAGTCGACGATTTGGTCGATACGGGGGAGAGGGAAATGATCTTTCGGGCAGGCCCGATTGATATGCTTGAAGTCAATGCACATACGAAGTGAGTCGTCCTTCTTGGGGACCATGACAACATTGGCGAGCCACTCGGAGTGGTAAATTTCTCGGATGAACTCAGCTGCTAGGAGCCGAGCCACTTCCTCGCCAATTGCCTTTCTCTTATGTATGGCGGACCATCGAAGATGTTCCTTGACTGGTTTCACTTTTGGGTCGACTCGCAAACGGTGCTCAGCCAGTCCCCTGGGTACACCCGGCATGTCAGAAGGTTCCATGCAAAGATGTCCCAGTTCTCACGGAGGAACTGGATGAGTGCTTCTTGCTATTTGCTCTCGAGCGATGTTGAGATATGAGTAGGAGCAACATTAGGATCAGTTGGGTGAATATGAATCGGCTTTGTTTCACCGGACGACTGAAATGCAGAATCTGTGGCAGGTTTCTTGGCTCGCAACAAATCACTCGGATCTGTAGTTTTCTGATACTCTTGCATTTCAACTGCTGCCATCTATGCATCGGCAATTTTAGAACCCTTCTGGAAGCATTCCTCTGCCTTCTGCCGATTGCCAGTGACCGTGATCACTCCTTTGGGACTAGGCATTTTCAATTTAAGATAAACGTAACATGGTCGAGCCATAAAACGTGCATATGCAGGCCTTCCCAAAATAGCATGATAAGCACTCTGGAAATCTACTACTTCAAATGTCAACTTTTCCTTACGCTAATTCTTTGCATCACTGAAAACCACGTCAAGGGTTATCTGGCCGAGTGATTCAGCCTTCTTGCAAGGGATGACGCCGTGAAAGCTCATGTTGCTCTCACTAAGTTTGGACATCGAAATGCCCATCCCCTTTAAGGTTTCAGCATAAAGGATATTCAAACCACTACCACCATCCATCAACACTTTGGTCAGTCGAGTGCCCCCAACAACTGGGTCGACCACCGACGCTTGCCTCCCTGGAGTGGCTATGTGAGCAGGATGATCAGATTGGTCTGTGATAGCTGTTTGTGACCACTTCAGGTACGTTGTCGTAGCCGGAGCAACCATATTCACTTCTTTGTTGATCACTTTCAGTCGACTTTTGCTCTCGACATACGCAAAAATCACTAGGGTGGAATTGACATTGGGAAAACCATCATCTTCCTCTTTGTCCTCATCCTTTTCTGACTCTTTTTCCTTAACATTAGGCTGCTTCTCTCAGAACTGCTGGATCAGAACTCGACACTGTCGAGTGGTATGATTAGGATAAATCAAATTGCCTTCTTCATCTTTCTTGGTGTGAATATGACATGGCAAATCCAACACATCATTTCCGGCTTGATCTTTCACTTTCTTGGGGGTCCAGGGCCCCTTAGGTTTTCCTTTAAAATTTCCTTGAATCACTGCAGCAGTTTCACCAGGCCCTGCCGGCTCGGCTTTACGCTTCTGTTTTTCATTGGAATTGCCTCCACCGGTGTCCTGACTGACTGGCTTGCTCTTTCCACTATGGAGACGATCCTCTTCTTCTCCGTTAGCGTAACGAGTGGCTATTTCCATCATCTGAGTCAGAGACATATCTCCCGTCCGACCGAATTTCAGGACCAACTCTCGATACTTAACGCCTTCCTTGAAGGCACAAACTGCTTGATGCTCGGATACATTTTCCACGGTGTGATGCAAAGTGGTCCACGTCTGAATATAATTTCTTAGAGTCTCATTTGGTTTTTGCACACAATGCTGCAATTCTGTTAACCCTGCTGGCCGCTTGCAAGTACCCTTAAAAGTTCTGACAAACACTCGGGCAAGTTCCTCCCAACTGAATATACTGCCTGGTGCTAACTGAGTTAACCATGCCCTGGCCGAACCTTCCAACATAAGAGGAAGATGCTTCATGGCCACTTCATCATTGCCGCCACCAATCTGTACAACCACTCGGTAATCCTCAAGCCAAGTGTCAGGCTTGGACTAACTTGCTGACTCCATTCGCCAACCTGAAGTTGGGAGGAATCACTGCGGCCCTGATGGCTCAGCTGAAATATTCTGGACCTGAAGCATGAACTCTGCTGCCAGTCGGGTGATCACTGTCAAGGCCCTCTCTGTGTGCTCTATTCCTGTCAACTGGAACTTGAACGAGAATAGATCTCGCATCAAAGCCTGGCTCCCTTGGGTCGACTGGTATTCTTCGCTTGCCACTGTGAGGGTGTCTGTCATCATATTGCCGAGGCAGATACGATCCACTCCTCGGAAGAGGTGTGGGAACTCGGCGGCGGTCATCGCGGCCGAGTCGGTGATCATACTGCTCATGGTTTCTGTACTGATCTTGCCGGTGCCCACATCCCACACACCGCGGGGGCGATCTTGGGCTGTGGGCCGACTGGACTGTATCTGCCATCACGGACCTGCTATGAATCCTATTCCGTGACTGAGACACCGCTGTGTTTTGCTCTCCTGCTGCTCGGAGTAAGACCCGGATCTGCATCAAACCTCTTCCAGCCTCCGGCTGGGAAGGCTGAATTGACTCTGCTATTCGGGTTGCAGCCGTGAGATTTTGAATCGTAGTGCGGTATACCTGAGGTTTTGGCGGAAAAAGCTGTGGTCGACTAGACTCAGGAATCCGCTGCCGAGCACGCTCGTCGAGTGCATGCTGAAGGTTCTCCGGTCGAGTGCGCTTAGCCAAGTTGTTCAGGCAGGCCTCCTCCAAGGCTTGGGCCTCGGGGGTTTCCCCAATGATGGGTGTGTGGAGCGCATCCACGTTGCGGCGGCGAAGCTCTTCCCTCTGCCGCGAAGAAAGAGGCTTGGGGCCGTACTCTTCGTGAGCACGTGACGGATTGCCACCACCATCACCACCTTCGTCGCGGCGGAAGCCAGGCAGACTACGTGGTCCGTCGACCATCAACACTTCAGCCGTTGGGTCGCTACTATCGCACTCGGATGCAGTCTCGACGGAGCCAGTCGAACAGGCCGTAGAGAGTTTTGTCGGGCTCGATTGCCGCGACTTGTGGGGTGGCCGACTGACGAGCTACCGCGTGTTTCACCCACCGCTGAAGCCGTGACCGACCGGATCGCTTGCATCAGCGGACAGCGGGGAGCGAGGACACCATGGGAGCCGACCGATACTAGGTCGACGGCTGCCAAAGAAGGACGCCGCGAATGCACCCGCGAAAGTACGTCTCCCCGCGGACGGGGAGTGTCTTGATGTTGAGGGGAGATTCCTGAAGCCAGGTGAAGTCGTCGGCAATGAAGACGAGCGCGCCGAGACGGATCTCGTGGCCCTCAGCCAATCCACCGCCAGAAATCATGATGATGGTAATCGGAAAAATCGTAACCTCCCCAAAAAGTCGCTAAGACACCTGCCCCATGGTGGGCGCCAACTGTCGTGGATCTCAGACTGACAGTAGAATGGGGGGTAGGTATGAGGAGGCAAGATCTTAGCTATGGAGAAGTTGTACACACAAGGTTTACGAGTTCAGGCCCTTCACGGTGGCAGTAATAGCCCTACGTCTCGGTGCCCGGAGGCGGCCGACTGGATTATATGTGTGTGGAGTTACAGGGGGTGCGAACACTTGTCCCTGAGGAAGGGGCTGGCTTATATAGAGTATGCCAGACCCCTCCGGCCCTTAGTTACACAGGGTTTAAGGTACATAAAGATGGGGCGTTTCCGGTAACGCCAGTATTAAAGTGACATAAGTGACCATTAAGTCTATAGAGTAAACGCCCGACCGTTGCTATACAGAGTGGCTTTAGGTCTTCTGGTCGTCGAGTGACAATTGCTATGGTCGAGTGACTTCGATTCTTCTGAGTGGAATGCTTCCGGTCGAGTGGATGATGGTATCCCTCGAATGCTTCTGGCTTTAGGGTGATGTCCTAGGGGAGGGTGTCTAGGTCAGGCCTATAACCTACCCTAGGTATATAGCTTCATTAATAGTGCCGAGTGTCAGTTGTTGTTTTTTGCATGTTTCTTACATCGCATGATATCAATACCAAACGAATTCCAAATGCAACAAAACTTTTTGTGAATTTTTTGGACCAGAAGACATCCAGTGGGCCAGAGAAGCGCTTAGGGGGTGCTTCGAGGGGAGCACAACCCACCAGGGCGCGCCAGGAGGCCCAGGCACGCCATGGTGGGTTGTGCCCACCTCGGGTGCCCCCTGAACCGACTCTTTGCTCTATAAATATCCCAATATTCCAGAAACCCTAGGGGAGTCGACGAAAATCAATTCCAGCCGCCGCAGATTCCAGAACCACCAGATCCAATCTAGACAACATCACAGAGGGGTTCACCACTTCAATTGGTGCCTCTCTGATGATTGATGAGTAGTTCTTTGTAGACCTTCGGGTCCATAGTTAGTAGCTACATGGCTTCCTCTCTCTTGTTTGATTCTCAATACAATGGTCTCTTGGGGATCCATATGATGTAACTCTTATTATGGTGTGTTTGTTGGGATCGGATGAACTTGGAGTTTATGATCAGATCTATTTTTTATCCATGAAAGTTATTTGAGTTTCTTTGATCTCTTATATGCATGATTGCTTATAGCTTCGTATTTCTTCTCCGATATTTGGGTTTTGTTTGGCCAACTTGATCTATTTATCTTGCAATGGGAAGAGGTGCTGTGTAGTGGGTTCGATCTTACGTTGCTTGATCCCAGTGATAGAAGGGGAACCAACACATATGTATCGTTGCTACTAAGGGTAAAACGATGGGGTCTATATCTACACAAATAGATCTTGTCTACATCATGTCATTGTTCTTATTGCATTACTCCGTTTCTCCATGAACTTAATACACTAGATGCATGTTGCATAGCGGTCGATGCGTGGAGTAATAGTAGTATAAGCAGGCAGGAGTCGGTCTACTAATCTTGGACGTGATGCCTATATAATAATCATTGCCTGGATATCATCATGATTATTTCAAGTTCTATCAATTGCCCAACAGTAATTTGTTTACCCACCGTTTGTTATTTTCCTTGAGAGAAGCCACTAGTGAAACCTACGCCCCCCAGATCTCTTTCTCATATTATTTGCGTTCGTGATCTGTTGGAGATATAACTATTTGTGTAAGCCGCCCAGGAGGGGCCGGGTTACGCAAAGAAGACTAATCGTGAAAGAAGCCCAAGACCCGGCATTAGGATGGCGGTTCATAGGGTTTAAAGCCCACGGGCGGCTTAAGGGCCATAGTGACAAACCGCCATGATGGCGTGACTTGTAACATAAGGTAGAAATAACTAATCACCGGGCCGGACACTGTTTATGAGCCGGCTGGGACTCTGTAGGTCGCAGGGCGTCAACCCGTGTATATAAGGGGACGACCCATCGGCGGCTTAGGGCAAGAAACAACCCATCAAGAGCCAGGCATAGTGTATCTCGCTCCCTGGTCATCGAAACATCAAGCAATACCAACCCAACTAGATGTAGGCCTTCCTTCACCGTAAGGGGCTGAACTAGTATAAACCTCTCGTGTCCTTTGTCCCGGTTAACCCCTTTAAGCTTCCTAGTTGCGATGGCTCCACGACTAAGTCCTTGCAAGAGAACATCTGTCGTGACAACTCCATGTCAGTTGGCGCCCACCGTGGGGCCAGCGCATGGTGGATTTGAGTTCTTGAAGGGCAGCTTCGAAGGGCTCAAGGGATACGCAGTCGGCCGGATGACCAAGAGTCGTCGTGGCAAGATCTACATCGACGACAAAGGCTGGGTCCCCGACGCCGGCTCAATTGAGTACGGGTACCGGGTCCCCTTCGGCGGAATTCACGTCTTCATCAACCAGATTGGTGAGCCGGGCCCTGAGCTGGACAACTGCACCGACCTCATCGAGACGGCTCAGCGCGCGAGACCCGCCCGGGCTCAACCCGTCGTGAAGCGTGCCTTCGTGGGCTGCATCCACGGAGGGGAACTTTCTGAAGGATCTCAAGGTGATGGTGAGACGGCCGTCCTCTCTGACGGTGATTCGTCCGCCGGTTCAACAGATTCTCTGTATCCAGTGCAAGATGGCGGGCTTGGGGGCTGTTCCGATGGCTCTATTATTCTGGACCCCTATGAACCGCCAAGCTGGGCAGGAGTCTTCATGGCTGGTACTCAACCCGGCCAAAATTCCACAGCCGCAGCAGCCATAACGTCCGGGTCAGGAGCAGCCGGGGCAGGAGGCCCCGCGCGCCCGCCGGCTCAGGTGCTGATGGATCTCATGGATAAACTTACGGCCCTGTTAACCACCACTGTCATCCCTGCAAATCAAGATGAGCATAATGCAGAGGTGGCACAGGTTCATGAGGAGATAGCTCGGGCCAAGGAGGCTTTAGCAGCTGAGGATGTCAGGTTAGCCACAGAACGGGCGACTTTGGATGCTCGGGCACAACAGCTCTAGTCAGAGGCTTTCCAGCTTACCATGAGCCTGAATGCGTCTAACGAGGTGATGAGGAGAAGGCATCAGAAAACCCAATCCCATTTCCTCCGTTTTACGATCCGTGGAACCTCTTCGCGACGCCTGGAGCTGGTCAAAGTAACCTGCCGGAGGTCAATCAATTCATGACTGCCGGGGCCCGGTTCAACCTCAGGTGACGACACCTCTTCAGGGGAATATGGCACCACCTCGTTATGTACCGATACCACCGGGTCACTTCTCCAACCCCATGGAGAATTTAATTGCAGCGTCAGCATGCTTGGTGACTCTTCCAGTAGACGGGGATGATCCGACAGCAGTGGAGGCCCCGAGGATCAGAGTTCTTGTGCAGACGACCCTGGCTTAGCAAGAAACCTATTCTTATAGCCGAGACAGGATTCATTCAACCCCAACACCCTGGTTAGTTCCAACTCGTCCAAACCGGAGCCCGAGTTACAGCAGGCACATGGAGTCAGAGGCCTTATCAAGCAACGCCCAGCGCCGTAACCAGCCTCGCGGTTATAACCCGGTGTAGGACCGAATACGTCAGGAGGACGAGCGGGCAGCTCAGCTAACGGCTCAACTGACGGCTCAGGAGGCCCTTCCGGGTTACCCGACGACTTCTGTTGAGGCAGGAGTAGCCACCAGAACCGGCGGCGTCCCTTGTTTAGTGCCGGCTCTACGTAATGTGCGTTTGCCCAAGGATTTCAAAGGGCCTAGAAAGGTGCCGAATTACACGGCCGACTTACAGCCTGGGGCATGGATCAAAAGTTATGAGATGGCCATGGAACTGTTGGAGGTTAGCGATGCGGCGATGGCTAGGTACTTCACCATGATGTTGGATGGAACAACCCGGTCTTGGTTAAAGGGCTTGCCGCCCAATTCCATTAGTTCATGGGCCGAGTTAAAGGCCCGGTTCATCCAGAACTTCAAGGATACTTGTAAGCAATCTATGTCAATCGTGGACTTAACAATTGTAAGCAAGAGGAGGGTGAATCCACAACTCATTGGGTGCGCCGGGTTAAGGAGATTATACATTCGTCTGACAAGATGGATGCTGGATCTACAATCGTCATGTTAGAGAAGAATTGCCGTTTTGAGCCGTTGAGACAGAAACTAGGGCGCCTTAAGCGTGATTGCAATGATATGGGTACGTTGATGGAAGCTTTAGTTAAATACGCCGACTCTGATAGTACCAAGGATCCGCGTCTGATGAGGAAAAGACAGGGAAGGGAAAGAAGAACGGCAATGGAAAGGGTCAGCAGCATAACCCGACGAATCAAGGAGGCAATAAGCGTAAGGTGGAGGTTAACCCGGAGTTTGTGGCTAACGCCAATGTACAGGGTAACAATCAGAGACGTAAGGGAAAACCGCCCCCTCGATCTGGCGGGTCAGGTCCGTCTCTTGAGCAGCTACTCAATGAGCCCTGTCCGAGACACGACACCCGGGAACGACCTGCCACCCACTTGTGGAAAGATTGTGCCATCATGAAGGCTTTCAAGAAATCCAACACGTTTGATGGCAATCATGGGTCAGGCGGCGACTCAGGTGCTGGCGGCTTTCATGGCCCGGGCGGTGGCTCAAATTCCGGCTTTCAGGGAAATCAAAGCGGCTATAATCAACAGCAGTCTGGTCAAGGAGGACAGCAGCAGCAGCAGCAGTCGGGTTATCAGAGCCATCCAAAACAGCTGAATAGTGGGCAGTATCATGTGTTCATCACTAGCTTGTGCAAACGTGACCAGAAACTTCATAAAAGGGCTGTGAACTCTGTTGAGCCGGCAGTTCCTCGTTACCTGAGGTGGTCAGAGCATCCTATTGTATGGAGCAGGGAAGATCACCCTCCCTGGGTTGATAATCCAGGTCAGTTAGCCTTGGTGGTGGCGCCTCAGGTCGTTGGATATAAATTCACCAAAGTACTCATGGATGGAGGTAGCAGCATCAATATCCTCTATTATGAGACCTTTCAACGCATGGGTTTGACTGACAAAAATTTGAAGACGTCCAACACCGTTTTCCATGGAGTGGTGCCTGGTAAGTCGGCATACCCAGTCGGTAAGATTGAATTGGAGGTAGCCTTTGGAGATGAATATGATTCCCGGGTTGCGAAATTGATGTTTGAGGTGGTCAAAATCAAAAGTCCATATCATGCTCTGTTCGGGCGGCCGGCTTATGCTAAATTCATGGCGCGGCCGTGTTATGTTTATCTGCAGCTTAAGATGCCGGGTCACAAGGGCACCATCACTGTGCATGGGAGTCGAAAGGTGGCCTTGGAGTGTGAAGAGGGCGACGCGACTTATGATGAGTCTGTTTGTGCAGCGGAAGAGCTAAAGTTTTATCAAGATAATGTTCACCCGGCAGATATGACCTCTCTGAAGAAACCAACTATGGAGCATGACCCGACATTTAAATTTAAATCGGCAGCTGAAACTAAGCTTGTGGACTTCACTCCAGGCGACTCATCTAAACAGTTCAGCATCAGTGCCACAAGGATCAAAATGGTTGTCAGCGTTTGAGCTTTTTGGATGCTTACTCTGGTTATCATCAGATCAAAATGGCAGTGAAGGACCAGGAGAAGACGGCTTTCATTACTCCGTTTGGAGCCTTCTGCTATGTATCTATGCCTTTAGGGCTCAAGAGTGCCCAGGCGACTTATCAGCGGTGTGTACAGAACCGTCTCCATAGTCAGATTGGGCGCAATGTTCATGCTTATGTGGATGACATAGTGGTGAAATCCAGAGAGAAGGAAACCTTGATATGTGATTTAAAGGAGACCTTTGATAATCTCCGGGTTTACAAGATGATGCTTACCCCGGAGAAGTGTGTATTTGGTGTACCCGCAGGTAAGCTTTTGGGATTTCTGGTCTCAAACAGGGGCATTGAAGCTAATTCGGAGAAGATCAAGGCAATTACCTCTCTGGTTAAGTCGGCGTGCATCAATGACGTTCAGCGATTGGCGGGTCGTGTCGCCGCTTTAAGCCGGTTCATAAGACGGTTAGGTGAGAAGGCCCTACCGCTGTATCAAATGATGAAGAAAACAGACACTTTTGTCTGGAGCGATGCTGCTAATACTGCCTTTGAGGATTTAAAGAGACAGTTATCTGAACCGCCGGTCCTAGCAGCTCCCATTGATAGAGAGCCATTGCTGTTATATGTGGCTCCCAACTCGCGAGCTGTCAGTGTTGCGATCGTGGTGGAGCGCAAGGAGGCTGACAAGGAGCATCCGGTTAAGCGGCCGGTTTATTACGACAGTGAGGTGCTCATTGAGTCTAAACAAAGATATCCACATTGGCAGAAGCTTGTTTACAGAGTGTTCATGGCAAGCCGGAAGCTGAAGCAATATTTCCAAGGTCACCCTATCACTGTAGTGAGTTCTGCCCCCTTGGGAGACATAATCCAGAACAGAGAGGCCACGGGACGAGTCGCCAAGTGGGCCATTGAGCTTGGGCCTCACGGTCTCAAGTACATGCCATGTACTGCTATTAAGTCTCAGGTCTTGGTGGATTTTATCAATGATTGGACAGAGTTGCAGGCACCTGAGGAGAAGCCGGGCAGTTAGAAGGCTCGGGGGCTGGAGTAGTCTTAACCTCCCCTCGTGGTGACAAATTCTGTTATGTGCTCCGGCTTATGTTTCCTTGTACTAACAATGCAGCTGAGGCTGTGTTTGGTTGAGCTTTTTCAGCCAACTTCTAGCTTTTCAAAGCTAGAAGCTAACCAAAGGGTGAAAACTAGAAGCAGAAGTTGTAAAAGCTACCAGATTTTCGTAGTGTAATTTCGAAGCGGGCGTTACCCCAACTTCGGACTGGTATTTTTAGCTGTCCCCTGCTAGTTGGCATGTATTTACCCACCGTTGCCACTCCGAAGTGGAAAACGCTTCGGGCTGGTCAAGGGCAGCCCACGAGAGGACGCCTCTTCGAGACCAGCTCCTCTGCTCGATCCCCATCGACACCAGCGGCAGCTAGGGTTTCTAGCCGCCGCCAGCGCCGCCGCCGCCCCTCCACCGCCGCTTGCCAAGCTGCCGGCGCCGCCTCCCGCCTCCGCCTCCCCGCCTCGACCTCCTCCCTCCCCCGCTGCTCTTCGTCTGCCTCCCCGCCTCTCCAAGTCGCGCGGGAACCAGCAAGGCCGCCGACCTCCACCGCCGTGCGCGCTGCCGCCGGCGACGTCTCCGGCATCCCCGCCGCGACCTCTTCCCTCCAGTCTTGAAGGTAGCTGCTCCCTTTCCCCCACTCCCCATTCCCCTCCCGTCTCCTGTACACGTGCTGTTGCAGCGATTGAGATTGTGGCGATTGAAGTAGCTGCTTGTCTTTTGTAATATTATTGTATATTGATGTGAAGTGGATGAAATTCTGATGGGATGATGCATACTGCTTGTCATATTGTTGTATATTGATGTGAAATCGATGAAATTTTTATAATATCGCTGCACATTGTCGTGTGTTCCTGTACAGTGATGAATAATTGCTGCATTTTGCTCTACATTGCATGATTGCTTGCTGCAGATTGCTATGCAATTGCTTGCTGGACCATATATATTGATTTAGTGCTATGTCATTTTTTTCTTGACTGAAGTATGACTGAAAAGGCTGTGTGGGATGATGCCCATTTGAAGAAACTCATTGATATATTGAGAGAAGAGGTTTCAAATGGAAATAGACCATTAGGTCATCTAAGCAAGAAGGGCTGGAAAAATGTTTTGGAGAAATGGGAAGCAAGAACGGGAAAGAAGTATCCCAAGGATAAATTCAAGAACAAATGGGATGCAATAAAAAATGAGTATGTTTGGTTCATGGAGCTGAAAAATGAAGCTACTGGACTTGGATGGAATGATGCAAAGGGGACCGTTGATTGCTCAAAAGAATGGTGGGACGAACATCTTGTGGTAAGAGTTTGCATTATTTTTTAATTGACATGCTTTATATGATTGCAGTACCTAACCTGCACTCTTATTATTATTTCAGAGATGCCAGGAGAGGACAAAAAAGAAATGCAACCATTTGAAGTTCAAAAAGCATGGACCAAAGCAGACATGTCAAAAGATAGAAAGTGGAGTCGACAAGATAACCTCAAGTGTGGAGGCATCATCGGCGCCAACCAACCATGTCCCTACCATTTCAGAGGTCATGAAGATGGTGAAAGAATGTGGTGTCAAAGAAGAAACTGCTCTCATGCACACAACACTCACTCTTATGGTGAAGCCTGACTTTAGGGAAATCTTCAATGCTCTTGAAACAAAAGAAGGGAGGCTTGATTATCTGAAGAGGGAGCATGAGAGGGAGATGTTGAAGCACGTGTAGGCTTATGTTCTAGAACTATATTTGGTTATGTCATGGTCTTGTGGATCAAATGTGTTTTGTTGTAGACCATATTTGCTTATGTTGTGAACCATATTTGCTTATGTTCTGGAACCATGTGTGCTTATGTTATGAACCATATTTATTTCACTTGCCGCGACATCATTGTGTTGTGAACAATATTTGTTTATGTTTCCAGCAGTATACATATTGTTAAAATTATTTCTTAAGTTGCTGACCATGATGGAACCATGATTGTATTTTAACATCTTCATGTTCCTGTGTAGATGGATTCAAGGATGGAAGAAGTGGCCAAAAAGGGCCAGGAGGGATTGAAAGTTCTAGCTGAACTTGGGAAGCAGGCTGCTATCATGGGAAACCTAGGTAACCTCTATGTTGAGCGGTACTTGAACAAAATATACAGATTGCCTCAGCAAACAGGACTTCAATGGGTCATGGAGTGTTATGGTCGTCCCCAATACTTTTATAAAATGTTTCGGATGAGCACTGATGTTTTCATGGCACTTCATGATTTGCTTGTCTCTACATATGGTTTGACATCAACCACTAATGTTTCCTCAATTGAGTCGTTGGCCATGTTCTTATGGATCGTTGGAGGCCCTCAATCATTCGCTCAAGTTGAGAACCGTTTTGTACGGTCACTTTGGACAGTTCATACAAAGTTTAAGGAAGTTCTGTTATGTTTGCGGAAGTTAGCGAAAGATATCATCAAACCGATAGATCCTACTTTTAGCTATGAGCATGAAAGGATTAAAGATGAACGTTTCTGGCCTCATTTCAAAGGTGCTATTGGTGCAATAGATGGATCACATGTGCCAGTTTCAGTACCAGCGGATGATGCGGTTAACCATAGATGTCGGCATGGTTTTACATCTCAGAATGTGCTTGCAATATGTGACTTTGACATGAGGTTTACCTTTGTGGTTGCGGGTTGGCCGGGTTGTGCACATGACACCAGGATCTTGAATCATGCATTATCACATTTCTCTTCATTTCCTGTACCTTCCAAAGGTATAACATACTAACAAAAAATTCCATCGGTAATTCTATTCTTATGTGCGACGCTAATTTGTTGTACATTTTCAGGGAAATATTATCTTGTGGACTCTGGATATCCAAATCGAACGGGATACCTTGCTCCTTTCAAGGGGAGTACATACCATCTACCGGAATTCCGTCTTCGTCGTGACCGTCCACCTCAAGGGAAGTATGAGGTGTTCAACTTTCTACATTCATCCCTTCGAAATGTTGTTGAACGTACTTTTGGGGTGCTCAAGCAGAAGTGGCGCATATTGAAAGGAGTCCCAAGTTTCTCACCTCGTACACAGAAGCATATCATCATTGCTTGCATGGCATTGCATAATTTCATTCGTGATAGCAAGTTGCGTGACAAAATTTTTGATAAATGTGATGCCGATGATGAGTATGTACCTCCAGTGCTACGGCGAGAGGTGGCACCAACACAAGCCGATCCGGTTGAAGAGGAGGAGAACGAAGATAGCATGAACAATATTCGTAGTAGGATAGCCGATGCTTGTCTAGCGATGGCAACATAAGTTTAGCTATGTTGACAGAGGTCATCATCATGTGAACCATATGTGTTTTGTATGGTGCATGTCTTTTGTAATAATATTATGGGATCACTATCTATTTTATGCAACATCAAAGTATAGTCGTTTGCGTATATGTTAGCAATGAATGGCCTGAATTGTAATTTTTCTCCTTTGAAAAATGATAGTTCGGTTACCTACAAATGTATATATATCACTGCTTTACAGTCAATCAACATATAAACAAACTCACTCAGGTCTCAGGGGCATTACAGACAATTCACAGCCACATCTACAATTTCACAGTCATTTTAACCAAACAGCCTCCAGCTTTTCTACAGCAGCATTTTCACAGCAGCTTCTTCACAGCAGCTTTTCCACAACAGCTTTTTCAGAATCTGCAGCTCAACCAAACACAGCCTGAGTATGAGGCCTTACTCCATGGTCTCCGGATGGCCAAAGAGATGAATTTAAGCTGGGTAAGGTGCTTGGGTGACTCAAACCTTGTGGCTTAACAAGTGTCAGGCAAGTGGGACTCCAAGGATCCCCTTATGGCGGCTTATCATCGTGAAGTTGATGCTGTTGCTGGGCACTTCAAGGGGTATCAGGTGGAACACATTGATCGAAGGAAGAATGAGGCGGCTGATGCCTTAAGCCGGCTGGGATCTCAACATAAGCCGGTGCCGCCTAATACCTTTCTTGATGTTTTGCATAACCCTTGTGTCAAGTTACCTACAGAAGAAGATCTAGTAGTGCCAGACCCGGAGGCGCAGCTGGTGGCGGCTCTCCACATCATCCCGGATTGGACAGTGCCTTATTTGGCTTATATGACCCGGGGAGAGTTGCCTGAGGAGGAGACCTTGGGAAGACAAATCATCCGGCGGTCAAAGTCCATGACAATCGTTAATGGCGAGTTACATCACTGTAGCGTCACCGGAGTGTTTCAACGTTGCGTGTCACCTGCGGAGGGTCAGGAGATACTTCATGAGATCCATGAAGGGGATTGCGGTCATCATGCCGGCTCATAATCCCTTGTGGCCAAGGCTTTACGTCATGGGTTTTATTGGCTGACGACTCATGCTGATGCAGAAGATCTGGTCAGTAAGTGTGAGGGATGTCAAAAATTCTCACGACGAGCTCATGTGTCGGCTCAGGAATTGAGAATGATTCCAATTACTTGACCGTTCGCAGTCTGGGGGCTTGACATGGTTGGACCTTTCAAAAGGTCCAAAGACAAAAAGACACATCTACTGGTGGCAGTGGATAAGTTCACAAAGTGGGTCGAGGCAGAGCCGGTCAGTAAGTGTGATGCAGCAACAGTGGTTCAGTTCATGAAAAAAGTGATCTTCTGTTTTGGTTTTCCACACAGCATCATAACTGATAATGGCACTAATCTCTCCAAAGGTGCCATGGAAGAGTTATGAGTTATGTCAAAGGGAACATATCCGGCTTGATATTTCGGCTGTTGCTCATCCTCAATCCAATGGTCAAGCAGAAAGAGCAAATCAGGAGATCTTGAAAGGCATCAGACCCCGGCTCTTGGTCCCCTTACAGCGAACGCCGGGTTGTTGGGTGGAGGAGTTACCTTCTGTACTTTGGAGCATCAATACTACACCTAACAGATCTACGGGTTACACACCTTTCTTCATGGTGTATGGAGCAGAGGCGGTCCTACCAAGTGACATTCGTCATGACTCACCCCGGGTGGCGGCTTACGTTGAGGCCGACAACGAAAGAGCTCGCCAAGATGCACTTGACCTGTTGGACGAAGAGCGCGACTTAGCAATAGCCCGCTCGGTGATTTACCAGCAAGACCTGCGCCGCTACCACAGTCGCCGGGTTTGTCGGGGGTTGGGTGCGACATATGCCAAGGTATGGCTTATCATGGTGGGGGAGAGTAGAACATCGCCGGTGCATGGAAACAGGATGAGGCATAGACATGCACGCCGGCGAATCTTACCCAGCTTCAGGGCTCTCCGAGGAGATAACACCCCTACTGCTGCTCTGCGGGGTCTCCGCGTGATCACTATGGCAAAGTGGGTATAAGGTTGCTCCTTGAGCTGTTTCCTGGAGGTAGGAGAAGGCAAGGCTAGCTCTCTCCTTCCTATATTATCTGGTCTATTTCTAATGGGATCCAACCCTTTGCATGGGTGCTCCGGGGGGTTTATATAGGCCTACCCCCCGGGGGTACAATGGTAATCCGGCTGGGCACGGGTCCCAGTCGTCTGTCTCTCAGGCCGCCGTCTTCTCCGCCGACTACTGGGGCCCGCCGTCTAGTGGGCCCCGCGACTGGCCCGGTACAGAGCCGACAGGCCTTGTCTGCCGCGGGCGGGTCTTGCCGGCTACGGATTATTGTAGCCATGCTTCTA
This sequence comes from Aegilops umbellulata, assembly GCA_032464435.1. Taxonomy (NCBI): domain Eukaryota; kingdom Viridiplantae; phylum Streptophyta; class Magnoliopsida; order Poales; family Poaceae; genus Aegilops; species Aegilops umbellulata. The sequence goes on from CP136057.1 coordinate 326,728,241, forward strand.
ATGACGCTGGCTTGTTCATGGGGTCATGGCAACAGTGCCGCCGCCTGACGGGCGATCACTGTTGCCACTCCCCGTCTTGTTTGGTTAATGGCGTGCGGGGCCGGCCGACTCTTGGAGGCTGACTCCCATGGGGTCCGTCTTGTGGCGCTCTCGCCGTCTTCTGTCCTCCCGCTGACCGGTGGGGCCCGCCGTCTCTGGGCCGTTCAGTCAGGCCGACGTGGGCACAGGGTTCCGCTACTGGGGCTGATGTCAGGGATGGCATGGCAACAGTGCCGCGCCGGACGGAGATCTCCATTGGTACGGCGCACTGTGGCCATGCCTGGCCTTGGTAATCGGTATGGGGGCGGGCCATACTACGGTCGTTCCCCGTCCCGTCCCTCCTCACGAAGGCAAAGGGTGGTTGGAGTCGCGGGCCGACTCCCCATAGCCGGCTTCTCTGGAAGCCGCCCGTTAGGGGTCGGCTCATCTTGTAGTCGTCCCTGGGACTCGACCGTGATCGGCTAGTCGGCAGTGCCGCTGCCGACTCCCAGAGGTGGCCCTCCGTCCTGAGGTTCCTGAGGGGCGTAGCCTGCCCCGATGTCTTGAAAGGTTCTGGTCTTCGGGTTAGCCTACCCGTGGCCCATTATTCCGACAGTAGTCCCTGAAGCTGGTGAGGCGCCGAGGGAGACATGTCGAGGAGCCTCAACGGTTTCTTCCTTCCGGTGGTTGGATCTGGGCTTCGCCCGCCGTCTTCCTTCAAGCCGACTATCGGGAGCCGGACTCTCTGAAGGCCGTCTCATCTCTTAAAGAGTTTGAAAGTTGTAGCGGGATCCAGACTACGTGCTTGATAAGTTTCCAGGTTGCCGCCCGTTGCGGATCCGCCGTGTGGCGCCACGTGGCCGGGCCAATCTGCTCGCCCACGCGCGCAACGTGACAGACCCGCAGGTGGGGCCTGCCACTATCGTGCCTCGGCCTTCGAACTGATCTGTTGCGGCCGTGCGGACAGTTGGGATTCCTACGCAGTAACTTCATGCGGTAAATCGTGGGGGTCGTGGGGTCCTGGGCGCAGTTAATCCCACAATGCCCCATCGGTTTCTCAGCCTACGAGCCTATAAGTAGGCGGAGGGAGTGGGGCGGCGAAGCACGCGCGCTCATTCTCCCTTACTCCCCTCTGCTTCCTCTTGCTTCTTCCTTCCTTCGCCGCCGCCAGGCCAAACTTCATCACGCCCGCAGCGATGAGCTCTTCTTCTGCTGCCGCGCCCGCCATCGTGCGCTCCGGCGTGTGGGACGGCTCCGAGTTTGATGACGACACATTGAGTTCCTTCGTAAGACGCGTCGCCTCCCCGGCAAGGACCTAGTGCGGGCCCGCGCCGCGCCGGCGAGGGAGGTGTCGCCGGCGTCGGAGGAGGGCGAGCGGGTCATATTCCGCTCGCACCTCATGCGCGGCCTAGGGCTGCCGGCGAGCGGCTTCTTCCGCTCCATCTTGGAGTTCCACGGGTTCCAGCCGCACCACCTCACACCAAACACGGTGGTGCTGCTGGCCGCCTTCGCCACCCTGTGCGAAGGCTTCCTTGACGTTCTCCCCACCATCGAGCTGTGGGGCAAATTCTTTAGTTCCAAGCTCGGCACGCACGTCTCTGGCGTGCCATCCCAGTGCGGTGCCTTCATCGCGATGCGGAGGTCGGTGGCCGAGAACCCGTTCCCCACAATCTCGCTGATCAAATCAGTGAAGATATGGCAGCGATCTTATTTCTACGTGACGATCGTCGCCCCGGAAGGCGACTGGGTCAACCTGCCGCCTTACAAAGCTGACTCCTGTCGGTCCCACCGGGCCAAGACGCTGACTCCTGCCGGTGCCGCCGCCGCCGCGCGACTCCGAGTGCTGACGCAGTCGGAGGGTCTGACTGGGGCCGACTTGCTGGCCGTCTTCGTGGCGCGCCGAGTTCTCCCACTCCAAGGCCGGCCTCATATGATATGTCAGATGAGTGGCCACCGGGACCCAAGCCGGATGTGCTCCAAGGACATGCCCCACGCGGAGGTGGCGGACACGGTGAACTACATCGTGAACTGCGGTCTCTCGGAGGATTGGCAGTTCAGCAAGGAGCCGTACTCGCGCGCCAACCCCCCGCCTGTTGTAAGTCGTTTATCTTCTCATTTTGCTTTCTTTCTTCAGTCGAGTCCAACTTCTAATCTTCTTTAGTACTCAAAACAGAACCCTCTCATCCAGCCCTCGTCCGGCACCACGGGGCCGGCCCGCCAGTTCGTCCCCGACCGAGCAGAGAGCGACGTCGACGACCCCGACTTGGGGGCGGCGGCGATGGAGGCCGATGCCGAAGGAGGAGGCGAAGGAGGAGAACGCGGCCTCAGGCCTTCGGCCACCTTTGCCGACTGGCCTAAAGACGACGTTGAGGGGGAAGTCGCCCCGCGCCACCAACCGAAGGCCGGCCACCCCGGCGCGAGTTCGTCCGCCGCCCTGGATGGTCTAGGCGGCGCGAGAAAGCGCCGGGCCGCGCCGAGTTCTCTCGGCGGCCGGTCGAAGAAGTTCAAGGGGGAGGCCGCCGCGACCAGGCGGGAAGAGGCGATTGCCCAGGCCAACCGCTTCCGCAAGCAAGTGAAGAAACCGCCGCTGGTCTCCGCGTAAGTGCCGCCGCCCTTCGTCTTGTTTTCTGTTGGTTGATTTTGTCTAAGTCTTTTTCATGCTTCCCCTGTTCCAGGGCTCCCCTCACCCTTGAGAGGGTCACCGCCGCCTCCATCATGGGGTCGGCAGAGACGTCCACCACCACTCGGCGGATTGACCCCGCCGCTGATCTCCGGGAGGCGACAGAGCGGAACGCGCAGGAGAAGCACGACGAGGAAGAAGCCGACCGCCGGGAGAAGGCGGAGGCCGAGAAGGCGGCCGCCTCCGCCCAGAAGAAGCTGGACGATGCCGAAGCCGCCGTTGCGGCAAAGCGGCAGGCTGAGGAAGCCGCGCGCTGCCAGTCGGCGTTGTTCGTCATCCCGCTGAACTCAGCGCGGCCGCCCCCGGAATTCACGGAGCAGACTGGGGAAGCCAGCGGCGAGAACCCCATCATGGAGAGGAAAGGCGGCGAGGCCTCTATGTCAGATACGGCCGTGCTGCCGCCGCCTCCGCCGCCATCTTGGAGCGTGCGAGGCGAACAGCCGGCGGACCCTCTGGTGCCGCTGAGTAAAGATGAGGCCGTGGCGAAGTTGCTCCTTCAAGTCGCCTCGCCAACACGCCGTCGCCTTGAGAAGGCGATTTCAGCGCCACGCCCCTTGGAGGCCGGCGCCGCCAGCTCGACCATCCCAGACGTCGAGGCAACGAGCGCCGCGCCCGTTGGGTGGGCGCGAGGAGGCGACACAGGCCCGCTGAACCAGGCGCTTCTGGACGTCCAGGAGAAGTTGCGGGCTGAGGGTGATGCCCTCCAGAACTGCACCAAGGTGCATCTGGCGTCGCGAGTAGCCATCCGGGTATGTTTTCTTCTGACTTTGTTTTACTTGCTTTCTCTGTGGGGGCGCGCCAGCGCACCCACTGGGTGTAGTCCCCGAGTTCCGGGCCGGCTGCTGAGCAGGCGGCTTGGAACTCCATTGGCGAGTTCTAAGTACTTACTCTTGTTTGAAATATTGATCACAGGATTATCACAACCTCCGGGTCACCACCTTCAACCGCAATGTTGAAGAGCTGGGCAAGCGGACTGCCGACTTGTCAGAGAGCCGGAGTGAGTTCTCCTTCTTCTTCGCGGGGGCATGCTGGCGCACCCGCGGGCTGTAGTCCCTGAGATTCGGGCCGACTGTTGAGCAGTCGGGCCGGATCTTCCCGGCGACCTTCTTTGATGACGACTTAGTGACTTCTTCTTTTTTCTTCAGAGGCCAACGCCGTTCTTCAGCAGCAGCTGGACGAAGCCAACACCGCCTTGCGCGCCAAGGGGGAGGAGTGTGGCAAGCTCGTCGCCGAGCGTGACCTGCTGGCTACGCAGCTGGCGGAGCAGAGGGAGCTGCTTAAGAAGGCGCAGGAGGAGGCGAAGACGAAAGAGACTGCACTCCTGGCCGAGTTTGAAAGCGAGCGCCCCTCCTGGACCGACAAGGAGGCAATGCTGACCTCCGGCTTTCATGAGATTGAGGATATCGTCGATGGTGAGTTTCTTTACTCTCTTTCTTTGAGCAGCCGACTGCTGGTCGGGCTGACTACTGATTTTTTGCCTTGCTTCTTTTTCGTCTTGGCAGACTTCTTCCCTGGCCACACGCAAGCTGCCACTGATGCCATCGAGGCTGATCGCGAGGTGCGGAGGGCAAATGGCGAGGAGATTGCCGCCAATGCCCCCCGAACCATTGATGAGCAGCTTCTGAGCATCGAGGCTCGTCTGCGGCCGGCCCACCGGATGCTGCGCCGGCTTCAACATGTCGGCGCCTAGGCGATTGCTGCCTTGTGGCCGGACATGCCGGTTCTGCGCATTCCCAGTCGGACTGCCGACTGGGTGGAGGTCGCAGCCGGCCGTCTTGAAGCTTGGAAGGGCTCCTCGGCCCGGGCTGGAGCGCGCCGGGCCTTGGAATTCATCAAGGCGTGGTATCCGGGGCTGGACCTGGACCAACTAGCCACGCTCCGAGCAGAGGCCCATCCGGAGCTGGCAGCCGCGGAAGATGCCCTCATCAAGCGCGCTGCGGCGATCGTCGAGTACGCCAATACCAGCGTCTTCATTCCTGAGCTGCCTGAGGATGGCGAGAAGGCACCGCCGGAGTGGTTTGGGATGAACCCGGACTACGAAGAGGACTCGGCGGAGGTGATCGGCTCCAGCGCCGAGGAGGAAGACGAGGCGGAGGACGAAGGCGAGACGGAGGCGCCAGGAGGCAGGGCGGACGATCAGCCTCAGCTCGACCGCGCCTCCAGCAACGAGCCGCGCCCAACCGAGCCGGCTGCCGCTGGAGGCGATCAAGCCGAGACTGCCCAGCCGGCCGTCCCAACGTCTGACACCGCCATCTCCTCCGAGCCTCCGAACCCGTCTGCCGCTTCCTAGGCTGCTGCCTTGTCTTTTATTTTATCTGTTCTAGTAGTCTTTGAAGAACTTGTTAATTCGCACAATTCCACCCGCGAGGTGTATTTTGAACTTCTGTTCAAAGATTCGGCCAAGGGCCTATGTTATGTAAATATCTATCCAAGTTCTATCATCTCTTGCTCATTGCTCTCTTGGCTTTTTCCTTTGCCGCCTTCCCTTAGTTGCCGTCTTTGCCAGTCGGACAGCCGCTCTGCGGACTGCCGCTGGATCAAGTGCTCGGCTACTTTGGGAAGGCTAGTACTTGGCCGTTCTAGAGTTTCTTTAGCAAGTTGAATAGATGGCGGCGGGCCGACTATCGGGAGTCGGCTTTGCAAAGAGCAGCTGGAAAGCCGGCTTTAAGCTATGTTTATGCTTTGAGTCCTTAGCCATTTTTCATGTGGGCGCCCATTCTTCCTTGCTCCTGCCCACTAGACAGTCGCTCTGCGAGCTGCGGCTTCTGACAGGAGACGGCTTAGGCACCACACACTACTTGTCCGACTACAGGAAGCATTTCATAGCGCAAGACGGCTAGTCTCCGGGCCGACTAGTCGGACCCGGTGCCAAGCGGCATAAAAAAAGAGTTGCATACTCGAAGGCATGATTCTTATCATACAGATAACAAAAAGGGCAGTCCCCGAGCTCGTCTCAAGGGGCCCGAAGTCTTAGTACTTTAATACAAGGGGTAGCGTGGTACATACTGCTTTAACTGTAAAATCTTCGGAGAAGATTTGCATTCCATGGCCGTTCTGTCTCTTTGCCGGAGTCATCCCTCTTGCGTGCTCGGGGCTTCTGAGCGTTGATCGGATAGTAGGAGTCGTTGCCCAGTACTTTGTTGATGATGAAGGGGCCTTCCCAAGGTGCCGACAACTTGTGCTGGCCGGCTGTCCGCTGGATCAGTCGGAGCACAAGGTCGCCTTCTTGGAAAGATCTCGGCCTGACCTTCCTGTTGTAGTATCGGCGCAGGCTCTACTGGTAGATGCTGGGCCGGCTGAGTGCCAACAGCCGACCCTCTTCCAGCAGATCGACGCCGTCTTGACGTGCTTCTTCTGCTTCCTCCTCGGTGTACATGGTGACTCGCGGGGAGTCGAACTCTATGTCCGTTGGGATGACAGCTTCAGCACCATAGACGAGGAAGAAGGGCGTGAAGACGGTCGACTTGTTTGGAGTCGTGCGCAGACTCCAGAGGACGGCTGGCAGCTCGTCAAGCCAACAGCCGACCGATCGCTCCAGTGGTTCGACCAGTCGAGGCTTGATGCCAAACAGGATGAAGCCGTTTGCCCGCTCCACCTGGCCGTTTGACTGCAGATGGGCAACGGACGCTAAGTCCAATCAGATGCCCTGTGTCGCGCAGAAACGGGCCAAGGCGCCTTTGGCGAAATTTGTGTCGTTGTCGGTGATGATGTTGTGCGGTATGCCGTAGCGAATCGTGATGTCGGAAATGAAAGTCACGACAGTCGGGCCATTCAACTTCTTGATGGGCTTTGCTTCTATCAACTTGGTGAACTTGTCCATCGCGACAAGTAGGTGAGTTAGGCCTCGCGCCATCTTGAATGGTCCCACCATGTCCAGGCCCCAAACTGCAAAGGGCCAGGTGATGGGAATGGTCTTGAGTGCAGAAGCCGGCTGATGCGGCTTGGAACGGAACTTTTGGCACCCCTTGCATTTCTGGACCAATTCCTTGGCTTCTTCTAGGGCAGTCGGCCCAAAGAAACCGTGTCGAAAGGCTTTGGCGACGAGTGCTCTTGAGGCCGCATGGTGGCCGCACTCGCCTTGATGGATGTTTCTGAGAATTGCTTGGCCTTGCTCTGGCTCGACGCAATGCTGGTAGACACCAGTGATGCTGCGCCTGACCAGCTCTCTGTTGATTATGGTGTAGGCTGCCACTCGGCGTTGCACTTGCCGAGCCAAGATTTCATCGGTTGGCAGCTCTTTGCTTACTAGGAACTTGAGGATGGGCTATGCCCATGAGGGTGCTGCTATTTCTTCGACCGCCGAAACTGCGACTTGGACGAGGGCGCCTGGGCTGGGAGGCGGCGGGCTGGAGTCCGCGGCCGCTTGCTGGATTGGTGAAGTCCCCGGGCCGACTAATGCAGTCCCCGGGCCGAGCTCTAGAGTCTTTGGTCTGGTCGCCGCAGTCCCCGGGCCGGGTTCTGAAGTCCCCGGGCCGGCTTCAACTGCGGAGTTCTTGGAGCCGTCTGCAAGTGTTCTTGTGTCGTCTACTGGGGCTCTTGAGTCGGATCCGATTTCTTCGGGGGGAGCCGGCACAACGATGGAGTCTGACTCCCGTGAAGGCTTAACAGACGGCTTGAGGAGGCGTTGAAGGGTGACACCGGATGGTATTGCCTGGCGGGTGGAGCCGATTTGCGCCAGGGTATCTGCTTGGTTGTTGTCATTTCTTGGCACGTGAAGGAACTCGCACCCCTCGAAATATCCACTGAGTTGCTGCACGAGGAAGCGGTAGCTTGCCATGTTTGCATCCTTGGCGTCCCAGTTGCCAGACGACTGCTGGACCACCAAGTCAGAGTCGCCATAACACAGGATCCGGCGAATGCCAAGTTCTTTGGCAAGCCGGAGCCCGTGAATGAGCGCCTTGTATTTGGCGACGTTGTTGGAGGCGGCGAAATGGATCTGCAGCGCGTACTTGAGCTTGTCGCCTTTGGGAGAAGTGAGGACAACGCCGGCCCCTAAGCCGGTGTGCATCTTGGAGCCATCGAAATGCATTCGCCAATGGGTGGAGTCGGACGCTGGCGGCAGGTACTGGGTCTCGGCCCAGTCGACAAGGAAGTCGGCTAACGCTTGTTACTTGATGGCGGTGTGGGGCTGGTAGTAGATTGTGTAGGGGGCCAGCTCTATGGCCCATTTGGCCACTCGGCCGGAGGCATCTCGGATTCCGATGATCTCGGCTGGTGGGGCTGTGCAAACCACAATGATCTGATGCTCTTGAAAGTAAGGCTTCAGCTTCTTGGCGGCAAAGTGTACGCCATAGCACATCTTCTGGTAGTGGGGGTAGTTCTGCTTGGAGGCCGACAGTACTTCACTTAGGTAATATACCGGTCTCTGGATAGGTAGTGCCTTGCCTTCCTCCTTGCGTTCAACTACGATGACCGTGCTGACTACCCGGCTGGTGGCGGCGATGTACAGGAGCATGGGCTCTTTAGGAGTCGGAGCCGCCAGCACAGGGGGAGTATCCAACATCCTCTTCAGCTAGAGAAAAGCTTCGTCCGCCTTGTGGTTCCACTCAAAAAAAGTGGTCTTCTTCATGAGCTGGTACAGGGGAAGAGCTTTCTCGCCCAGCCGACTGATGAATCGGCTGATGGATGCCAAACAGCCAGTGAACTTTTGCACATCCAACAGTCGGCTGGGTACCTCCATTCTCTCGATGGCTTTGATCTTCACAGGGTTGCACTCTATGCCGCGTTCAGAGACCAGGAAGCCAAGGAGTTGGCCGGCTGGTACTCCGAAGATGCACTTCTCAGGGTTGAGCTTGATCTAGAATCGGCGCAGGTTCTCAAAGGTCTCCTTGAGGTCTTCCAGCAGTGTTTCACGCTTCTCCGTCTTCACCACCACATCATCCATGTAGACGTGGGCGTTTCTGCCGAGTTGCTTGAGGAGGCACTTCTGCATGAAACGCTGAAAGGTGGCGCCGGCATTCCTCAAGCCGAACGTCATGGTCAGGTAGCAGAAGGATCCAAACGGCATGGTGAAGGCGGTCTTCAGTCTGTCTGCTGGGTTCAGCTTGATCTGGTGATATCCTGAAATGCATCTAAGAAGCTCAACAGCTCGCATCCGGCTGTGGAATCTATCACCTGATCAATCCTTGGCAGAGCAAACGGGTCCTTCGGGCATGCTTTGTTGAGGCTTGTGTAGTCGATACACATCCGCCACTGCTTGTTCTTCTTCAGCACCAGGACCGGGTTTTCTAGCCATTCTGGGAAAAACACTTCCATAATAAAGCCGGCTGCAAGGAGTCGGGCTATCTCTTCTCCAACAACTCTTCTCTTCTCTTCTGATAGGCGGCGCAAGGGCTGCCTGACGGGCTTCACATCAGATCGGACATGTAACTTGTGCTCGGTGAATTCCGTCGGTACACCTGGCATGTCTTTTGGGGACCATGCGAAGATGTCCCGATTCTCATGGAGGAAATCGATGAGCTCGCCTTCCTATTTGTTTTCAAGGTTTGCACCTATGACAGCGTGCCTCTCCGGGTGCTCCGGGTCCAAGGGTATCTTCTTTGTCTCTTTGGCCGGCTTGAACGAACCTTCAGCTTCCGACTCCTTGGGGTTAGGCGACATCTCCGGCCGTTTGTCTGCCATCGCCACAACCCGATCAAGGAGCCGCTTCTCGGCCGCGATCACCAGGGACTCGGCTAGCCGACTGCTTTCAGCCGCACATGCAGACGACTTTCTGTAGTCGCCGGCTATGGTCAGAATCCCCTTGGAACTCGGCATCTTCATCTTGAGGTAGGCGTAGTGGGGGACCACCATGAACTTGGCCAAGGCAGGTCGGCCAAGCAATGCATGGTATGGGCTCTCAAGGTCCACCACTTCAAACCAGACTAACTCTCGGCGGAAATGATCCTTGTCTCCGAAGAGGACATTTATCAGAATCTTGCCGATTGGTGAGCAGGAAACGCCAGGGACAATGCCGTGGAACACAGTCCGACTGTTCTGAAGCTGTCTCTGCTTGATTCCTAACTTCTCCATGGTATCCTTGTACACGATGTTGATGCTGCTAACTCCGTCTATCAGTACTCGCGAGAAACGAGCGGCCCTTTTATCGGTGGCAAAGGTGGCGTCCAAGACCAGGGCGTAGGAGCCCGGATTCGGCATCACCTCTGGGTGATCAACCCTGCTCCAACTGATAGGCTTCTCGGACCAGTGCATGAACTCTGGAGTATCTGATGCCACCGCATTCACCTCTTGTTGCTGCAGCCGCCTGCTACGTCTGTCGTCAGCCATGCTGGTGAACACCACATAGGCCCCATGCTCTTCTGGGTATTCATCTTGTACTGCGTCGACTGGCCTGACAGCCGGCTGCTGGGGTGGAGGCGGAGGCTGCTGCCCAGCAGGCAGGGAAGGCAAGAGGCCTTCTCCCTTGGTGATCCTAGTGAGCCAGTGGCACTTCCGGGTGGTGTGGTTTGTCGGCTTCGTGCCATTGTGGAACTTGCAAGGACCATCTAGAGTCTGCTCGTAAGAGAAGGCCGGCAACCAGTTGGACTTGCCGCCTTTCTGTCGCTTGGGCGGAGGCTGCCCCTCCGGCTGCTGGTCTTCGACTGTCGCAACCTGTCGACTGCTGGAAGCCGGCTGTGGGGCCTTGCGCTTGTGGTCATTCTACTGTTGTCGCCGACTGGCGTCTCCAGCCGGAGTTCTGGGAGCCTGAGAGGCCACTTTGCCAGTCGCACTAACTTGAATCTCCGCCTTTATGGAGGAGTCGGCTGTGGCATACTTGTCCGCTATGATCAACAGCTCGTCAAGGGTTTCTAGCTCGTCGCAGAGGAGCTTGTGCTTGAGGAGGGTGCCTTCTCTGCACCCGGCGGTGAAGTACTCAATAGCCTGCACCTCGTGCACGCCCTCACAGGAGTTCCGGAGCTCGGCCCAACGCGTGAGGTAGTCGCGAGTAGACTCGTTGGGGCCCTGCACGCACAAGGAGAGCTGGCGAGGCTTGGGAGGTCGCTTGTACGTGCACGTGAAATTGTGGACGAAGGCTTCGGTGAAGTCGACCCAGCTGTTGATGCTGCGGGGCTTCAGGCTGTTCAACCATGTCCGGGCCGTGCCCTGGAGCATAAGCGGAACATATTTCACGGCGACGCGCTTGTTGTCGTTCGCTATGTTGACGGCCGTTGAGTAGTCAACCAGCCAGTCTTCCGGCTTCACAGAGCCGGTGTATTTGGGCGTATCTCTGGGGAGCGTGAACCCTCTGGGAAAGGGCTCATCTCAGATGCAGGGTCCGAAACAGGGCGGGCCCAACTCGTCTTCTTCTTCCAGCGCCAGGGATCGGTGAAGTCGGTCAATCCGGTGGCGGGCATAGTTTTCTCCGACTCCCTCTCGGCGGCCAAGGCGGGTGCCGAGACTCGGATGGTCAACAGGCAGCGGGGAGACTCGCCTTTCCTTGCGAGGAGGAGGAGGCGGGCAGTCATCCCGTCGTTCCACTGCTCTTGGGCGGCCGTCTTGGTCGCGCTCGATGGTGATGCGTGTCCGGCTGTGCCTGATAGCCGGATCCTTGTCCTTTCTTCCGCGGACACCGCCAGTCGGTGTCCGAGACGTCGCGCCTTGATCCCGGCGGGGAGGCAGGTCGTCGTTTTGCCGTTGCGGCGCCTCCGTGCGGTAGCCGGCATCGTTCTGCATGGCAGCCGCGTCGAGGAGTCGCTGGACTCGCTCCGTCATCAGGCGGTGCTCTTCACCCTCAAAGTTGTCCAGCTCATCCGCCACCGCCTGGGCGGCTCGGATGTTCTCCGCGGGCGTGGTGCACACTGGGCGATTGGCACCGAACAGGTTGGCGATGTCCACGGCACGCTGCCGGACCACGCCTAGGCGGCTAGGCCCCGTCGGGGCCGGCGAGCCGCCCACAGCGCCCTCGACGAGCTGAAGGCGGCGTGCCTCCAGCGTCTCGGTGTCAGCGTCTTCTAGAATGGGCGCAGCCAGGTCTTGCAGTGCTGCGTCGAGTGGGTCATGAGCTCCGCCGTTGGAGTGCTCGCCATGACCGATGACGAGCACTTTTGTGATGGTGCTTCCGCCGCTCTCCGCGCGAGGGAGCGGTTCATCGTAGACCACCACGTTGGTGGGAAATGCGTCGAGCGACGCAGTGTCGGAGTTGACCAGCCTCGGGTCGGTGGAGCCTATGGACTCCAGGTCCACGATAGGCTCACCGGCGACGTGGATTTGATCGAGGAGGCCCGCGAGGAGACTATCGGGGCCGCCCGTGCCTGCGTCGGATGCAGGATCGTCGGAAAGGCGAACCTCGCCGACAAGTTCGGTGAGGCAGCTGGCTGCGCAAGCGATCTGAGCGCCGTGCAGCGCGTCGGCGCAAACCCCATCTGGCGTGCCGGGCTGGCTGCGCTCGCCAGGGAGGAAGAGGGTTCCCGTCCATAGCAGGTCTCCGGACGACGGTGCACCTCGCCCCACGGTGGGCGCCAAATGTCGGGGGTTGGGTGCGACATATGCCAAGGGATGGCTTATCATGGTGGGGGCGAGTAGAACATCGCCGGTGCCTGGAAACGGGATGAGGCGTAGACATGCACGCCGGCGAATCTTACCCAGCTTCAGGTCTCTCCGAGGAGATAACACCCCTACTGCTGCTCTGCGGGGTCTCCGCATGATCACTATGGCAAAGTGGGTACAAGGTTGCTCCTTGAGCTGTTTCCTGGAGGTAGGAGAAGGCAGGGCTAGCTCTCTCCTTCATATATTCGTTGGTCTACTTCTAATGGGATCCAACCCTTTGCATGGGTGCTCCCTGGGATTTATATAGGCCTACCCCCCGGGGGTACAATGGTAATTCGGCTGGGCGCGGGTCCCAGCCGTCTGTCTCTCAGGCCGCCGTCTTCTCCGCCGACTACTGGGTCCCGCCGTCTGATGGGCCCCGCGACTCGCCCGGTACGGAGCCGACAGGCCTTGTCCACCGCGGGCGGGTCTTGCCAGCTACGGATTACTGTAGCCGTGCTTCTAATGACGCTGGCTTGGTCATGGGGTCATGGCAACAGTGTCGCCGCCTGACGGGCGATCACTGTTGCCACTCCCCGTCTTGTCTGGCTAATGGCGTGCGGGGCCCGTTGGAGGGGCCGGCCGACTCTTGGAGGCCGACTCCCACGGGGTCCGTCTTGTGGCGCTCTCGCCGTCTTCTGTCCCCCGCTGACCGGCGGGGCCCGCCGTCTCTGGTCCGTTCAGTCAGGCTGACGTGGGCACAGGGTTCCGCTACTAGGGCTGATGTCAGGGCTGGCATGGCGACAGTGCCGCACCGGACGGAGATCTCCATTGGTACGGCGCACTGTGGCCATGCCTGCCCTTGGTAATCGGGATGGGGGCGGGCCATACTGCGGCCGTTCCCCGTCCCATCCCTCCTCACGAAGGCAAAGGGTGGTTGGAGTCGCGGGTCGACTCCCCATAGCCGGCTTCTCTGGAAGCCGCCAGTTAGGGGTCGGCTCATCTTGTAGTCGTCCCTGGGACTGGGCCGTGATCGGGTAGTCCGCAGCGCCGCTGCCGACTCCCAGAGGTGGCCCTTCGTCCTGGGGTTCCTGAGGGGCGTAGCCTGCCCTGATGTCTTGAAAGGTTCTGGGCTTCGGGTTAGCCTACCCGTGTCCCATTACTCCGACAGGGTTAGATCCAGAACCTTTCAAGAAGGTGACTTAGTGCTCCGGCTCATCCAGGATCAATCTGACATGCATAAGCTATCCCCTCCTTGGGAAGGACCCATTGTGGTCAGCAAGAATCTGAACAACGGGTCATACTACCTTATCGACGTTCGAGAGCACAAGGACTCACGTAAGTCGGAGGAGGAGACCCGCCGGCCGTGGAATATCGCTCATCTTCGGCCTTACTATACTTGAGCCACCAGCAATAAAGACTCAAGAATATGTATATATTTCGACTATGTATATATTACGTAAAGCAATAAAGCAGGACCTCTGTCCTTTTTCCCACCCCAAAAGGTTTATGTGTCTTCTTTGTCATGTGGTGGAGATAACCAACAGGGAGCGGGTCACATCTGAATCTGGCTTTTCCTTTGGTCCGGCTTATGATCATATCTGAATCTAGCCATGATCACTTGGGGACTTCCTGTTCACACATAGGTCGTATTCAAACCAAAGAGAACATAGCTATCGATACCCACTTGATCGGCATACTGCCAAACCCACTTGGGGGCTTCTTGATCATATTTGAATCATAGCTTAACCCCTATGGGTCTGACGTGGATCGTATTCGAATCAGCGTCATTAAAGAACTCTTATGGTTACTTGGGGGCTTCCTGTTCAAACATAGGTCGTATTCGAACCAAAGAGAACATAGCTGTCGATACCCACTTAATCGGCATTGCCATAGCCACTGGGGGCTATATGATCGTATCCGAATCTTAGCTTAACCCCTTTGGAGCGGTTCATTGATCGTATTCGAATCAGAGGCCTTTAAATCTTATTTATTACTCGTCATGTTTTGTAAGTATTAATATTTAACTATCTTGAAGCTCTCTTGAAAACATTATGGAGTGGATTTCATTCCTCCAGATTAATATTGGTTACCTCAGGTTGTTACGAACCAGGTAAACTTCTATATATCAATTTTCAGGAGTTAAGAATACCCTCAGGGGTTGGGTTATATAAGCCGGACAGGTAATTACAAGCATCACAGGTATATCATTATGATTATGTCTACTAAGCTTAATCGTAAGTTGGTTTTCCTAAATATTGCTTGGTATATACTCGGGGTTATCAATACCTTTATATGACCCCCGTGGCGGTAAGTGGCCAGAGGATTCTTTGTGTGTCTCTTATGAAGGATAAGGCAAGTAACTTTTGTTTGAACATAAAGGAACGAGAAGATCAATAAAAATCTGGAAATATACAGCAATGGCGGCTTAAGAAAGTATTGAGCGCCATAAACATGCGCGAAGGCATGACAAAATCGAGAGTTTTTCTACCCTATTACAAGACTCCTCGAGTCTGAATAGTGAATTATTATTTTCACAAAGACACAAGCATATGACACCTGCCGTCTTTACTCCTTTGGTTGGCTTGACGATTCCGGGTTATCCTTCTCCGCCTCTTCGTCTGCTGCCCTGTCCTGGAAGGTTGAGGAAGCCCAGTCAATGCCACTCAAGGCTTCAAACTCAGCTTCGTCATCTATTAAACCTCTTGGGTCGACTTCAGGGGAAAAAGTATGCTTACGAGTTGGAGGGATCAGGCTGACATCGTCATAATGAGGTGTTGGAATCCTCCGGTTCTCATTGTCATAACCCGGCTGGTACTTAGTAAGATCAGTGTCGTTCCCAACGAGGGTATCCACAGGGCGAATTTCTCTCACACAGGCGGTGAAGTCCGCCTCATCAAACAAGGTGCCATCCTCCTTCAGACTGAGATATCCAAGACTGAGGTTGGCCGGGTCTAGCTCTGGAATCCATGCCTTGGCCGGGCTCAAGGCAGCTATAGCTCCAGCTCTGGCAGATGCCTGTCTGTAACATCCCAAAATTCTAAATTTTGGAATGTTATAATAAATAGATAGACTTAATTGATTATTTGATTGATTGACTGAAAGTGAGTGAAATTCGAAACTTTCTGAAAGTTAAATGAGAGGGAATAAAAGGACTTTCCCAAACTTTCATTTTTGCTTTTATGATCTTCGTGAATTCAAATTATTTTCAAATACAAAACCCTAGAGAGAAGATGACATGACTTCTTCCATTTAAATAAATGAAAAGGGTGTTTGAAAAATATTTGAATTCCAATTGGAAATATTTCCAATTTGAAACTTTATGCAACTCAATGATTTTCACGAGAGAAGATAATATGACTTCTTCAAAATATATGAAATATGAGTTGGGAGTTTCAAAGAATTAAATTCAAAGTTCTTTTGAATTTATTTTCAATTTGGAGTTATTCGAGGTTTATTCAATTTATTTTTCTCCAAAAATAAAAAACATGGAAATTAGGGTAACATGATTCCCTACAACAGAAAATTGGAGATAAATAAATTTGAAGTCATTTTGGTATTTTAAAAATGTTTTTTGTTGGACTTTATTAGACTAGTAGCACTATTTGAATTATCTGAATTTGTGTGGATTTTATTTGTCACTATAAAAATGTTCACGTTGTAGACAATCTTTTTCTGAAAATTTTGATATATTATAAGCCTATATAATATTTTCATTTTCTTTTCTTTTATTATTTCTTTCTCTGTTTGTTAAAACAAAAAAAACCTTTCCGCTGAACTGGGCCGGCCCAGCTCCAGCCAGGCCACGGCCCAGCCCAGCTCCGCACCGCCTCGCCGTCGTTCCCGTGCGGGACTCCGCTCGGAGTCCGCCGCCGCGCCGCCGTAAGCGCCGGGGACTCCGCCTCCCGAGGCCGAGCCCCCCCTTATAAGCTGCAACCGGGGCCCCCTGGACCCCGTTGTCGCCGTCGCGCCTCGCTCTGTCGCCCGAGCCGCCGCATCACCGCCCGCGTCCGATCCGCGCCGCCGCCGCCGCTTTGCTTCTCCGCCCGCGCCGCTGCTCGCCTGCGCCGCCGCCCGCGCCGCTCGCTGCCGTCGCCTACGCCGCAATCCTCTGCCCGCGCTGCCGCAGCCACGCCGGAGCACGCCGCCCTCGCCGGAGCTACCGCTCCGCCGATGCAAACCTCCGCCGCCGGTTTTCGCCGAAAACCATCCCGAACCGGTAAATAAACCGATTGGTTTTTCCCGGTTCTCTTTACGTTTTTTTCCCTAGATCTGGTTTGTTTCAGGTTTTATTATACAAAGAACGTCCGCTGTTTAGATCAGAAAAACGAACGTTCGCTACCAAGATTTTTCTTTTTCTGTTTAATTACACCAGGGACCCATCCGTGAATATTTTCTTTACAGATCAGCCCCTGGTTTTCAAACGCTCATAACTTTTTACATGTTTATCCAAATCCAACGAAACCAACGCCCACTTCTTCGTTATGAACCCCTCTATCCAGTAATCCAACTCAAACCTGTTTTTGAAAGTTTTAAAATTTGAATTCAAACAGATTTGTATTTGAACTTCGTTTGATCATAATTTGAGTTTTATAACTCCGATTTAGTTGATTCTTTTTGCAAATTAAAGCTCTTGACCTAAACTTTCTGATAAGGCCAAATTTACATAATTTTGGTACTGTTAGAAATTGTTTTATGTTGCAAGAGTTATTTGCTTGGTTTTGATGTTTTCCGAATCGTCCTCTTCGTTCTTTCTGATCTTTGAGTGATTTCTTATGTGTGGTTACTATTACTTGCTTACGATAGATTGACCGGAGTGTGACGAGTAGATCTATCAAGAGTTTTTGAGTGCGAATCATCTTCATCAACATTGTAGGCAAGTTCACACTTTGATCATATCCCTTTCAAACCCAGTTTTTATTGCATTAGATCAATCCTCAAACATTGCATGACTAGGATCTAATTAAATTGTGGGTATTGGGAAGTAGTTGAGGTAGTACCTATTACCTGTTTATTATCAAACCCTTGGGAGTTACTATTACGTTATGCTTATACTGCCATGCTATGCTCGCAGACGTGGATTGGGTTTGAGAGTATTTCATGATAGATGTGAGATTGTTAATTAATGGTTTACTTAAGGTGGCAACTTAAACACACATCTGGGTGGATTGAGGCACCTGGGTATTCCAGGACTTGCCTGTCTAGGCACCTGGGTATTCCAGGACTTGCCTGTTTTTCTTTTGGACCGCCACCCAGGCTCAAAGGGATCATGAGATTATTCATACTAGAAACTTCCGTGTGCAGCCACAAGCCATTATGGGCTCTGGCATAGTTGACTAAGTCGTGCGAACTCTTACAGTGGTAGACTAGCAGATGTAGGGGATGTAGGTTGGTACGGTCTATCACAACGTAAGGTGCTAGCGCTTCTGAAAGACTATGTCTTGGTCATCCGTTTCTCAAACATCCTGTAGTGCGAGAAACCAAACGGAGGCGATCGAGTCTTGTGGGGAAAAGTGCGCAAACCTCTGCAGACTGTACAAACTAATCATGATTAGCCGTATCCCCGGTTATGGACATCTTGAGTATCTAGTTCTTGGGTTATCCTGTTGATCTCATCACGTTACTTTAAATAATTTGTTGGGTTTTAATGATGATGCTTAATTAGGATTGAGAATGCTGTCAACCATTCTCAATGTTTAACAACCACCATGATAGTTAAATAAATTTATTCCTTTGCAGTAGGGAAAAATTGGCTTTTCGCAAAAACCTTATAACCATAGAGCTTTTCCACCAGCCATATATGCATGTAGTGATAGCCATTGTTCATCATTTTCTCTATGGTGTGAATCTGCCAGTACATTCAATGTACTAACCCGTTTCGGGCTGCAACGTCTCATGTTGCAGGTTTTCTTACGACGAGTAAGTGATACGTTAGGGTTACGATTTCTACACTCAACTTTGCCGTTGGTGTTGATGGGAATCCACAACCTTGTTGCTTCCGCTATATTGGATTGAGGTAATAGTATTTACGTTACTTTATACATGTGATTTACCTCTGTTATAAATCCTTCGAGTACTGTGTGTGTCAGCATACCGATCCAGGGATGACACGTAAGCACAGAGACTTGTCCCATTCGGGTCGGGTCGCTACAAGATGGTATCAGAGCACATGTTGACTGTAGGACGTGACCCTAGAAACTGGCAAGCCCATAGGAAAGATTTTTCTCTACAACTTCTTTTTCAAAAAAAAGATCTTTTACCTCTCTTCTCTTCTGAGCTTATTCAAAATTTCCCTTTTAGTGAGACCATACCCTTTTCCCTTTTGACCACTCAAAGATTTGGCGGATGAGACCACTCCAAGAAGTACAAGATATCGGACAACCACGTCCACTACGGAATGAAGAGGATTTTATCGTGCATTATAATAATGGAAACTACAACGGCTGAAGACTCCGAAGACTAGGAGAACTTGGAGGCTCGGAAGAATTTCCAGATTTGTATGACCTAGGAAGGCTACCCTTATGGAACTTTGCAGACTAGGGAAGCTTTCAATACCCGAGATCAAGGTGTATCAGAGAAAGACCGGAGCATGGAGAGTTAAAAACTCAAAGTTCTGTCAAGGAAAACCCTAAGGCAGGAGATATCAACTATGGAGAGATAGCTCATGGAAATAACAAGGGCAGAAACACGGCTATCCAAGATGTTATCGCCCGCTTATGCTATTGCCATCGTGCTGAGTTAAGCATGCATATGCATGGAAGGATTGGATGGTAGAAGGCTGAAGGAGCACCTATCAGCAAGATGAAGTTTTAACCTTAGCCGGTATATCACCAGGATCTGGAATGTTACATCAAGAAGTTAAGATGGACCTACAAGAAGCTATATTTGACAAGGAAGTATTTTGTGAAGAACTCAGGACCCAGAAGCTGAGAGTAGCCAAGCTGGAGGAGAAAAACCTCGAGATACAGGAGATTTACAAGGAACTGAAAGACAGTAGGACCGTGGTTCATACCAAGATTTTGAAACCTAGACGTTTGGAATGCAACCCCAGAAATATTGAAGGACGCCACGAGAGACTTTGCGTTAACAAAGATGATCTGGCAAAAGAACTTGAGAAGGTCACGGACGGTCGAAAGAAGCCATCGGAGACATGAACAAGACTTGAAGAGTTTGGCGACTTTGAAGATTTATTGACCTTTAGAAGACCAAACCCCTGTTACACTTACGTTAGATGCGACGTTTGTGAGCTGCCATTTGTTTGTTGTTTTTCCGGCAGCCACAATAAAATCTGTCTTTTCAAAACCTTTGTTTGTATTGTGTGTATCCCTCTCGATCTCTCTTATCTCACCCCATAACCCATGGACCCAATAGATGATGAATGGAGATGAGCTTGTATATTCGGGACCGATGAGTCAATTGGAGACAGACCGATGGAGTCAGAACATGGAGGATCATATGGAGAACAACCCTATAGTCGGAAAGGACATGGCCCAGCATGCTCTTCAATGCTTTGAAAGAGGTGTTGCTACTTGGTGGAGGATGTACCAAACCATCAATGGATGGCAAGGAGTAACCACTTGGAAAGAATTTAAGTTGACTTTGCCAAAGTCTCGGTTTGTGTCCCAGAAGTTGAAGCCTTATGGAAATGATATGGAGAAACCTGGTGCATGCAAGCTTTGTGGAGAAATAGGACACACCCATAAGGAACACAAGGATGAATGCCCTAATTGTGAAGGAAGTCACCCAGCTGAAGAATGCCCAACTAGGCAGATTACTTGTTTCTTGTGTGAAGGGACTACCCACTACCCTGCACAGTGTCACATTTACCCCATGGTACAAAGAACCATCCAACAGAAGAAAGAAGCAATGAAAGGAGCCCTTATGGAAAGTTTAGAAGAACCTGTGATGAAGGAAGAGGTGGAGGACACACCCAAAGAGGAACCAATTAAACCCTTCACCAAGTCTTGCTATTCATGTGGAGAAGAAGGACACATCTCCCAGAATTGTATGAATGGGGATCTAGTAGAATTCCCGACGGAGGAAGTAGAGTATGACCCACAGGAAATAGAAGCCCTGATTGGAATGGAAAAGTCCAGGAAGAGAAGTAGATTGGATCCCAGGAAGGATCTGAGTCATGTCACCTGCTATAGGTGCAAGGAGTCAGGGCACTACCTTAGAAATTGCCCAAAAAGGAAGCCAAGGACCCAAGTAGGCTATATAATCACAAGGAAACCTCGAGATTTGTCAGAAGTAATATGTTTCCATTGTAATGAAGCAGGGCACTTTGCCAGAGATTGTTCGAAGGAGAAGGAGACTTGTGATAAATAATTGAGTTTGTAACAGAAGAAATATAGTAGTAGTAGTGAGAACATCTCTTCTGTGTTGAGATATTGAGTTGAGGCATGTAATGGAAAAACATGAGATTGTAATAATTTGAGAATCAATAAAGTTGGCAGTGTTGGTACCGATTTGGATTTTATGAGTCACTCTATGAGGAAAGATGTTGACCATTTTCGAGGAATATGAAAAATATGGTCTATGGAATATTGGAACATTTTTAAGGGCGGTAGTACCCTGTAAGAACCCTTGACCCCTGGAAAAGATAAGGATACCCCACTGAGTGGATTCCGGACAAAATGGATACCAGTTTTGTCTCGATATGTGTGATACCCCAAGAGTATGTGGAATGAAGTTGGAGACCGTCAGTTGTTTTGACCAAATGTGACAAGGAGTCAGAAGAGAATGTTAAGTTGATTCGAGATAGACTGAAGGTAGCTCAGTCCAGGCAGAAGAGTTATGCAGACTCAAAATGCAAGGAGGTAGTCTATGAAATTGGAGACAGAGCATGTCTTCGTGTGCCACCTCTGCGAGGAGTTAAACGATTTGGAGTTGAGGAAAAGTTAGCCTCGAAATTTGTAGGACCATACCGAGTTTTGGAGCGTATGGGAGAAGTGGCCAACAAGTTGCAGTCGCCTGAAGGACTGTCAGGAGTTCATGATGTGTTTTAAGTTCCAAGTTGAAGAAGTGCCATGCAGAGATGGCCAATACTCCCCTGTAAGGACGCTTGACCCTGGAAAGGATAATGATGTTCCATGAAGTGGAGTATGGATTTCATAGTATAAATTTTATCTTGCTATGTGGGATATTCCACGAGGATGAAGAGATGAATTACTATTGGACATAAAGGAGGTATGATGTTGGAAGTATGGAGCAATTGCAATTCCATGATGAGTTTGAATAATCATGTTTTAGTTTGGTGCCAATAGAAGGAAGGAAGACAGTACAATTGGATGGATTTAAGAATACTAGGAAGATGGAATAATGATCAGTTGCCCAGATGATGAGCTCAAGGTTGACAAGTGATGAGATGGGCCATAACCCACAGGCCCCAGGACCTGCCAAGAAGCAAACACACTCTCGCTGAAGGAAAAACCCTAGAGGAAGCTATGATTTTATCGATAGACGATCTTATAGGAGTTTACGCAAAACCTGAGGGTTGGGAAGGAACGATAGATGTTTGTTTGGCTTGCAGAATCTATGGATTTATCCGAACTTGGTTCATCGACAAGAGAAATTATGCAATGCTTGTGAGGATGACTGAGTGTTAGAATGCGAGATTCGCTAAACCGTATACAAGGTAATGATTTGGGTGCGGGATGGATTGATCACCATACCGACTTACTCTTATTTTTCACCTTGCTATGTGGGATGGTTAATCTGAGTGACTTACCCATAGTAGAGCGACGATGATCAAAACCCTGTTTAAACCTTAGAATGGTATAGGTATTTTCCCCCTTGTACACGGCAGTTGTTGCCAACCGTAGGATATACGGCGAGGTTCAAACCAGACCCATTTCCTGCAGGAGAAACCATAAATTGTTGACCACCATGAGATATCGATAGTTGTTTAGTATTGGCGCCAGACCCGTCAGCTAAGAATACCCAATATCGGAGTAACCTTACCAAGAGGAAAGGACAAAAGAATTCAGGAAAAGGTTATGCCACTATCGGAAGAGCCCAGAGAAGGAATTACCCTTACGATCTGAGAAGACCGACACCGTCAATAAATAAGGATGGAGTATATGAGTTTTGATGGAACCGTAACCATGTTTCTAAGGGTGGTAGCACCCGAGACCCTTTGTGATGATCAATGGATTTTGAGAAGACCCCAAACCCTAACCTTTTCTTGCTAGCCTCTCCGAATCTCGAGGACGAGATTCATTTTAAGGGTGGTAGGTTTGTAACATCCCAAAATTCTAAATTTTGAAATGTTATAATAAATAGATAGACTTGATTGATTATTTGATTGATCGACTGAAAGTGAGTGAAATTCGAAACTTTCTGAAAGTTAAATGAGAGGGAATAAAAGGACTTTCCCAAACTTTCATTTTTGCTTTTATGATCTTCGTGAATTCAAATTATTTTCAAATACAAAACCCTAGAGAGAAGATGACATGACTTCTTCCATTTAAATAAATGAAAAGGGTGTTTGAAAAATATTTGAATTCCAATTGGAAATATTTCCAATTTGAAGCTTTATGCAACTCAATGATTTTCACGAGAGAAGATAATATGACTTCTTCAAACTATATGAAATATGAGTTGGGAGTTTCAAAGAATTAAATTCAAAGTTCTTTTGAATTTATTTTCAATTTGGAGTTATTCGAGTTTTATTCAATTTATTTTTCTCCAAAAATAAAAAACATGGAAATTAGGGTAACATGATTCCCTACAACAGAAAATTGGAGATAAATAAATTTGAAGTCATTTTGGTATTTTAAAAATGTTTTTTGTTGGACTTTATTAGGCCAGTAGCACTATTTGAATTATCTTAATTTGTGTGGATTTTATTTGTCACTATAAAAATGTTCACGTTGTAGACAATCTTTTTCTGAAAATTTTGATATATTATAAGCCTATATAATATTTTCATTTTCTTTTGTTTTATTATTTCTTTCT
This sequence comes from Aegilops umbellulata, assembly GCA_032464435.1. Taxonomy (NCBI): domain Eukaryota; kingdom Viridiplantae; phylum Streptophyta; class Magnoliopsida; order Poales; family Poaceae; genus Aegilops; species Aegilops umbellulata. The sequence continues at coordinate 326,751,342 of CP136057.1, forward strand.
CTGTTTGTTAAAACAAACAAAAAAACCTTTCCGCCGAACTGGGCCGGCCCAGCTCCAGCCAGGCCACGGCCCAGCCCAGCTCCGCACCGCCTCGCCGTCGTTCCCGTGCGGGACTCCGCTCGGAGTCCGCCGCCGCGCCGCTGTAAGCGCCCGGGACTCCGCCTCCCGAGGCCGAGCCCCCCCTATAAGCTGCAACCGGGGCCCCCTGGACCCCGTTGTCGCCGTCGCGCCTCGCTCTGTCGCCCGAGCTGCCGCATCGCCGCCCGCGTCCGATCCGCGCCGCCACCGCCGCTTTGCTTCTCCGCCCGCGCCGCTGCTCGCCTGCGCCGCCGCCCGCGCCGCTCGCTGCCGTCGCCTACGCCGCACCCCTCTGCCCGCGCTGCCGCAGCCACGCCGGAGCACGCCGCCCTCGCCGGAGCTACCGCTTCGCCGATGCAAACCACCGCCGCCGGTTTTCGCCGAAAACCATCCCGAACCGGTAAATAAACCGATTGGTTTTTCCCGGTTCTCTTTACGTTTTCCCCCTAGATCTGGTTTGTTTCAGGTTTTATTATACAGCGAACGTCCGCTGTTTAGATCAGAAAAACGAACGTTCGCTACCAAGATTTTTCTTTTTCTGTTTAATTACACCAGGGACCCATCCGTGAATATTTTCTTTACAGATCAGCCCCTGGTTTTCAAACGCTCATAACTTTTTACCTGTTTATCCAAATCCAACGAAACCAATGCCCACTTCTTCGTTATAAACCCCTCTATCCAGTAATCCAACTCAAACCTGTTTTTGACAGTTTTAAAATTTGAATTCAAACAGATTTGTATTTGAACTTTGTTTGATCATAATTTGAGTTTTATAACTCCGATTTAGTTGATTCTTTTTGCAAATTAAAGCTCTTGACCTAAACTTTCTGATAAGGCCAAATTTACATAACTTTGGTACTGTTAGAAATTGTTTTATGTTGCAAGAGTTATTTGCTTGGTTTTGATGTTTTCCGAATCGTCCTCTTCGTTCTTTCTGATCTTTGAGTGATTTCTTATGTGTGGTTACTATTGCTTGCTTACGATAGATTGACCGGAGTGTGACGAGTAGATCTATCAAGAGTTTTTGAGTGCGAATCATCTTCATCAACATTGCAGGCAAGTTCACACTTTGATCATATCCCTTTCATACCCAATTTTTATTGCATTAGATCAATCCTCAAACATTGCATGACTAGGATCTAATTAAATTGTGGGTATTGGGAAGTAGTTGAGGTAGTACCTATTACCTGTTTATTATCAAACCCTTGGGAGTTACTATTACGTTATGCTTATACTGCCATGCTATGCTCGTAGACGTGGATTGGGTTTGAGAGTATTTCATGACAGATGTGAGATTGTTAATTAATGGTTTACTTAAGGTGGCAACTTAAACACACATCTGGGTGGATTGAGGCACCTGGGTATTCTAGGACTTGCCTGTCTAGGCACCTGGGTATTCCAGGACTTGCCTGTTTTTCTTTTGGACCGCCACCCAGGCTCAAAGGGATCATGAGATTATTCATACTAGAAACTTCCGTGTGCAGCCACAAGCCATTATGGGCTCTGGCATAGTTGACTAAGTTGTGCGAACTCTTACAGTGGTAGACTAGCAGATGTAGGGGATGTAGGTTGGTACGGTCTATTACAACGTAAGGTGCTAGCGCTTCTGAAAGACTATGTCTCGGTCATCCGTTTCTCAAACATCCTGTAGTGCGAGAAACCAAACAGAGGCGATCGAGTCTTGTGGGGAAAAGTGCGCAAACCTCTGCAGAGTGTACAAACTAATCATGATTAGCCGTGTCCCCGGTTATGGACATCTTGAGTATCTAGTTCTTGGGTTATCCTGTTGATCTCATCATGTTACTTTAAATAATTTGTTGGGTTTTAATGATGATGCTTAATTGGGATTGAGAATGCTGTCAACCATTCTCAATGTTTAACCACCACCATGATAGTTAAATAAATTTATTCCTTTGCAGTAGGGAAAAATTGGCTTTTCGCAAAAACCTTATGACCATAGAGCTTTTCCACCAGCCATATATGCATGTAGTGATAGCCATTGTTCATCATTTTCTCTATGGTGTGAATTTTCCAGTACATTCAATGTACTGACCCGTTTCGGGCTGCAACGTCTCATGTTGCAGGTTTTCTTACGACGAGTAGGTGATACGTTAGGGTTACGATTTCTACACTCAACTTTGCCGTTGGTGTTGATGGGAATCCACAACCTTGTTGCTTCCGCTATATTGGATTGAGGTAATAGTATTTACGTTACTTTATACATGTGATTCACCTCTGTTATAAATCCTTCGAGTACTGTGTGTGTCAGCATACCGATCCAGGGATGACACGTAAGCACAGAGACTTGTCCCATTCAGGTCGGGTCGCTACACTGTCTTAGCTCTTGAACCCGCTGAGGCAACACAACAAGCCGTTTTAGCACATCTTGCAGGAGATGAGGGACGTCATTTGATAAATCCACAACGGCCAAAGCACGTTGTGACCCGGTGTACAATTGTTCCACCAGAGTATAGACTGCCTTCAGTTTGACCACCATATCCTGTTTGAGATTTGTGCTCCTGGGGCCTGTGTTGTTAAACAAAGGATAAGCCAGAGGCAATAGTTAACCTAGTCATCAAAGGAAGAATTGCAATATTTGAGGTTCATATAAGGTGACTTACCGAAGATTGCTGAGACCATTCGAGATAACTGACGCTTTAAGCCGGACAACTCGGTGTTTGCTTTTGCAAGAGATGCTTCGGCTGTCTCGGCCCGAGTCACCAGTGAGGCCCTCTCATCAACCCAGGTTTTCTTCTCCGATTCAAAGTTCTTCTTCAACTTCTCTTGTTCAGAGATGCTGAATTCAAACTTGGAGTTGGCTTTTTGAATTTGAAGTTCCTGGGCTGCCAGGCGGCTCTTCAGGTCAGCAATCTCCAACTCAAATTGACTTATGGTGGTCTGCATTGGTACCAGGTCATAATCAGGATCATGATACGAATAAAGTTAAGTCCCAAGCACTTTGCAACCAAAGATACTTGACACTTGGGGGCTAATGTATGCTGAAGAATTCTAAATTAATACGCCGGCTTATACAAACTAAAGTCCCAAGTACTTTGCAAGGAAAGATACTTGGCACTTGGGGCTACTGCGTATCGCAAGTTCAAGGTATCAGGCTACAATCAGGTTAAGTATTTTCTCTTTAAACCGGATAAGCAGTGTTAGACAGTTTCCTAAGTCTACATCATATTTACTCATAAGCAATAGACTTGGGGGCTGGTACAGTAAGTATGAATTCACAGTAAGGAAGCATAAGTCATACCTCATATTTTTGCTGTATTTGCTTCACCATGTCAACTTCCAGGTCACGGCTGCTATGCACCTGGTTGATATAACCCAAGACGATCTCTCCAATACTCAAATGAGTATAGTCAGTGATGTCGATCTTGGCTTTACGGCGCTCTAGCAACTCCTCCTTAGCAGAACACTTGGCAAGAACAGTGGGCTGGGCCGGCTCCGAACTGAGTCTTGAGTATTTCTACTTCTGGGTTAGTCGTCTTGGCCGGGCTAAGTGCTTCCGAGTTAACAGACTCATCAAGGATATCTTCAGCAGGCGGGTCAGAAGTTGGTGCTGGAATATCTTGAGCCGGTTCAGGTGGCGGTTGATGTGTGGAAGAGTCGAGGGTGGCCGTGCCTAGTTCTGGCTCAGTCACTATAGGGTCCTGGGTCGGCTTATCCTTTTTTTCTTCCTGGGCTTCACTTGCACACTGTGGACAAGGCAGAAAGGTGAGTGCCAAAACATAAGTAAGATAAAGCATAAGGAAAACAAATCGACATTACCCAGGGGCAGTCTTAAAGGCTGGCATGTTGGACTGCATAGAATCGCTCGAGGAACCCGCCAAAGGGGAAACAGAATGTAAGTCAGAGATAACCTCATTTCGACGCTTCCTGGTTACGTCAGGTAAGCCGGAGGAGAGTTCTGCGTCCTTACTGGTCCGGGTCTGCCTCCGGCTTTCAATTTGTTGTCGCTTCAAAAGAAAGTCAGGATCTTGGTAAGCCAAAGGATGTGAAAATCTTACTTTCTGGGTTACTCTTCGAATTTTCTGACGCGGCACAGGCTCGGAGTCGAAGGAGATTAAAGTTACCTCTTCTTCGACGGGTTAGCTATTTCCCGTGTCTTCCTGAAAGAGGAGTAATATCAGTGAAGTGGTCATAAAAGAGATAGGAAAGTTTAAAAAAGGGGTTACCTCCTCTTCATCATCATCAGAATCATCAATTTTAAACATCTCAGAGGCGCTGGGTTTCCTCTTCTTCGAAGTTGTGGGCTTGGCGGCTTTTCTTTCGGCTCTCTTAGCCACCCTGGCTTGTTTTGCCGCCTCATGATCATATTTGACCTTCCAGAAGTCGGTATTTGCCTGTGGAAAAGTCATAAAGGGTATTGAGTAAAAATAAGGTATGGTGTAATAAAGAGTAATCATTAAGGCTGATGACTTACTGCAGGGGTCGGGTTCTTCTTGCAGAAGGGCAGTAAGCCGAAGGCATTACTGGTGATTGTGCCCTCTTTCAACAAGGACTGGGTGGTAGCCTCCACCACATCATCTAGTAAGTCGTCAGGGCTATGACGCTGAGGATCATCCTTGTCGCCAGAGTAAGTACACATTAAGCCGGGACGGCGACTTAACGGGATCACTCTCCAAGCAACCCAGACTCGGACCAGGTCGATGCCGTCTAAGCCTTTCCCCAAAAGAGCTTTGATCTTCTTGATGGTGGGGGTAAGTGGCAGACGTTCAACGGCAGTTAACTTGTCTGGCAGCTGATGGTTGGATTCAAGACGCAAGGCGCGGAAGCCGGGCAGCGGGTTCTCGTCAGCCGGAGAAGTATCCTGGCAGTAGAACCATGTCTGGTTCCAGTCCTTGCGATGACTCGGCAGTTCAGCATAAGGAAACAGATAGTCTCTCCGCCTCTGAATTGATATGCCACCGAGTTCCAGACTGGGCCCGTTGGCACGTTCATTCTGCTGGTTTAAATAGAACAGTTCCCTGAACAAAAGCAGGCTAGGATCTTCTCCAAGATAAACCTCACAGAAGACTTGGAAGTTGCATATATTTGACACGGAATTGGGTCCGATATCTTGAGGCCTTAGGTGAAAGAATTTTAGAACATCCCTAAAGAATTTTGAACCAGGTGGAGCGAATCCCCGGCTCATATGATCCGTAAAAACTATTACCTCCCCTTCTTTGGGATGAGGTTTCTCCTCGGACGGGTCAGGAGCACGATAAGACATGGCCTCCTTCTTGGGCAGGTAGCCAGACTTCATGAATTCGGACAATTTACTTTTTGTGACAACGGATGGGACCCAATTGCAGGTCACCGGAAGTTTTGGAGCTTTGGGTGCCATTGGGTAAATCGAAGCCTACAACAAGATAAAAAAATTCGGGTCAATTGTAACCCGGAGGAAAGCATTGTTGATTTATTCAAGGTGGCAGCTTAAGAAGGGGCCTAATGACATATAGGTGACTATGCAATGATGTTTAAGCCGCTGCAGGTATCAAAGGTAGTTAAAATTTTCTTAAAGTCGCCAGAGGCAAGCGGTGTTGACAGCCAGTATTTTAAACCGACAACTATGGCTAAAACAGATTCCACACAGGCAATTTTTTGGCTAAGTATGGAACAAACAGTTTCACGAGTTGCAATTATTATTTTGGATCAAACGGTCATTCTGGAAAGAAAAATTTCTAGACCTAAAATAGTGCGGAGAAGTTCATATATTCGAAGATGGCTTCCAAACAAGGGAAATGAGATCTATTTTATACAAAATAAGTGCAAACAATCGCCGCAGCAGTTCTACATTGTTTTTATGATTTAAAACAGGGCATTGGAGGAGGAAACTAGTGAGGGTTTGCGTCGGGCGGCGATGAACACCGATGAACTCAAGAAATTTCTAATGCAGATCTAAGAAAGGAAAGGAGAGGAACTCACGGATGTGGACGAGCTGCAGAAGTTTGCCGTTGATCTCTGGTTGGATTCAGGTCGATGCAGCGGCCTGAGTCGGTGAAGACGAGGGGTTCGACGGCGGCGACGGTGGAGCTCGAGAGGCAGAGAGGCAGCAAGAGGAAGAAGACGACTGAAAGAGGGGAAAATGGAAGACCTAGGTCGTGCCTATTTATAAGGGAAGGCCGACTGAGACGGCACGAGAAACGAGGAGGCCAAACATCATTATCCAGCGGCCCCGACGCCTTGGTTTTTAGAAGAGTCAGTAAAGACAAAGATCCATTGGAGGATATGACGGAGTAAAATATGAATTTAATTGAAGATGACGTCACGGCGGGTTAACGTAGATCCAGAAGATGACGTCATGGCGGGTTAAAACCTTTGCACAGGCAGAAGACTGAAGATTTATTTCTTAAAATATTTAAGATTGACATGAACCGGTTCAAATCAATCTGGCGCCAAATGTTGGAGATATAACTATTTGTGTAAGCCGCCCAGGAGGGGCCGGGTTATGCAAAGAAGACTAATCATGAAAGAAGCCCAAGACCCAGCATTAGGATGGCGGTTCATAGGGTTTAAAGCCCACGGGCGGCTTAAGGCCCATAGTGACAAACCGCCATGATGGCGTGACTTGTAACATAAGGTAGAAATAACTAATCACCGGGCCGGACACTGTTTATGAGCCGGCCGAGACTCTGTTCGCATATAGCCCATTTACAGCCCGCTAACCCAAGGCCCGTTATGCCCTATCCGAATTAGGCCCAGTAGCATCATCTGGGCCATCCAATATGATTCCAGCCCGTTTTCACTTCTGGCGCATGGATGGCCCATGACGTCTTTCGCCCCATATGAGGCCCTATGTAACTCTTGGCCTATTAACGACCCGTGGTGAAACTGGCCCGTAATGAACAGTGTATCACTTTATACCCATTAACGGCCCGTTATTCCGTTGGGCCGTTTCCATGCCATGTTATCTTTCAGCCTTCTCAGAGCCCATTTATTCTTGGGCTCATTTCCAACATTCGTTTACTTACGGCCCGTTACTGTCATTTTCTGCTTGTGGGCCAAATTCAGCCCGTGGTTACAGTCGGCCCGTTTGTGGTCCGTTAATACGTTGCGCCGTTTTCATAGCATCATCAAATACGGCCTATTAACGATGGCCCATTATGGTTGGCCCATGAACGGATGATTCCAACTCTAGCCCGTTTACGGCCATAATGCGGTCTGTTTGGCCCGTGTTTGGCCAATCGATCATACGGCCCATATAAGGCCCACTGATGATACGGCCCGCAGAAGGCCCATTGTTTCTACAGCCCTTAGAAGGCCCATTGTTTGTATGACCAGTAGAAGCCCACTGTTTCTACAGCCAGTAGGAGGCCCAGTGTCACTACAGTAAATATTAGCCCATGGTTATTGTGGCCTAGTTTCAAAAAATAGGTTATTGCAGCCACTAGCTAACCGCGGAAAAAGAACTGCAATGACTACAAGCAAATAAATAAATAAGACAACAAGGAAATAAATAAGCAAGCAACTAATGCTAGGCTATCACGGCTATTACACATATTACATCCACTAGGCATCAAAGTTCGCCACCAGTGCAAATATAGGGAACAAAGCAGCATATCATATACACTGGTTGTCAAAGTTGGCGACCAGCGCAAATAAACACCGCAACAAAACAAATTCAGAGCTGAAACCACTTCAGAAGATCTCAAGAAACAATATCCTGGGTACCCATAATGCTGGCAAGATGCTTAGCAAGCTTATTAACTTTCTCTTGTTTGGCGCTTAAATCCTCCAGCGCTTGCTGTTGCACCAGAAAATATGTATCTGAATTCTGCAGGGACTTCCTTAGTCCTTCAGCTTCCTGTCGCAGCACATCTGATCGATGTCTTTCAACTTGAAGTTGAGACTCAAGAAGACGAACTGATTCAGGCAGCGAGTTCGAAGAGCTTGTGCCAATAGTAGTGGCCAGTAACTCGAACACTACATCAAGACAGGACTTTTGGGTTCCCTCACTGTCGTCAAGATAGTTTTTATCAGCTTTGTTGGAGACCAACAGGGATGTCTCACTATCTTGAACCTTATCTGCATTACTTCCTTTACCATTGGATAACGCGGTACTGTTCTCCCATATTTTGTCCGCATTCTAAAAGAGAAACAAGCAGACACATCACATGTTTACCATGTTGTATATGAAACTCATTTTGGTAAATGAGTTCAGTAGTAAAGTGGACCGGATAATAGCATGAAACAAACATATATCTATGTACCATGGTCACTTTATGGTCTATATCATTCTAGTTTTTGTTGCCAAATCAAGATAGAGACACAGTTAAAATAATATTTGTTCAAGACAAAGCAGAATAGATAGGATATAAGTGTGGGTAACTATAGAGCAATAACAACACTTGTAATGTGCATGACATGAGAACATAACTGTTTATTCAATTGAAACTGAAATCAACATAGAGCAGGTTACAACAGCAAACCAGTTAAAGAAACAGGTTTAAAACGTACCTGTTGCGCCATTGGAGTTTCAATTCCATCCTTCAAATTTGAAAATAGTTGGTATGAGTAAATACAGTAATGCAAGAGCAAAGGAGTATGAACCATACCTACAGAACCTGACCTGAGAACAAATCTTCTTCTCCTTTAAGTGTTGAGTTGGGATTCAAAGTGGTGGTCCTTGTGCTTTGGGCACTGCAATTCCCTTACTAACTGCTTGTGTTTGGGTGCTCTGTGGTGGAGACGGTGTTGTGTCAACTGGAACTGGGTTACTATCTGCCGGGGTTGGGGTTAGAAGGGGTGTAGCTGGTTCTCTGTCCAACTGGGTAGGGGTACAATCTGCGAGAGTCTGGGTTATGTGTGGTGGATCTGGTCCTTGGGCAAGTACAACCGTGGTTCTATCTACATCAACTGGTAGCACTATCTTTTCTGGAGACCGTGTTGTTACTTCCTTAGATACTGCCATCACACTCTCCAATTCAAATGGCTGATAAACAAGAAAATTAATTGAAAGTATAGACATTGTATGATAGACAGGTGCAATGGATAGTGGGGAATAAAAGAGGGCATGAAATAATTCATATTTATGTTGTCTAACCAAACAGGATAGCATGACACAATTTCACATATATGATGGCTAAGTAAACAGGATAGCATGAAACAATTTCACATTATGATGGCTAACTAAAAAATATGGAAAGACATAGTTCAAAATATGAGACTATGTAAACAGGATGACATGACATAACTATATAATGTGTTTATTAAATAGGTTGGCATGCCATAATTCACATACATTCACGGATAGAATGCCATAATTCAAAATATGATGACTGTAAACACTAAATAGGATGAAATGATATAACTATATCCTGTCTTTATTAAATGGGTTGCCATGCCATAATGCAGATAGATGATGTGTATGTACTATGTAAACATGATGGCATGATATAATTCAAATATATGATTTATATAGTAAGCAAGTAAGCAGATGGCAATCCATATATGATGTAAAAACTAAGCAATGCAAGACAACATGCATGACATGGGTAATATAACCCTGCCAAGTTTGAGCATAGACCTCAGGGGGGAAATAGGATTGGTCATCAGTCTCCGAATCCTCCTCTGAGGAGCTCTCTGTAACCAGCAAGATGTCTGCTTCAGCAGGTAGCATTGTCTGCTCTGAATACCATGTTTTCACTCCAGATACTTCCCTCACCGCTTCAAATGGCTGAGACACAGGAAGAGTAGTTGAATATACAAACGTTGTCGACAAATGGAACACGTAATACAAAAAAAGATAGCATGATATAATTCACATACATGATGATTGGATAAACAGCATGGCATTGCATAATTCACATATATAATGCCTTTGCAACAAGATAGCATTGTATAATTCACATATATAATGTCTTGCAACAAGATGGCAATGCATAATTCACATATATGGTAATTAGACACTGAACAGGTGGTATTCACACAAAGCATGTCTAAACTAATCAAATGACATAGCAATGCGAGACACCATACACACGATATGAGCAACATAACCCTGCCAAGTTAGAGCATACACCTCGGGGGGGGGGATAGGACTGGTCATCTGTGTCTGAATCCTCCTCTGAGGAGCTATCCGTAACCAGCGAGATATGCGCTTCATCAGATAGCATAGTCTGCTCTGAAGACCTTGTTTTCACTCCAGAATTTGCCATCACCATGTCAAATGGCTGATGCACATGAAGAGCAGTTGAATGTACTAACATTGTTGACAAATGTAATATGTAACGGAAAAAAAGGATGGCCTGATATAATTTACATATAAGATGACTGGCTAAGCAGGATGGCATTGCAAAATTCACATATATGATGCCTGGCTAAACAAGATGGCGTTGCATAATTCACATAAACGATGAATAAACTAAACAGATGGCATTCGCACAAAGGATGTCTAAACTAAGGAGACGACATATTTGATGTATAAAGTAAGCAATGCAAGACACCATATGCATGATATAACCAACATCAGCATGCCAAGTTAGAGCGAAGACCTCAGGGGGTAAATAGGAGTTGTCTTCTCCTTCTGAATCCCCCTCAGAACATATATCTTCCTCTCGATTACAATCCAAAATGCGTGGAGGGTGGCTGCCTTTGCTCCAACCATGGAGCAACGTCTGCATGAAATTTTATTGCCATGCAAGGCTCGTCTCTTTTGCTCTACATGTTCAGTTCCATTGTTTACAATAACTGTCATGCATAGGAATAAAACATAGTGAGATTATGTAAGGAGTGCATGCAGAAATCCAGAGTGATGGTAGCAACCTGTGGATAGACCCAAAACCAATAATAGCAGGCAGATCATGGCTTCTTTACTATTTGTTTCCCACCCAACATGAAACTCATAGTAGACACCGAAGATTAACCAGATAGTAGATAGATACTATTGATAGCGGCCCCGATATGTACCCCACAACCATTTAAAAACTCAAGTTTGACCATTAGTTTGGAGCTGACTCAGAGTCTAATTGGTGAACATGACGATAAAGTAGCATGTAATATTAAGCAATGCATAACGTAAGTAGACACGAAAGAGTGCGACCTCTCTTGCGGACCCATGTAGTCCTCAAGGTCATCTGTTCGGTTGATGATTGTAATCCAATTTTCATGGCTGCCAGCGGCGGGGAAGAAGATGTGAGGCGGCGAAAGATCTGCTGGACCCTTCTGTCATTGGAGCAGCTAAGCTGGGGTGGACGACGGCGCAGCAGGAGCGGGACAAACTACGCAAGGTTTTCTTTGACAACTATCTGTAAGATAAGTAATTCTGTAAGGGCTCGTTTGAATTGGAGGATTCCAACAATGCAGGGATAGGAAATAGGAAGGAATAGGATAGGATGCACGTGCAAAACAGAGAATCTAAAAACACAGGATTTCTGCCAATCTGGGTGTTTGATTCACAACAATTGAAAGATCACAGGATGCAAAGAAGCATGGTGAGATTAAGTCAAACCACAAGAAAATGTAAGGTTATAATGCTATTATGCTACTATCTCTTAGTATTGTGCTTCATGAATAGGAATTTGAAAAGGAGGACAAGTGAAAATTAAAATTCCTACATTTTTTCTTTCAAGGAAACACTAAAGGAACAAATCTGTGTGCTCAGTGGACAATATATATGACATGTAGAGTAAAAAAGAGATGCAACAAGTGTACAACCTCTTTGGCGAAGCCATGTCGATCTCAGCGTGATTGGGTTGGCCGGTGAGGATGCTCCGGCTGACTTTGCTGTCGGAGGAGGGGAAGAAGATCTTAGGCGTCTGGAGATGGAGCTCGAGGTACTGCTCCGCTGGGATGGAGGGTTTCATCGTTGGAGCAGCTCCGGTGAGTTGTACCACGCCGAGGCTGAAGCAGGACAAGAGAGACAATGAACAACGTTAACCTGAGTGGAATTCTAATAGCATCTCCAATACATGACGTAAAATACATAACCACTAAGTGCTAGATGTAAATTACACCAGCCTCTCATCTCTGAACTTAACTGTCGAAATTGAACTTAACTGTCGAAACTCAACCTAACTGTCGAAACTGAATTTTGCTGTCGAAACTGAATTTTGCTGTCGAAACTGAATTTTGCTGTCGAAACTAAACGCACTAGCAGGGTGAGGCTACACGTCGGTCGACTAACTTTTTCATCTCTGTCAGTCGATTTTGCAGCCGTTGGATACGAAATCAAGGGCATGCGGTTCATCTTCAACCTCCACCCCCTGAGCCGCCAGCCACCACCGGCCAAACAGCAGCCCCCCGACGCCCGCACCCAGCAGTGCCCCGCCCCGCCCGCCCCGAAAACACTCCCCACCGCCGGTCTGCAGCCGCCCCGGCCATCCCTCTAGGCCCCCCTGTGCCGAGATTTTTCTTCGGCGATCCCCACGCCACCGCCACGCCAACGCCCCGCCACCGCTGGTGACCACCGCCCCTATCCTGAACCCTAAGATAGATAGTGGGGTACCTCTCCGGCGAGCCCCCTCCCCGCTGCGGCTGGTTCTTCCTTCATCCCGGCGAGCCCCCCCACCCCCTGAAAATCGACTGACCCAAAAGTTGATTCAGTCGACTGAAGTGTAGCTAAATCGGAGAAGCATCGCAAGCAAGAGCAAGAGAGAGAGCAGCAGTGCGAGCAAGAGCAATAGCAAGAGCAGACCAGGCAGGGGACCGAGAGAAAGAGCAGAGAAGCAGTGCGAGCGAGAGCTAAAGCAGCAGCAGCTCCTACTGATGTGGATGTCGCCGCTGAGGGAGCGACGCCGTGGAGGAAGTGGCCGGCGACGCCGCCATTGATGGAGCCGCGCCATGTCGGCTCGGGACCGAGCGCCGGCACCACCGTGAGATCGAATCAAGAAGAAAATGCAGCGATTAGTGTACAACCTCTTTGGTGGCACCGATTAGGCCGCAGCTTCATCCGAGGAAATGGTGATGATGATGCTCTCCCGGTGGTGCAGGTGAAGACGACGGCGTGGGAACGGAGGTGGGACGAAAGACGAGGGGAACGTCGGGGCAGATCCTTGGAGGTGGAGGACGGGGTGGCTGAACCGGCGGGACGATGAGATTGACGATGGATCCCCATCCGGTACGGTGGATGAGGGACGTCGAGGTGTTGTTGTGGACGACGTCGTCGGTGAAGAGGCTCCGGCTGGGTGGTGGACGGAGTAGGGTGTGTGGTTTCGTCGCGGGTTTTCGCGGCCCCGGTGTACGAATGGGTGGGCGGACAGGATGGCAGTGGGGAACCATGGCTTGGAGACGCGCTTGTCCGTAATGTGGGGTAAGTTACGAAAGTACGCCCACCGATTTGAGGCGGTTCTTTTGGTTCAGGGGTACCACGGGCATTTTGCGTGTCGGGATTTCACAGGAGGTGGGAGTTTTCGCGCGCGTTGTAATTTCGGAATAGCAAGGCGCGGGTTGAGATGGAGGGAGTTGTCGAAGCACAACGAGACAAAGATATATCTTAAATATTTCGGGCTAACAAGGCGCGAGTTGAAATTTCCGGACAAGCCTAACGTGTACTGTACCAAATCAATGCGCACTACAAATGTCATTCAAAACTTTGAATTCATGTTATGTTCAACTAAAATATTTCGCTATGTGTATAATGCATGCAACCTACTATTCAAATGAACATATTAGTGCATTCCAAACGTATATACTACCGCTTCAATATGAACTAAATTTGAATTTGTTTCTCTATTTGAACAAGATCTACAGTAATGATTGTTGTGAAGTCAAAGCATTTGAATTCGTTTCTCTATTTTAATAAGACCTACAATCATCATTGTTGTCAAGTTAAACCATCGTTTGTGTATTATCTTCACAGCACATCACATGATTAGTCTCGAGTTACATATGAACTATGTGTACTATATGAACTCGAACTAGATTTTTTGAATCCACTTTATTTTGATTTCAAATCATATTACATTTCTAGCTCTAGCTAGATCTTCATAATCTAAACCATGTCTCATATGTATAATGTGTTTATCACATTATGTATGGTGCCCCGCCCCCTACGCCTACAAGTATTTAGATGTGAGTTGCAAACACCACACATTACCACAAATTCAAATAAAATGTGAGAATGTTCGATATATAGTATTGTTTAGATTGTTCGATATTTAGTTGTAAGCTGCAAACGCCACACATTATCACAAATTCAAAAAAAATGTGAGATTGTTTGATGTATAGTATGGTTTAGATTGTTCGGCGTTTAGCTGTGAGTTGCAAACGCCATGCATTATCACATTATGGTATAACATGTGCACATCACGTGTATCACCGCTATATTCATGCATGCGATGTTTAAAACACTAGGATCTCCTATTAGAATATATGAATCCGCTTTCATATCAAATTATGATCTTTGTTAGTCTCTTACACCCACACAATCCTCTAACCTTTGTAGCTACCACTAACTTTCTCTCGTGCATGCACATGCCCTCCTCGCCCTCCCCCTCCCTCGGCATTCTATCCATCGGGCACATTCATTTTTTTCTTTAGGTCGTTCTCCCAGAGTCTCCACAACTCCTTTTCGACACACACCGATCGATAAGCCTCTCCAGCGATGCCTGCCTACAACATACACACACACCTTCAATCTCCTCCTTTATGTGTCCTTGCCTCGTGTCTCTCATACTGTCAGACACACGTGTAAACTCTCGCCCCTCTTTTCATCGATCTCACAACCGCACACTCCTCCCCCTATCTAGCTAGTAGTTGGGCCTCTCGCACCAACTCCTAGCTCCATTCTCTATGTCTATCCATCTTGCTGGGCTTTATTTGCCTCTAACAAATGGACGTACACCGACCGATCTCTCGCTATATATTTAGCTAGCGAGGTCCTTATAACTCGTTTTTACCCACACGTCAATCGATCTACCTCCTTAGTTGTGTCTCTCCCTTCCTCCAACAAACAACAATTGATCTACCGATCTAGTTAGATTTTCTTACCAAACGCATGGTTCCCCTTCATCATCCATGGATGCGTCCCGACAGATCTATCACGCACAGGCACACACAAAAACACATCCCCACTCTTAATGATAACATTGCAGTTCGACCCTCAGTTTGTCTAGTAGGCCTCTCCCACCATCTTCGAGAAGCAACTCCATCACCCATCCAGCACTCTACCCCTCTCGCTCCCTCTCCCTCCCTCTCTCTCTCTCCTCTCTCTCTCTCTCTCTCTGTCCCATCATATTTCCCGTCCTTCAGTTATGTATGGATGTCGACCGATCTCCCTCAAGACATAGCTGGGTCTCTCTTTCTCAACACATATACGAGTCGTTCTACCTCTATAGTTAGGCCTCTGCCTACCCCTCCCCCACCCCTCCCCCCACACACACCGATACATCGAGCGCTCTAGTCATGTATCCCTGCCACACACAAACTTGACATGTGCCCTCTAACGTTCCGGTAGGCCAGTCGCCCTATATATTTGACTTGCACACACACACAATTTCAATCGCTCTCTTCATCAATCTCGCACCCACCCACTTGATCCTCTCTTCGACTCTATCGATAGCTATGACCCCTCCCTCTCTTCTCGTGGATTGCCCGACCCTCTATGTATGTTATGGATAGGCCTCCATTTCACACACATTGCATGCAAAATTTTGTTTGAGATGTCATCGACACATATTCCCACAAATAATTCACGAAATCAACCCCCAACCCCACCCCCACCCCAAAACAAAAAACACTCATGAACGCAGTTTGTATCTCTCACACACACCCACATAGGCGGGGGATGTGCACGAAGAGAAGAGGTGCATGCACGGCGCACGTACTCCCATCTCTTTCCCAACCACACCCGTGCGGGTACACGGTGGAGCTCATTTCCGTACGAAAAAGGCAGCCCACATGGTAATTTGGCACGTGTACTGGTTGTCCACTTGGTGGAGGGAGGATCGTCTACCACGGGTGAACAAACAAATTGCAACTTGACTTGTTATGTTAAAAAAAGAGGCAAACCATGTGGGGCCTACCTTAGAGGCAAGGCTCTATACACTGGAGTACTTTTGATGTGTCCCGTCAACTCGCAGAATGAGGAGAAGCTTTCTTAGTACGCCGTCTCCCCCGCCCACGGGCGTGGTGGCTCGCAGGATGAGGTGAAGCTTGCTCCGACTTATGCCCGCTCCCTCGCCCATGCGCGCCATGGCTCGTAGGACAAGGAGAAAAATTTACTACTCCCTCCCTTTACTCCTCGTCCCTACTACCTTGGTTATAGAGATTATATCATATTGTTTGGAATATATATGTCCTTTAGTAGATTTCACTATGAACTACTAGTACATACACCAAACACTGATGTGTATAGATGTATTTTAGAGTGTAGATTCACTCATTTTTCTCCGTATGTAGCACTCTCCCTCGCCCCTCGACCCTTGCCCACGTGGTGGACGTGCAGCAATTCATTCGGTCTCATATAGCTAGAACGATATATACTGCACTACCATTATTGCTCGACTTCCCGAAGAGGCGAAGAGCCAATCGCAAGGTTTATATTTTGGAGATGCCAAGCGCAAGGTTATAGGAGAACGACTAGTAGGTGCCGCGTCATTTATAAATAAAGTTTTTTTCTTCAGTGGCACGTACGCAATATGATAGGTTCATATGGAGAGAAAAAGAAACCGCTCCACTATATACATAGTCAGGACGGGCCAGCCTACACGGTTGCTTGCTGGGGTTGCTCTCTTCACACTCTCTCGCACAAAACGACTTTGGCCACATCTCTAACATCCCGGCGGATCACGTCCGCTTGGGGAAGGGGTGGATTCTTAGTGTAGATGAGGTGGCCGTCGCCGACGGCGAAAACCCACTGTTGGCACGTCCCGATCAGGGGTCCCCGCTGTTCTCTCTCACAAAGCCGGTGAGGTTGCCTTCGTCCCTTGCTCACTGCCGCGATGTGGGCATTTGCCGCCTCCCGCCGCCCTCCTCAAGGTTGAGCTACGTCCCTCAGGTACAACTCCCTTTACAGCCGGCTTGCACCACTACTCCAGCTGCCCACATCACTCTCTGTGGATATTTCTCTACTTCTTTGCCCCGCACATACCTCTACTGGCTTCTACGTACTATATTTGTGATGAGTTTATGTCTCATCAACTAGTCCCAGTAATCTTATTCTAATCACGCTTCTTCACTTTCTTTGCCACAGGGATGCTCATCTCGATTTTGGTGAAACTGCACAAAATGATCCGATGGTCAAAAGGTTGCAAACTTCATTTATTAGGAAGCTCGAACGTTGCCAGCAAATTAAAGCCTGGTCAGGGTTCACGGTTCAAGGGCTAGGGACTGCGTGGATCATTTTTTTCTTTAGCTACCTCTGTTCCAAAATAAGTGTCAACTTTAGTAGTAGTACAACTTTGTACTAAAGTTTGCACAAAGTTGAGACACTTATTTTGGAACGGAGGGAGTACATATTTGCTATGCTCTGTCAATCGTTGAGATGCAATAGCATGCATGTTAGTCTCCTTTGTATTTTATGAAATATTGCAACGGGCAACTTGGACGCAATATACATGTAACAGAAGCTGGAAGCTTCATAGCATTGTACAAATTTATCACGCTGATAAATTATAGTACGTACTATACTAGTACTTCCACTGTTCCTAAATATAAGTCTTTGTAGAGATTTCACCATGAACCACATGCGGATGTATATAGATGCATTTTAAGTGTAGATTCATTCATTTTGTTCCGTATGTAGTGGAATCTCTACAAAGACTTATCTACTAGTAATAGCTAGCCCCCACTACTAGGAATTCTCTATCCTCTCCTTGAGCCACATCATAAAAATTGATGTAGCCGTTAGATGAAGTAAATCAGTCCATAATAGCCATCTGATCTAGACGTTGAGAGGCTCCGCACTAAGCCACATGCAGGCATGCATAAATACCGTGGCACATGCATGTGAGTGGGTATTAAATCACATCAACATGTCTGCATGCAAGGATGCACCGGTAGCATGCATGTAAGTGAGCTTTTAAGTCCCATTAACATGTCAAAAAGAAAAATATAATCCCATTATGCAATAGAAGTTGGCTGATCTTTTTTCCTTATGTGGGATGATCTAAATGATGATGGGAGTTTATTTAGTTTGGCTACCACATTTGTCATGCGGTTATAGAGTTTTTTTAGTTCTATGAAATCGATAATTTTGCGCAGAGAGATATACCACTATTCCGCGGCAACGCGCGGGGACTCATCTAGTAATATTTAGGAACGGAGGGAGTACTATGTAAAGAGTTAGGTGTCGCACGGTGATAGTGTGAGGTGGGCCATGTAATCACTGAGCCTGCATGTTTTCACTGCTCTTGCACGCCTCCGATGTAAGAATTGAGAAAATTGTAATCTAGTAGTAGTACCTCCTTTCGCCGAAAGCGTGGGACATCCAGCAGTCCTACCACCTCAGTAATAAAGACCAATGAGCCGTCAAATCACATAGACCCAGCAATAAGTTGGACGGACGAAGCAACCATCACTCTTGCGCTAGTGAGAGGTCGCGTCCGCTCTGCCCGGGCATGAATGCGGCACCAATTCTTTGGAGCGGCGCTGACTGTTTTGAGCGAGAAGCGTGCGTAGGCGATGGAGGGGCTTTGAGTGGGCTAGGATGGTCAGGAGCGAGCGTGGCAGCTGTCCGCATGTCCCTACCAGACACGCCCGGAAACGAGAGGATGCACCGACTCTCGCGGCTAAAATCATACACTACACAACATCTCTCTATAGGAGTAGGTCGATCTCTCGCTCTCTCTAACACACACATGCTATTAAAACACACACACACGCGCGCACCTTGGTCCTATTGCACCTTCTAACGTGACTTATTACACCTAGACGGAGGGAGTAGTAAGTATACGAGATACCGTGGCACACTGACTTAAGTCGAATACAAGTGCCCAAAATTTGTGTGCATGTTATAATAAGGATTCACTTAAAATAGTACGTGAGTGAACAGAGGGATCAATTAGACAGTGTTCCCGAGCAGTAGCGAGATGTGTGAGGTAAGATACACCGCTGGCGCTTTTAATTTTTCTTATTAATTTGTTTGTTTCACCCTCTGACTGGTGGGACCCAACATACTACATGGAGAGAGGTAAGGTGACTAAGGCTGCATTATTTCTGCACCACTGTGGATAGTCTTACCACCAAAGCCACATGACATGATTATGATTGAAATCCCAATGACTCCCACACACAAAAAAACACAGCATGCTTATCACACGAATGCAGGAATGTATAAAAGGTTATTTCCCTCTCGTTGAACATAACGGGAGGGTTGTGTAGCTGGTTAGCCTGTTCGCTCATCAAACTTGAGGTCTCGGGTTCGATAACTACACTTGAGCATAATTTGTGCCGGGAGGATTCTTTGACTGGTGAAAAAGTTTTCTAGGGTTTGCATGCTTCACACACTCTCTCTCCAGTATATATATTCACGCTGGAGCCACAGCGCTTGTAGTTGCTCTCTTCACACTCTTTTGCCCTCTCCCGCTGGAGCCTCAACGCTTGTAGTTGCTCTCTTCACACTCTCTCTCCCTCTCCAGATCTAAACAAGACTTCGTTGGCCTCTCTCTCCCCTCACTGCTGCTCAAAGAGCCAGCAGGATCCATCCACCGGGAAGGGAAGGAGGCTTAGCGTTGTCGCCGTCGACGAGGGACTACCGGCGCAGCTGTTCACTTTCCACCCAGCGGCGGCGCGGGAGGGCCTCCGACCCCTTCTTCTTCGCCGCCGTCCCGTCACCCACCGAACCATGCCCCAAGAACCTTAAGGTATAATTTACTTACTCCACATGCATTGCTCTAGCTGCATGTATACCATGAATCTAGGATGTGGTTCAAAGAGGAAGGGAGTGGGGGAAAGTAGTGGGAAAAGTTGTATATAGCATTAATCTAGGGCGTGGTTCAAAGAGGAAATGAAGGGGGAAAGTTGTATAGCATGAATCTAGGACGTGGTTCAAAGAGGAAAGGAATAGGGGAAAGTAGTGGGGAAAGTTGTATCACATAAATCTAGGACGTGGTTCGGAGAGGAAAGGAAGGGGCGAAAGTACTAGTTCAAAAAGGAAAGGAAGGAACAAGGCTGTAGAGTTTGTGCAGGACTAGATTTGCTGCGCTCACATAGGAAAAGGTGTCTAAAGATAACAAAACTGGGACCAACACAAATATGCTCCTTGGTTGTTTGTTCTTTGTTGCAACAGACTCTGCATGACCACAGTACATCGGTAGATGCACATGGTGCTGGTGCGTCCACTGTCCTGTGCAACTCATTAGCTGTTGTTAATCTAAGGCCCTGCTTGGTTAAAAACTCCCTAGTCCCTACCTTCTTGGTTCCAGGGACTAAACATGGACTAGAGGTTATTAAATGAAATGCTAAAAGACCATGTTACCCCTAGTAATGAACTAATAGAGACAAGGTGCGATGCGTGGCAGGGGCAACTGTTGGAAAAGGTCCCAAAAAGAATCCCTCGGGGTCTTGTTTCTTTAGTCCCAAATGCCCACTTTTAGTCCCTAAAAGTCCCTCCTGTTTGGTTTAGATGGGACTGACACGGAGTTTTTTAGTCCCTGCACCAAAATGTCCCTATAAACAAACACCCTCTAATAATGCCGCTGGAAAATTGATGCAATGCCACAGTTAAAAGCAAATTGCATGTTTAACGAATTTTATTGTTAATATAATCTCTATGTTAATATTAATCAATGCCACCGTTTGAGAAATGCTACTGTCTTCTTTCTTTCCCATTTAGATAAGGTAGATGCTTCTTTTTGTTGGCTTCTGTGTCATCCACCGTTATTGACCACTAATTGTTTCCTTTGCACCTCTGTGTAAACAGGGTTATCTACTTCACCTCGTTTCCATTGTGACCTTTTGTTGCACTGCACAAAACACTTTTGTTTTAAGAGTGTTTTGTGCAGTTCAAGCAAAATGCCACACCGACAACGTTGCTTGATTGCTTGATCTTAGTGGAACTGCACAAGAGGAGATCTTACTTCCTATCCGTTAAGGCAAATTTGGTTCAGATCTACTTCTTGTGAGTTGTTTGAATTCCGCATCATGAGAGGTCAGTACTAGCCTTCTTTCACATGATTCTGCAGTGTGCTTTCATATGTTGTGCTACTTGTATGATAATGTTGCTTGATTTTAGTGAACTGCACAAATGGAGACAAGACTTCCAATATGTATGTGCACCGTAATATCCCATTAAGGTAAGATAAGGATATTTCACAACTGCTAGCCTGTATTTTGCCACTTTCATCAGAAAATTAAGTTTAGTACTATACTTGTGCTCCCTAATTGACATGCCAAATCTTACATTGAAGGTGAAGCTTGTCTATTATTGAACCAAGTGATGAAGGGGAAGAACAAGCGGAAGAAAAACAAAAATCAACTCCTGGTGCTGTAATGAAGCACTGGAACTGTGATGACACAAGTAATGATATAGTTTTGCACCTTAATTTATTACTATGGCTGGAATGAGAAATTGTTTTGCCACTGATTTGATGCCACTGTTAATGCAATATGTAATTATCTCTACTTGTGCAAAGGGGATCATCTTTGAAGATACCATATATTTTAGTGGACCTGCACAAGAAGATGTTGGAAACATTAAACTAATCGAGGAGTATATAGTAAGAATGGCCACCACAGTAGATAGCAATAGATGGTTCCAGAGAAGTGCTTCATCTGTATGCTCTACACAATAAGCCTCCTGACAAAGGTTGGTACTCGCCCACTAATTTCATCCATATGATTGAGCTTTGTCATCTCTATTGGTGTTGTGCTACTATTTAGATACTGTCATGAAAAAGTGGTATTGTCCTTGAGAAGTGCTTCATCTGTGCTGTTTTAAATATTTCCTTTCCTTTTTTTCGAGCAAACAGGGATGCTAGCATTTAGTAGTCCTCTTGTCTTTGCATAATAGGATCATCTTCCTCTCAAGAAGAATATGGAGTACGTGAAGTGACAAGTTCCGATTATGCCAGGATGAAGAAGCCATGTCTATCTTCTCATCAGAAGGAGCAGTTGAAGGATGGTTACATTACTCCCCACAAGACCAAAATAACTTCAGCTCAGAAGGACTGACAAATCTCCATTTTTTTGCTGTGATGCGTCAGTACAATGTTGTTCTAGGATTCTTTCTGGTGAGTTCCATTTTTCTAAAAGTGTGCTCTACATGGACCATGTATGTGCCTGTTGAAACTGTCAATTCATAGTACAATGTGCTTTATACTAATCACTTTTTTGTATTTGTGCAAACAGGGGTGCTCAGCTTGATTTCAATGGGAACTGCACAAAATGTTCATGAATACATCGAATCATTCATTTCCACCACAAGAAAGGAGGTGCCGATAAGTTCAAGGTGTTGCAATATATAAGGGTGAGATCATACAAGCTACGCGCGAATTTGGTTGATTTTTGTGGAACTGCACAAAAAGAAAGCTAGTTTATTTAGCACGAGGTGCCATGTCAATGTACGAACTGATGGCAAACCCTACCCTTTCCACAATTGTAGGCATTTGACATTTTGGAATGGGACAACCTTGTCAAATTTTGCTCATTGATTTTAGCAAGACATGCGTTTGACATTTTCAAATGGGACGCCCTTTGCTGTCAGCAGGGTCTATCAATTTTTTATTTATTCTTTAGTTGTGAAGTAAATATTGCCTCTAACATGTGAGTCGCTGAGATGCATAATCATCAATTGTTTTGAGTGTTCTGTATGAATTGCAAGACCTGTGTGTTTGATTGCAATGCACAGAAACGCTAAAAAGCTGCTCAAACTCTTTGTACTCCTTCTGTTCCTTTTTACTTTGCACATTGTGAAAGTGCATACTTTTTTGTATAAGATTGGTCAAAGTAGAGATACTTTGACTGCAGACAAAACTTGTATGCAGACTAGAAAGGACCAGAGGGAGTACATGTGAAACTGCTGCAAACGAGGTGATCACCCTGGGAATAATGCTAGTACGTATTGTTTTGCATGTTCATCCAATGCCAGTGATACAGGAATTCGAACTAATCGAAATAAATTCATTCATACACGGTCGGATTTCATATAAACATGCCGGATTTTATTACATTTCATACATTCTTCAACTAAAAAGGAGTGCGCTGGAGGTATAATTAATTAGCCGAAGCTACCCACCTGTGTCCGCTGAGCCGAACAGAATCTTCAGTGACTTAACTGCAGGTGCAGTTGCGTAACTGACATGTGGCCTGTTGGTCCCAAGTGTCAGTCAACCAACTGCACTAGCAGTTAAGTAGAAGCAACGTTCTTCTCCAGCGCAGCTCTCTGACTCCATGTTGCCGCCAAGAAGCTAACCGGCCGTCAATGGTCAACCCGCCTAGCTTGGCTTCAACCGAAGGGTAGCAGCGGTGGCCTTACTTGGACCCGAGCGGCGGTGACCTACCGTGTTCTACTCTTCCTCGTTTCTGTGTGGCGCGACCTCGTTGGCAGCGGGGTGGGGCCTCGGCGGAGCCGGCGATGTCCTCTATCTCATTGCCGGCGGGCGGCGCCTCAGCGGAGCGGGGGAAATCCTCCCCCACGTTGCCGGCAAGGTGGGGCCTCGGCTGAGACGGTGATGTCCTCTGCCTCGTTGTTGGCGGGGCAGGGCCTCGGCGGAGCCGGCGGTGTCCTCTGCCTCATAGTTGGCGTCACGGGGCCTCGACGAAGCAGGGCCTCGTCGACGCCAGCGGAGCGGGGACTCGTTGGAGCCGGCATTGTCCTCTGCCTCGTCCTTGGTCTCTCCAAACAGCGTCTCGCCCGCTTCATCACCCTCTTTTCTAGCCCCTTTGTAGGCAGCCACAGCCTCCACCACCCACATGTGGTACCGCCAGCGCTCAAGGCGGCCCTTGCGGGCGGAGCGGTACGAGTCGTGCAGCGCCTCCTGCTCCGCCCGCTCTGAGGCGATCTGCTCTTCCGCCTGCAGGTGCTCCTAGAGGAGATGGTGGTTGTAGGCGGCGTCGGCCTGCGCCTCCCGGAACTGCTCCTCACGCATCTACCTCACCCTGTCCATATATTGGGCACGGGCCTCGCCGATGGTCAAGGTGCAATGCACCAGCGAGGATGGCGCGGAGGGGGGGTTGGCGCCGGATCGTCGACTACCATGTTCTCCATTGGGACGTCGTCGTCCTTCGGCTGCGCGTCGACCAGCCGGTCGGCAGCAATGTCTGCCATCTCCTTGTGGTCCGTCGTCCGCCCGTCCCGAAGAGCGCTGGAGCGCGAGTAAGCCATGGTGGGCAATAGTGGTGTGGACAGGAGAAAGGGAACGAATGCGGATGACTGCGGCTATGGCCGGCGCAACAGTTTATATAGCAATGGTGGGTGGGCGGAGGGACGGACGTGTGGCGCCATAGTAGCCGCCTTGGCAACCGCGTATCATTAATGTGGGCGGCAGATGGACGGACGGACAACACTTGTGTCGTTTGAAGGCGAAGCAATCGCCTGCACCAGGAAGCGGGGCGGGCGGCGCTGACTGTTTCGGGCGGAAAGCGTGCGCGGGCGAGGAGATGACTTTAGTTGGAGAGGATGACAATGGGGACTCACTAGGTCCATAGCCTCACGTACGCAAGTGCCCCCTTATTATATATATATATATATATATATATATATATATATATAACTATAATTTATTTTGCTTCCTCCTGGTTTCCTGACATCACGGTGCCACGCCATTGTCAACCTATGTAGTAGTCAATAAACGAGAGAATTGCACAAGATGCGTCCGACAACTGGGACCAAGCAGCTCGAGCAGTATTTGTGTTTTTGAGGTGTGAGCACTACAGAGTTTTTCGATGTTTAGCCCAGATATTAATTTTTCTCCTCTGAGCAACAACGAAAACATCGCTGCAGGTATTAACTGGGCGGGCTGTGGCCCGCCTAGCGTAGGCCAGATATCCAACCCAGATATTAATTTTTTCAAGCTGAAAATGGCTAGCCCAGCTATACTTTTTTTAGGAATACCCAGGCAAGGTCAAGTTGTTATTCTCCGCCCCACTGGGCTGCAAATCTTTCCTAGGAGGGATGCATTAGGCTTAACAAGAAAATGGGCTTTAAGAAATAATAGATGGGATGTAATTATAAAAACTGGGCAATAACTATAAAAAATGCACCAAACACGTGATTACTTTATAAAATTTTATTTTTGGATATTGAAAATTTTAATTTCATTAATTATTGCGAGCGCAATGTTTCCTTGGATTTTTACGTAATATAAATTTATATTGAAATTGTATTTAATCTGACTAGAAATTTCGGGATAAAAATATTTCGGATCCCATCAAAATGTTGGAAATTTTATTGAATTCTATTTTGAACGGTTGGTTGAAATGGGTTGTACTTTTAACAAACTGTAAATGGGCTGTAGTAAATTCCATTAGAATTCAAAAATGGGCTACACATTCTTACAAATCTCAAATGGGCTATAAGTTCTTTGCCACACACTTCTGTCCTTACTAAGTTGATGCGTCCCCTCAAAAAACAGAGTTGACGTGTATGCAAGGCTAAACTTATAGTCAACACACGGTTCTAGCAGCAGTGGCCGTTGGATGTCCATCCAACGGATGTCGTGCTTCTTCTTCAATCTTGGATATTCTAGCTTCACCCACCCAAAAAATGATTCCTCCCCCCTGACATCTGGGGCGCACCGTTTCGAAAGCTGACATGTGGGCCTACTAAGTTGACGTACTAAGGGCTTTGTCAACTTAGTCAATATAAACGATTCTAGCTGCAGTGACCGTATGATGTCCATCCAACGGCCGTCGTGCTTCTTCAACCTCTGGTCTTCTTGATCCAGCCACCCAAAGCAGCGCCGGTCGTGCCGCCTGCTCCTGCCTCCCGTGGCCGGCTGTGCTGCCGCGGAGGCCTCACCGCTCCCTACTACTCCTACCGCTAGCCAGGCCATCCCTCCACTCACCCACACCCCCTGTTATTCTGCGGCGACGGCAGCGCAGCTCAACCAGTGAACCCTCGTACTCCTCTCCGCGTGTACATCCTCTGCCGCGTTTTCCCCGGCTCCGCGTCGTCCCCTTCCTAGGCCTCGCCGTCGTCCACCGCCCTGGTGCCCTCAGCGCGGCATGGTCAACGTGGTCAAGGAACGACTTCCATCGGACATGGACTGTACGTGGAGAGGCTGACTGCTGGGTCCACGACAGTCGCAAGGAAGTGCCTCCTTATTACGTGTGAAATAATTATTCCTCCACCTGACAACAGGGACCCATCGGACGGGCCACCGTATTTCGCAAAAAAATGATTCGCCCCCTGAGTGCTGGGACCCACGAGTTACATCTTCGCACGCAAGGAACTGCGTCTAGGAAAAAAAACGATTCGCCCCCCAGACTGCTGGGACCCACCAGCTACATCTTCGCATGCAAGGAAGTTAGTCCAAAAAAAAAGATTCGCCCCCCAACTATTGGGACCCACCAGCTACACCTTCGCACGCAAGGAAGTGTGTCCGGGCGCCCCCAGACTGCTGGGACCCAGCAGCTACACCTTCGCATGCAAGGAAGTGCGTCTAGGCAAAAAAACCAAACGATTCGCCCCCCTAACTGCTGGGATCCACTAGCTACATCTTCGCAAGCAAGGAAGTGCCTAACAGTCGGGACCCACCTGGTCGAAGCATACGTAGCGTTGTCATTCTGGTCGCCAACATGTACGTACATACTGGTCGATGTAGAGGCGTGCACGTGTCGTAGTAGAGGCGCGCACGTGTCGTAGTAGAGGCGCGCACGTAGCATGTACACGTACGTACAGCGGCCAGGGTGCAAGAAAGAAAATACAGCCACGTATGTGTACATACGGGCAGGGTCTTGAACGCCTACTCGCGCATACGTATGGCCAGGGCCCGTGTACATGGCTGGGTCGGAACGGAGAAACAACATTGTCGTCGTGTTCATGGGGAGGCAACGGACTGCGTCGTGTTCATGGGGAGGCAACGGAATGCGTCGTGTTCATGGGGAGGCGACGGAATGCGTCATGTTCATCGGGAGGCAGCAAAACGCGTGGGAGCCAACCGGCTGGGTTGGAACGGAATGCGTGGTCGTGTTCATCGGGAGGGCTTGTACGGAACAGGCGATGGAAACGAGGCCTGGCGTACCGCAGAACGGAGGAAACGTACCTCCTACGGTCGAAACGGGGGTCCTGTTGATCGGGAGGGGTGTGGCGTACCACAAAACGGAGGAAACGGACCTCCTACGGTCGAAACAGGGGTCCTGTTGATCGGGAGGGGTGTGGCGTACCGCAAAACGGACGAAACGGATCTCCTACGGTCGAAACGGGGGTCCTGTTCATTGGGAGGGGTGTGGTGTACCGCAAAACGGGACTCCACGGGATACTGTTCATCTCCACAGTCGGCCTCCTCCAGCCTCCACAGGCTACCGTCGACCTCCTCCAGCCTCCACGGGCTCCTGTTCATCCAGCCTCCACCGCGCGCTACTCCACCGGCTACTGTTCAACCACCCCTCCACCATCTACTATTCATCCAGCCCTCCACACCACGGGGTCCTGTTCAACCACCCCTCCACGGGCACCCCTCCATCGTCTACTGTTCATCCAGCCCTCCACACCACGGGGTCCTGTTCATCCAGAGGCAACGCCACCGCTCACTGTTCATCCAAAACCCCCCGCAATGCTCACTTTTCATCCCAGAGGCAGCATCGATCGGCTTCAGTTAGCAGCAGTAGCGAAGGAATCGCTCGATCGGGTTCAATTAACAGCCATCGATCGATCGCCCGAGTTCAGTAACGCGTAGCCTGCAGTGCAATCGCTCAGGTTCAGTTAGAGCCCAACGCCTTGCTCGGGTTCAGTTAGAGCCAACGCCTCGCACACACGCGCGTACGTGTACAAGAGAAACACGCATCGCTCGACCCCCGACCTCCCACCATAACAGGGAACTCCCCGAAATTTTCCTTGCCCTCACTTCTACCACGGTTTTTTCCGTCATGGACGGCTCAAAGAATGTCATGCAGCTGTGTCTCCGGCCTGCCCAAGACGAAAAGCCCATTTTTTTTCATAGAAGTAGGAGCCCACCACATCTATGATGATATCGGGTTTTGTCACAATTATCGTCATAGAAGTGTCATATGTATGACAGAATTTTTTTTCGTTCGGCCCAAAATGTCACGGATGTGTCTTTTTTTTGTAGTGATAATTATTATATGTGAGTAGTTACTTTTGTTCTTGAGGTCACGGGAGAAGTGATGTTGCAAGTAATCATGTGAACTTTATATGTGTTTGATGTTTTGATGATATGTATGTTGTGATTCCCTTAGTGGTGTCATGTGAACATCGACTACATGGCACTTCACCATATTTTGGCCTAAGGGAATGCACTGTGGAGTACTTATTAGATGATGGGTTGCTAGAGTGACAAAAGCTTAAACCCTAGTTTATGCGCTACTTCGTAAGGGACAGATTTGGATCCCAAAGTTTAATGCTATGGTTGGATTTTATCTTAATACTTTTCTCGTAGTTGCAGATGCTTGCGAGGGGGTTAATCATAAGTAGGAGGTTTGTTCAAGTAAGAACAACACCTAAGCACGGGTCCACCCACATATCAAATTATCAAAGTAGCGAACATTAATCGAACCAACATGATGAAAGTGATATGGTGAAATTACCGTGTACCCTCAAGAACTGTTTGCTTATCATAAGAGTGTGTTTTGGCCTGTCCTTTGCCACAAAAGGATTGATCTACCTTGCTCCAGTATATTTACCATTACTATTACTTGCTCGTTACAAATTATCTTGCTATCAAACTACCTGTTACCGACTATTTCAGTGCTTGCAGAAGTTACCTTGCTGTAAACCACTTGTCATTTCCTTCTGCTGCTCGTTGGGTTCGACACTCTTACTTATCAAAAGGACAATGATTGATCCCCTATACTAGTGGATCAACCGTTTTTTATTTCTACGATGAAGCTACTAGAATTTCTAAACTCGGTGACCTATTGTTGGCATGCCTGTTGTCTCTGTTAAAATAGGGGATCATTGTTATCATGGCTTATGTGATTTGGGTGCTAGTGTGAGTGCAATTCCCTTTACTTTATACCAAGAAATTATGAATGATATTGCACCTGCTAAACTGAAGATATTGATGTTACTGTTAAGCTTGCTAATATGATACTATCTCACCAATTGGGATTGTTAGAGATGTTGAAGTCTTGTGTGGAAAAATAAAATACCCTACTGATTTTCTAGTTCTTGGTTCCCCATAAGATGATTTTATCCCATTATATTTGGTAGACCTTTCTTGAGCACTGTTAATGCTAAAATAGGTTGTGAGAAAGAAACGGTGAGTGTAAGTTTCAGGGATGTGTCTCATGAGTTCAATTTCTCCAAATTTCGTAGACAACCCCATGATAAAGAATTGCCTGGTAAAGATGAAATTATTGGTCTTGCTTCTATTGTCGTGCCTTCTACTGATCCTTTAGAACAATATTTGCTAGACCATGAAAATGACATGTTCATGAATGAAAGAAATGAAATAGATGAGATATTTTTTAAACAAATGCATGTTTTGAAAAAAAATTGCCTGTTGAGACTCTTGGAGATCCTCTACCACCCAAGAGTGATCTTGTGTTTCAGGTTAAACAATTACCATATACTTTGAAATATGCTTATATCGATGAGAAGAAGATATATCATGTTATTATTAGTTCTAACCTTTCAGAGCACGAAGAAAAAAATTATTGAAAATTCTAAGGAAGCACCGTGCCGCTATTGGATATACTCTTGATGATCTTAAGGGCATTACTCCCACTCTATGTTAGCATAAAATTAATATGGAACCAGATTTTAAACCAGTCGTTGATCACCAGCGACGATCGAATCCTAAAATGAAAGAAGTGGTAAGAAATGAAATATTAAAGCTTCTGGAAGCAGGTATAATCTATCCTGTTGCTGATAGTAGATGGGTAAGTCATGTTCATTGTGTCCCAAAGAAGGGAGATGTTAGTGTTGTTCCTAATGATAAGAATGAATTGATTCCGCAAAGAATTGTCACAGGTTATCAAATGGTAATTGATTTTAGAAAATTAAACAAAGCTACTAGCAAATATCATTATCCTCTACCTTTCATTGATAAAATGCTAGAAATACTATCAAAACATACACATTTTTGCTTTCTAGATGGATATTATGGTTTTTCCCAAATACCTTTGTCACAAGAGGATCAAGAAAAAACTACTTTTACATGCCCTTTTGGTACCTTTGCTTATAGACATATGCCTTTTGGTGTATGCAATGCACTTGCTACCTTTCAAAGATGTATGACTGCCATATTCTCTGACTTTTGTGAAATGATTGTTGAGGTTTTCATGGATGATTTCTCCATATACAGAACTTCCTTTGATGATTGCTTAAGCAACCTTGATCGAGTTTTGCAGAGATGTGAAGAAGCTAATCTTGTCTTGAATTGGGAGAAGTGCCACTTTATGGTTAATGAAGGTATTGACTTGGGGCATAGAATCTCCGAAAGAGGTATTGAAGTTGATAAAGCTAAAGTTGATGCTATTGAAAAAATGTCGTGTCCTAAAGATATCAAAGGTATAATAAGTTTCCTTGGTCATGTTGGTTTCTATAGGTGGTTTATTAAAGACTTCTCTAAAATTTCTAGGCCTCTTACTAATCTCTTGCAAAAAGATGTTCCATTTGTTTTCGGTGATGATTGTGTAGAAGAATTTGAAATGCTTAAGAAAGCCTTAATTTCTGCACCTATTGTTCAAACCCCTGATTGGAACCTACCCTTTGAAATTATGTGTGATGCTAGCGATTATGATGTTGGTGCTGCTCTAGGACAAAGATTAGATAAGAAATCAAATGTTATCCATTATGCTAGTAAAACTCTAGACAGTGCTCAAAGAAATCGTGCTACCACTGAAAAAGATTTTTTAGCAGTTGTGTTCGCTTGTGATAAATTTAGATCTTACATTGTTGATTCTAATGTAACTGTTCACGCAGATCATGCTGCTATTAAATACCTTATGGATAAGAAAGATGCTAAACCTAGACTCATTAGGTGGGTTCTCTTGCTACAAGAATTTGATTTATATATTACTGATAGGAAAGGAGCTGAGAACCCCATAGCAGACAACTTGTCTAGGTTAGAAAATATTCTTGATGACCCACTACCTATTGATGATAGCTTTCCTGATGAACAGATAGTTGTTATAAATGCTTCTCGTAGTACTCCATGGTATGCAGACTATGCTAATTATATTATTGATAAATTTATACCACCAAGTTTCACATACCAACAAAAGAAAAAGTTTTTCTACGATTTAAGACATTACTTTTGGGATGACCCACACCTTTATAAAGAAGGAGTAGATGGTGTTATTAGACATTGTATACCTGAGCATGAACAGGAACAGATCCTACGCAAGTGTCACTCTGAGGCCTACAGAAGACACCATGTTGGAGATAGAACTACACATACGGTAGTATAATCTGGTTTTCATTGGCCTACTCTTTTCGAGGATGCTCGTAAGTTTTTCGTGTCTTGTGATGAATGTCAAAGAATTGGTAACATTAGTAGACGTCACGAAATGCCTATGAACTATTCAGTTGTTATTGAACCATTTAATGTTTGTGGATTTGACTATATGGGACCTTTTCCTTCCTCCAACGGGTATACACATATTTTCGTTGTTGTTGATTACGTTACTAGGTGGGTAGAAGCTATTCCAACTAGTAGTGTTGATCATAACACCTCCATTAAAATACTTAAAGAAGTTATTTTCCCGAGGTTTGGAGTCCCTAGATATTTATGACTGATGGTGGTTCACACTTTATCCATGGTGCCTTCCATAAATTGCTTGCTAAGTATGATGTTAACCATAGAATTTCATCTCCTTATCATCCTCAGTCTAGTGGTCAAGCAGAATTAAGTAATGAAGAAATAAATTGATCTTGCAAACGACTGTTAATAGATCTAGAAAAAATTGGTCTAAGAAACTTGATGCTGCATTATGGGTTTATAGAACTGCTTATAAGAATCCTATGGGTATGTCCCCATATAAAATGGTCTATGGAAAATCATGTCACTTACCTCTTGAACTAGAACATAAAGCTTATTGGGAAATCAAAGATCTCAACTATGATTTCAAAGAAGAGGTTATTTGACATTAGCTCACTTGATGAATGGAGAACCCAAGCCAATGAGAATGCCAAATTGTTTAAAGAAAAAATTAAAAGATTGCATGACAAAAGGATACAAAAGCGTGAATTTAATGTAGGTGATCATGTCTTGCTATACCTTCTCATTTAAGATTTTTTGCAGGAAAACTTCTCTATAAATGGGAAGGTCCTTACATTATCGAAGAAGTTTATCGTTCCGGTGCCATCAAGATCAACAACACCGATGGTAATAACCCCAAGGTGGTAAATGGGCAAAGAATCAAACATTATATCTCAGGTACTCCCATAGATGTAGCAACAAATATTATTAATGCCATAACACTGGAGGAGTACATAAGGGAGACCTACCAAAATGCTCCAGACCCCCGAAAAGGGATAGGTATGAGATACGGTAAGTAAACCGACTCCAAAGCTTTCCCAAAAGCAATTTTACTCCATTTTGGAATATTAAAAAAATTAGGAAAATAAAAACTAGACCAAAAAGTGCACGAGGAGGCGACAAGCCGTGGGGGCGCGCCTCCCAGGGATGTGGCCACCTCGTGTGCCTCTCGGACTCTGTATTCTCCCAGAATACCTCTTTTGCACGGTAAAAATTCATTATATCATATCCCGAAGGTTTTGACCATGGTACCACGGCAATATCCTATGTTCTTGTTTTGAGCTATTTCTGTAGAAGATTTGGAGCAAGATGTCTTCACAAGATTCGGTCGGGGAGAGTCGTGTCTTTCACCCGACACCAAACCCAATAGCATCTAACGAAGCTGAACCCTTTGGGTTGTCAATAAAGGAAGAGATGGAAGCCGACCTAAAAAGAGTGTACGCTATGGAGGAGGATCAAGAAGTTAGTTCTCTTCCCCGACATGATGGTTGGAAGGAGGAATTCACGAGCTCAGTCCTGCCTGATTCAGTCAAACCACCCGGTGCTAAGTTTATGTCTTATAATAACATGAAAAAGAGTGTTGTTTTTTCCCTGCAGCCAAGATGCATCCATGGGTGAACGGCGCTCTAACTGTCGTAGGCAAACTTTGGAAGGAAAATATGGACCTCAAGTAGCAAAATCAAAAGCTTGAAGAGCAGAATCACATTCTGAAGGGCATTATTGTCAAGAACATTGCACCACTGCCTCTGAAGAAGGAAACTTGAGTACATGTGTATGATCACTCCCCTTGGCTTGTGCCAAGCTTGGGGGAGGTGCCCCGGTATCCTATCACCGTCACATCTTTACCTTTATCGTTTTTCCTTAGTTTGATCCTTTTGGTTATTTCTTGGTTTAGTAGAATAAAGTTTTTAGTATGGTCTAGTTTTGAGTTTTGCTTTGTGTTCCCTCTATGTAATTGAGTCCGAGTGTTATATAATAAAGATTAGTTTTGAGTTGAGGGCTTTGCTTACTTGCTTTGATCTTGAGAAAAGGGAATAAAAAAGGGAAATAAAAATATTATGTAATAATCTTATGGGAAGTGATGACTTCACATATAAGAAGTATGTCGCATAAAATTTTTTGGGAGTTGAGAAACATAGTTTTGGTCATTGTTGCAATTAATAGGAAGTAATCAAGAAAGAGGGGTCTCACGTATAAATACTCTATCTTGGACATCTTTTATGATTATGGGCACTCATTAAATATTATGTGCTAAAAGGTTGATGTTGCACAAGGAAGTCAACATAATAGGTTATGTTTCCTCATATCCGAATATAAGTTATATTGTCATGGATCCTCCAACATGTTGAGCTTGCTTCTCATCCTATGCTAGCCAAATCTTCTGCAACAAGTAGAGATACTACTTTTGCATCCAAAATCCCATAACCCAGTTTTGCCATGGGAGTCCACCATGAAGGAAATATGCCCTAGAGGCAATAATAAAGTTGTTATTTTATATTTCCTTATTCATGATAAAGGTTTATTATTCATGCTAGAATTGCATTGATCTAAAACCTCAATACATGCGTGAATACATAAACAAACACCATGTCCCTAGTGAGCCTCTACTAGACTAGCTCGTTGATCAAAGATGGTTAAGGTTTCCTAACCATTGACATGAGTTGTCATTTGATAACAGGATCACATCATTAGGAGAACGATGTGATGGACAAGACCCATCCATTAGCTTAGCATAATGATCATTTAGTTTTATTGCTATTGCTTTCTTCATGTCAAATACATATTCCTTCGACTTTGAGATTATGCAACTCCCGGATACCGAAGGAATGCCTTGTGTGCTATCAAACGTCACAATATAACTGGTTGATTATAAAGATGCCCTAAAGGTATCTCCGAAGGTGTCGGAGTGGAACGACACCTATGGGATAACAAGAATCCCTACTACGGTTGCCGGGGCGCAGGGTTGCAAGGAGAGTAGGGCTAGTAGACAGCACAAGGATCGTTTACCCAGGTTCTAGCCGCAGGATGCGTAAAACCCTAGTCCTGCTTTGGTGGGTGTATTTCTGAGAGTTCTTGAGCTCCCGAACTAGCTGTGGTTAGTGTGTGGTTCGAAAGAGCCGAATCCTTCTCCTGGTCGCCTTGGGCCTCCTTTTATAGGCAAAAGGGGTTGCCACAGTGGCACATAGGAGGTGGAAAGGTCTACAGTGGCACGAGGTTATCCCTCATATTACAGGACAAGGTGCATTTAATGCATCGCTTAGGTGTTCTCTTGCTTTATCAGTGAAGGGGGCGAGGCCCGTCCCATCCGTCGCCGCTCCTCCTCGCTTTGACACGCGCCTCGGCCAGGGATGCATGCGGTGCCATGTAGGCAGGGAGGCAGCTGAGTTGGCACGGTGGTGGAGGCTTCTCAAAGATCTGCATGCCGCCACGCAGGCGCTTGATGAGTTGGCCTGGGGGCTGCATGTTGCCACGCAGGTGCCCGCCCAGTTGGTTGGGCTGGCAGCTGCATGTGAACGGCGGTAGAAGCTTGGTTGACGTGGGCTTGGCGGTTAGCTCGCCGGCGTCTTTGGCGAGGGCCTTGCCGGGTAGCCCGGCAAGGTTCTTCCCGTGGCATGCTGTTGTCCCCAGCAAGGATCTTGGCGGAGGTGTGGTGGCCTTCCTCGGCAAGGATCTTGCTGAGAATCGTTGTCTTCTAATCCTCATCTGATCTTGAATATGTCTTCACAAAGATCTGCATGCCACCACAGAGGTGCCTTCCCGAGCCCTGGCCTCACGCTGATGATGGCGCTGGGGGCCGTGGGCTCAAGGGTGGCTCGCTCTGTTGGTGAGGGGCGAGCTCTCCCGGCAAGGGTCTTGCCAGGGCCGCTGAGGCCGTCCGGAAAAAGGGT
Source organism: Aegilops umbellulata (assembly GCA_032464435.1). Classification (NCBI taxonomy): domain Eukaryota; kingdom Viridiplantae; phylum Streptophyta; class Magnoliopsida; order Poales; family Poaceae; genus Aegilops; species Aegilops umbellulata. Next base: position 326,786,782 of record CP136057.1, read on the forward strand.
CTTGCGGGGGGATCCTGCTTCGTCCCTCTGCTCTTCGTGGTCTTGGCCTTGGCATTGCATTGATCATCTTGGGCTTCGGTCTTACCTTGGCTCACCTTCCTCGTTCTGCTTGGTGTGGCCGTGGGCGCGGCTCTGACTGCCCGTGCACAGGTGAAGGGGTACGAAAATGCGCCCCTATCTTGTACACCGACAGGAGCCCCGGGGCCTGGGCCACACATAAGCGCGACACGTTGTTGGGCCAGGCCCAAAACGGTGCGCGGGCAGGTGGGGCGATTTTTACCGTTCTAAGACTCTTCGCGCGCTTCGCCTCCCACGATCCACGCGCGTGGCGCGGCGTGGGGGGGGGGTGTGCGTGACGTGGGCGGCATGCGTGGGGCGGTTTTCACATGCATGCATCACATCGCAGTAAAGAGGCGGCTCACGTCTTCCCCGTAAAAAGAGGGAGGCGTGGAGGCACGGCTTATTTACTGAGCGGGGCTGGGGTGCGGTCTTCAAGGCGTCCACTCCCCACGATCATCGGGTGGGGAGAGGTCACCTCACCCGCCCCCTCGGGTCTGCACGTCTGCCACGCGTCTTGCATGCGCTTTGGGTGGCAAACGGTGGAGGCGGGAAACCCGGCCGTCGCTGGTTGGGGCAGCGGGCCGGTCCTGATTCCCTGCGCCCCCGGTGTCTGGATTGGCTAAGCGGGGAGGCCGAGCTTCAACCCCGTTCCTTTATAAAGAGGAGGAAGGGGGATGGCATGCCGCATTCTTCCATATCCTATCTTCCCCTGCTTCTGCTTCTTCCTCTCACCCGTCATGGAGAAGGGGAATCCTGGTCCCTCGACGGTGGCGGCGAGGGTCGCCGCTCGACAGCGCGTCCCTCCTCCTCCTGAACCCGTGGTGGTGGAACCGACCGCGAGGGGAAGGGGGGCGAGGCCGTGGGTGAGGCCGGGGTAGAGGTCGTAGCGCTCGGGGAAGAGGAGGACGGGGCGGCGCGCCGTCCTCGCCCCTACCAATGATGCCCTTCCCGATAGAGGGCCACGTTGAGGACCAGCCTTGCGAGTTCTTCATCAGGCTCCGCCGGCCCCCGCGTCGTCGTCTTCGTCTCCCCACCCCGTTCTCTCGGGTAATGGAGCGTGCCCTGCCCCAGACCCTCAGGTTGCACATGAGGGGCGGCCGGAACGGGGGCACGTGGGTCAACGTTGACTTCCCGGATCCTCGAGTTATGTATCTCCGCTGTGGATGGAAGACGTTCGCCCGCATCCACAGCCTGTCGGCGGGGCTCGTCCTCTACTTCAAGTTAATGGAGGATGGCCTGCTTTCCATCAAGGTCTTCGGAGAGTTTGGAACTCGTCTGAAATGCTGCGTGGAGAGCTCCTCTGATGGAGATTCTGACGATGGAAGCTCCTCCTCGAGCAAAAGTGACGAGGAGGACAACGGGGCGGATAGCGAGGACGAGTCCGACTAGGCGTCGGACGCCCCGTGCCTGGGCGGGTGTGGCAGCAGCAGCATCTGCATCTGGCCGCTCCTCCGGCAGAGGTTTGCCGGGGGCAGGGCCAGCTCCTTGAACTTCTTAGGGCCATCTCCTTGGGCGGCTGGCGTCGGGAGGCTGCGGAAGAGGAAGAGGGCGGGCGGCAAGGCCGTTAACTCGGAGTATGCGGCCACCGATGCCTTCATCGCGTATTGCCGGTCCTGCCACCTTGTCTTCCAGCTCCTTTCCCGGCACCGTCATCACCGGCCTGCCCGTGGGCGGCCACCGGGGTGTTCTCTTGGTGCTTTCTGCTCCTCGTAGCTCGCCTAGGCAACCCTTTTGCCCTTTCGCCTCCTTGACCTGCCTCCTGAGGAGAGGGACAAGAAAGGGATTACGGGCATCTTATCTCTTTTTTGGTTTGTAAGCCTGCGGGCCTTTGTTAAATTTAAAACTTGTAATCCCCTTGCTCATGTTTTTCATCTCGCATGGACTGTACCTGTATGGGATGTTTTTAATGAAAATGGGATGGTTGCCGGGTTTTTCGTTCGCGGGTAAATACCGCGACAAGGAGCGAATCCTTGTTATTGTTTAAGATAAACGTTTTTCGCCCGGCAACATGCCTTGCCGTCCCCCCACTCCACTTGACCGTTCTCGCGCTCTTGGCGGAGGCAGGGATGAACTGGGCTTCACGCTCCTCGTCCCACCTCCTTGCCGACGTGGCTACAACCAAACTCGAACCCAGGAAATAATCCTTAGGTATAGGAAAAAGGGGAGCATGGCAGCCTAGAGATAAAAACGAGGTTTCACATACCCCAGTCCGGTTCCGAAATGCATGACAGAGGATAAAAGACTTATCTGGATCTGCATCCCCCGGCAATCTTATCCTGCCGCGGTTGGATCCTTGTGCTTTCAGCCCCCGGCAACTCTAGTTCGCCGGGGTCAGGGCGTCGGTCCGTTTCCTTCTTTTCGAGTAGCTCAGCAGAAGTGCTCATGTGCCCTGCAAACCAAAGGAGGACAAAAAAGGAACAGATAGATGCGCACTCGACCTCTAGGCTAGGGGTTAGTCGCTGCTAAGCACTATCAACCCTAACCAAGGAAGAGACTCGACCTAGCATGCATGCTACAACTTAGGGCGCCAGCGCTTCGTTTATTTATGCTCAGGGTCTGTGCCTGGCTCTGTACAAAGGGTCACATACCTTGTCGGCAAAGCTTGTACAAAAGGTGGCTTGCCAGGAGGCCCGGCAAGCCGCGCCTTATGGGTAAAAGTTGCGAAGATGCTCTATGTTCCAGGATTTGCTCACTGGGACGACATCTTCGGTCTCCAGGAGGACTGCGCCAGGCCTGGTGACTCGTATTACCCGATAAGGGCCTTCCCACTTCGGCGTCAACTTGTTGGAATTCTTGGCCGACTGAACGCGCCGAAGAACAAGGTCGCCTTCCTCAAAGCTTCAGGCATGAACCTTGCGGCTATGATAGCGGCACAAGGCTTGCTGGTAGCGTGCCGCTCTCGCAGCCGCTCGAAGACGATCTTCCTCAAGGAGCGTCGCGTCATCTTGACGCAACGGCTCTTGCTCAAGCTCATCATAAGCGAGCACTCGAGGTGACCCGTATATGAGTTCTGTGGGGAGAACTTCTTCTGCCCCGTATACCAGGGCAAAAGGTGTCTGGCCGGTGGCTCGATTTGGCGTCGTTCTGATCGACCAAAGAACAGTCGGCAACTCATCATCCAGCGCCTTCCACTCTTGTGCAGCTTGTCAAAAGTCTTCGTTCTCAGGCCTCACAACACTTCAGCATTTGCCCTCTCCGCTTGGTCGTTGCTCCGTGGATGTGCCACGGAAGCAAAACAGACCTTGCTGCCGAGGTCTTGGATGTACTGCATGAAGGTGTGGCTTGTGAACTACGTGATGTTGTCGGTGATGACTCTGTTTGGCACACCAAAACGGCAAACCAGTCCTTTGAAGAACTTGACGGCTAACTGAGCAGTCACCTTCCTCACTGCTTCCACTTCCGGCCATTTTGTGAACTTGTCGATTGCAACGTACAAGTACTCAAAGCCCCCACAGCGCGGGGGAAAGGGCCCAGTATATCGAGCCCCCAGACCGAGAATGGCCAGGAGAGAGGGATTGTTTGAAGGGCTTGAGCTGGCTGATGAAGCTTCTTTGAATGGAACTGGCATGCTTCACACTTGGTTACTAGTGCCGTCGCATCCTGGAGGGCGGTGGGCCAGAAGAAACCTTGCCGGGATGCCATCCCGTCAAGGGCCCTTGACCCTGTGTGGGAGCCACATATGCCTCCATGTATCTCTGCCAACAGCTCCAGTCCTTCCTCCCGGGGGATGCACTTGAGTTTCACACCGTTTGGTACCTCCGGTACAGGACGTCATCGACGAACTGGTATAGGGCGGACCGACGGGCTACTTTCTCTGCCTCTTCTTGCTCCTCAGGTAGCTCCCTTGTTTGGAGGAAACGTACGGTGTGATGCGCCCATGCTGGAGCCTGGGGCTCGACGGCAAGGACCAAAGGCATTTCTTCCGCCATGGGAGCGGCTATCTCTACGGCCAGGGCTTGACGCCCTGTCGAAGCTAGTTGCTCTTGGGCAGGATCGGCGTCCGCGGCAGCAGCCTTGCCGATAGACCCCGGGGGCTCGGTAGGAAAGTACTTGCCGGGACCTGATTTTCTTCGTTTGGTCTGCCCCGCTGATGGTTCGACGGATGGTTGAGTTAACCGGAGCAAAAAGGTACCTGGTTCCATAGGTAGCTTGAATGCGGCACGCTTTGACAGGTAATCGGCGATGTCGTTTTCTGCTCGGGGGACGTGCTCTACCTGGATACCGTCAAAGCGTTCCTCCAACTTCCTCACCTCATATACGTAAGCTTCCATCAATGGTCTCTAATAATCCTTGTTGACCTGCCTAACAACGAGCAGCGAGTCGCCTCTGACGATGAGCTTCTTAACCCCGAGGTCTGCTGCGATCCTGAGACCGGCAAGCAATCCCTCGTACTCGGCAGTGTTGTTGGTGGACATCTCCCTGGGGAAGTGCATCTGGATTATGTACTTGAGGTGTTCTCCGGTGGGCGCGACGAGCAGCACGCCGGCACCGGCGCCTTGCAGCGAGAAAGCTCCATCAAAGTACATGATCCAGTTGCGGTCTGCTTCCTTGCCGGGGAGAGTGGTCTCCTGGATTTCTTCGTCAGGCGTCGAGGTACATTCTGCGATGAACTCTGCCAAGACTCTGCTCTGAATTGTCGAGGTACTTTCAAACTTTAAACCAAAGCTTGAAAGCTCCAAGGCCCATTCCACAATCCTTCCGGTTGCGTCCGGGTTGTGTAGTATCCGTTGCAATGGGAGGCGGGCGACGACAGTGATCTCGTGGGCTTGGAAGTAGTGACGCAGCTTCCTGGAGGCCATAAGGAGGCCAAAGAGCAATTTTTGCACGCCGGAATACCTTGACCTAGCCCCCTGCAAGTGGGAGCTGACAAAGTAAACCGGGTGCTGCATCATCTTCTTCTTTGGCACCACTTCACTCGACTGCGCGGGCGTTGCCCTGGCGGCACCAGACTCTGCCGGGGGCCGCGCCTTGTCGGCACCAGGCCCGGCCAGGGGAATCTTTGGCTTGCCGTTCGCCGGTTCTGCCGCCATTGCTGCCTCCTTGTCGACCTCCCTGTGTGCCACCAGTGCGGCGCTAACCACTTGATTCGTCGCCGCTAGATATAGCAGCAACGGCTCTTGTGGTTTAGGCGCAACCAGTATTGGTGTGGAGGAAAGATATTTCTTCAGATCCTGCAGTGCTGCCTCGGCTTCTGGGGTCCACTCTATTGGGCCTGCCTTCTTCAAGATTTTGAAGAAGGGAAGGGCGCGTTCGACAGACTTGGAGATGAACCGGCTCATGGCGGAACGCAGCCGGTGAGCTGACGCACATCCTTGATCCGCTTGGGTGCCTCGATCTGCTCAATAGCCTTGATCTTGTCTGGGTTTGCCTCGATCCCACGCTGCGACACAAAGAACCCGAGAAGCTTGTCGGACGGAACACCGAAGACGCACTTCTCAGGGTTCAGCTTGAGGTTGATCTTGCGTAGGTTAGCAAATGTCTCTTCCAGATCTTGCACAAGAGTCAGCCTGTCCTTGGTTTTGACCACTATGTCATCCATGTAGGCCTCCATATTTCTATGGAGCTGAGGTTCAAAACCAATTTGGAATGCTCTTGCAAATGTTGAGCCAGCACTCTTCAACCCGAAAGGCGTCCGTATAAAGCAATGTGTACCACACGGGGTGATGAATGATGTCTTCTCTTAATCCTCTCTTGTCATAAAGATTTGGTGGTAGCCTGAATAGGCGTCGAGGAATGATAACAGACCACACCCGGCTGTGGAGTCAACAATCAGGTCGATGTGCGGCAATGGGAAGGGGTCCTTAGGACAAGCCTTATTAATATTTGTGTAATCAATACACAGCCTCCACTTCCCATTTGCCTTGCGCACCGCTACCGGATTGGCCAAACACGTCGGGTGGAGCACCCCCCTCACCAAACCTGCCGCTTCCAACTTCCTGATCTCTTCTGTGATGAACTCCTGCCTTTCCAAAGCCTGCTTTCTGACCTTCTGCTTGACGGGCCGCACATGGGGGTAGACAGCTAGGTGGTGCTCAATCACCTCCCTGGGAACACCGAGGATGTCGGACGCTTGCCATGCAAACACGTAGACATTTGCCCGAAGGAAGGTGACGAGTGCGCCTTCCTATTTGCTATCAAGGGTGGAGCCTATGATGAAGGGCCCTCCCGTGCTATCCTCCTCGACGGGCACCTTCTTGGTCTGCGGTGGCTCGGCTCTGGATCTCTTGCTCCTGTCGGTAGAGCCTCTGGCACGTCCTCAACGGTAGCACAACACTCCGAGGAGGTGTGCTTGCCGGAGTGGGTGCGAGAGGTCTTTCCGGGCTCCTTCTTCCCTCCCGGGCCCTCAGCGGCAGGAGCAGGTGTCTTGACGACATCTGCTGCAACTGCTTCCTAGTAGAGTTGGTCGGCGCAGATCAGTGCGTCCCTCTTGTCGGAGGGGACGGAGATGATGGTCAATGGCCTAGGCATCTTTAGCATGTTCTAGGCGTAGTGTGATGCCGCCATGAACTTGGCTAGTGCCGGGCGGCCGAGGATCCCGTTGTAAGGCAAGGGGATCTCGGCCACGTCAAAGACGACCCTCTCTGTCCTGTAGTTCAACTCTCCTCCAAATGTCATGGGCATTGTGACCTTTCCCTTCGGCTGGCTCCTCCCCGGATTGACCCCTTGAAACGTGCCCATTTCATCGAGGTCTCCATCAGGAATTTGCAACCTTTTGATCATGACAGGCGAGATCAGGTTCAGGCCGGCCCTGCCGTCAACCAACATCTTATTCACCCTGAGGTTGCGTATCATTGGCGAGACCAATAATGGCAAACACCTGACCACGGTAGTGCGGTCAGGGTGGTCCTTGGCGTCAAAGATGAGGGGCGTGCTGGACCACTTCAGCGGCTTCTGAGCGTCGAACGACGGCTCTGCTGTTGTAATCTCACGCGCCCACTGCTTGAGCTGGCGGTGAGAGGTATGCAGCGAGGCGCCGCCATCGACGCACATGGCCTCCGTAGCCTTCTGGAACCCTTGCTTGCCAAACTCGTCGTCCTCGTCGTGATCGTCGTCTTCTTGTTTCTTGTCGCGGCCCTGGGAGGGCCTCTCTTGCTGGTTGTCCTTGCCGGGGCGGCCTCCTTGGCCGCCATGCTTCTTGCCGGATCCCTCAGCACCGTCCTGGTCCTTCTCCTTGTCCCGCCTTTCGTACTCATCCTTTTGCTTCTTAGCAAGCAACTCGACTTGTCTGCAGTTCTAGAGGTCGTGGCCCTTGGTGCGGTGGATCTTGCAGTATTGCTTGCCGAAGCTTTCTGGCTTGTCGGGGAGCCCGGCAGGCAGTGCACCCGGAAATATCCTTGCCGGGGGCGTCTGCCTTGACCTTCTTGACGGCACCGGTATCGTCAGATCCCTCAACGGCAAGCACGGCCTTGCCTTTGCGTTTCCTGTTGCGACGCTGGCTCTTCTTCGTCGGGGTGGCGGCGTCTTCATCGGTAGAGTCGGTTTCCGCACCGGCATCTTCGCCAGGGTACTTCCTTCCCTCTTCAGCCCGGGTGCACCTATCGGCCAGAACGTAGAGCTCGGCCACATCCTTAACCTTGGTCATCGCCAGCTCCTCGCGTATCTTGCGATTGCGCACGTTCTGGTGGAACGCGCTAATCACAGCGGCGGGATGAACGTCGGGGATGTTGTACTGCACCCGGCTGAATCTCTGGATGTACTTGTGCAGGGTCTCCCCTTCCTTCTGGGGAATGATATGCAGATCACTGGCCTGGCCATGAGCTTCGTGGCCTCCTGTGAAGGCGCCAATGAACTCATGGCACAAGTCCGACCAAGAAGAAATGGAATCCATCAGCAAGTGCATCAACCAAGACATCACATTGGGCTTGAGCGCAAGCGGGAAATAGTTGGAAAGCACCTTGTCGTCGCGAGCCCCAGCGGCCTGCATCGCGATGGTGTAGATGCTGAGGAACTCGGACGGATGGGTCTTGCCGGTGTACTTCTCGTTGACGTCGGGCTTGAACGTGCGGTGGGACGGCCACTGGAACTGCCTCATCTCACGGGTAAAAGCCGAGCAGCCCACCTCGTAAGGTAGGCCGCCGAGGCCCCCCGGTGTCGGGTGGTCCATAGCGGGTCCTGATACGTCTCTGTCGTATCTATAATTTTTGATTGCTCCATGCCAATATTATTCAACTTTCATATACTTTTTGGCAACTTTTTATACTATTTTTGGGACTAACATATTGATCCAGTGCCCAGTGCCAGTTCCTGTCTGTTGCATGTTTTTGGTTTCACAGAATATCCATATCAAACGGAGTCCAAACATGATAAAAACGGACGGAGCTTATTCTTGGAATATTTGTAAAATCTGGGAAAAAGATCAACGCGAAACGGTGTCCGAGGTGGCCACGAGGCAGGGGCCCACGCCCTCCCTAGGAGGGCGCGCCCCCACCCTCGTGGGCCACCCGTAAAGTGGTTGATGCCCTTCTTCGTCCGCAAGAAAGCTAATTTTTGGAAAAAAAATCACGGCAAAGGTTTCAGTCCAATCGGAGTTACGGATCTATAGATATAAAAGAAACGGTGAAAAGGCAGTAGAACAGAACGCAGAAACAGAGAGACCAAGAAATAGATCCAATCTCGGAGGGGCTCTCGCCCCTCCCAAGCCATGGAGGCCAAGGACCAGAGGGGAAACCCTTCTCCCATCTAGGGAGGAGGTCAAGGAAGAAGAAGACGAAGGGGCCCCCTCTCCCCTTCTCTTCCGGTGGCGCCGGAACGCCGCCGTGGCCATCATCATCGCTGCAATCTTCACCAACAACTTCACCACCATCATCAACAACTCTTCCACCCTCTATGCAGCGGTGTAACCTCTCTCTTACCCGCTGTAATCTCTACTTAAACATGGTGCTCAACGCTATATATTATTTCCCAATGATGTATGGCTATCCTATGATGTTTGAGTAGATCCTTCTTGTCCTATGGGCTATTTGATGATCAAGATTGGTTTGAGTTGCATGTTTTATTATTGGTGCTGTCCTATGGTGCTCTCCGTGTCGCGCAAGAGTGAGGGATCCCCGCTGTAGGGTTTGCAATATGTTCATGATTTGCTTATGGTGGGTGGCGTGAGTGACAGAAGCACAGACCCGAGTAAGTAGGTTGTTTGCGTATGGGATAAATAGGACTTGATGCTTTAATGCTATGGTTGGGTTTTACCTTAATGATCTTTAGTAGTTGCGTATGCTTGCTAGAGTTCCAATCATAAGTGCATATGATCCAAGTAGAGAAAGTATGTTAGCTTATGCCTCTCCCTCAAATAAAATTGCAATAATGATTACCGGTCTAGTTATCGATTGCCTAGGGACAAATAACTTTCTTGTTGACAAAAACTCTCTACTAAAACTAACTTAGTTGCGTATTTACTTAAACAGCTCCTAGCTTTTATTTACACTCTCTTTATATTCTTGCAAACCTATCCAAAAACACCCACAAAGTACTTCTAGTTTTATACTTGTTTCCGGTAAAGCGAACGTTAAGCATGCATAGAGTTGTATCGGTGGTCAGTAGAACTTGAGGGAATATTTGTTCTACCTTTGGCTCCTCGTTGGGTTCGAACTCTTACTTATAGAAAATTGTTGCGATCCCCTATACTTGTGGGTTATCAGGTCCCGCCCGCTTGTCCGATTGGCGGCGCGTCTCGCGCCGGCGCTCGACGGTGGTTCGAGCGTCTTCGTGAGCTTGCTCCCGAAGGACCTGGCACTGGTCGCGGAGGGTCCGCGGGTCGGACGATGCTATGGAGATGTTATCACAAGCATCGTCGCGACGGGCCAACGCCTGCGGCGGCTGGCGAGGAGGAGGAGAGTGCACCGTGGCCGCAGCCCCCTTGGTCCTCCCAGCGCCGGCATGTGGTGGCTCGATGGAGCGCCGGCCCGAGGGCCCCACCGGTTGCGGACCGTCTTTGTTTGCGATGGCGACGAGGCTCCGGATAGTGGCCCTCCACTCGTCGAGCTTCTCTGCAGCAGGAGGGAAGTCGAGGAGCAGTTGTGCGCGTGCCAAAGCTTCCGCTGGCATGGGTGGCGGCAATGGCTGCGTGGATTGCGACGCTCTTCGACTTCTAACTATGTTAGAAGGAGCTCTGTCGCGACCCAGCGGCTGCATGCCATTTTCACCGGCGCTTCGACGAGCGTGTTGAACCCCTTCATGTTGCCGATGGCGCACAAGGCTCTTTCCACGGCGGTGCCCAGGGTCACCAACGTGGTGACGCTGCTCGGCGCACTCACCATGGGAAGAATGCACGATGGTCGCCGGTGTAGGCGCCCTGGAGGTCGCGGTGCCTCCCGGAGTCGGCCCAACGATGCCCCTGGAGGGCCCCGCGCCGCCTGCGGGGAGGACCAGCTCCGTCTTCGGATCCGGCGACGTGTAGCCGGTCATCTGGCATGCGAGCGACGCCGCTCGCCAGGCTCTGACTGCCTGGGCGAAGCTGGTGCTCGCGGGCCGCGGCCCGGGTCCAGTCTGCGACCGGTCCACTGCTCGTCGGCACCGGCACGGGTCGCCCAGCCCCCAACGAGTCGACCGCTGTGGCCATGGCGACGAAGAACTGCTAGGCTGGCTACCAGACCAGATTCTCACAATTGCACCCCCTACCTGGTGCACCAAAGATGTCGGTGTGGAACGACACCTATGGGATCACAAGAATCCCTACTATGGTTGCCGGGGCGCAGGGTTGCGAGGAGAGCAGGGCTAGTAGACAGCACAAGGATCGTTTACCCAGGTTCGGGCAGCGAGGATGCGTAAAACCCTAGACCTGCTTTGGTGGGTGTATTTCTGAGAGTTCTTGAGCTCTCGAACTAGCTGTGGTCAGCGTGTGGTTCGAAAGAGCCGAATCCTTCTCCTGGTCGCCTTGGGCCTCCTTTTATAGGAAAAAGGGGTTGCCACAGTGGCACACAGGAGGTGGAAAGGTCTAAAGTGGCACGAGGTTATCCCTCGTATTATAGGACAAGGTGCATTTAATGCATCGCTTAGGTGTCCTCTTGCTTTATCAGGGACGGGGGCGAGGCCCGTCCCATCCATCACTGCTCCTCCTCGCTTCGACACGCGCCTCGGCCAGGGATGCGTGCGGTGCCATGTAGGCAGGCAGGCAGCTGAGTTGGCGTGGTGGTGGAGCCTTCACAAAGATCTGCATGCCGCCACCCAGGTGCTTGATGAGTTGGCCTGGGGGCTGCATGTTGCCACGCAGGTGCCCGCCCAGCTGGTTGGGCTGGCAGCTGCATGTGAACGGCGGTGGAAGCTTGGTTGACGTGGGCTTGGCGGTTGCCTCGCCGGCGTCTTTGGCGAGGGCCTTGCCGGGTAGCCCGGCAAGGGTCTTGCCGTGGCGTGCTGTCGTCCCCAGCAAGGATCTTGCTGGGGGTCTGGTGGCCTTCCTCCACAAGGATCTTTCCGAGAATCGTCATCTTCTAATCCTCATCTGATCTTGAATATGTCTTCACAAAGATCTGCATGCCACCACAGAGGTGCCTTCCCCGAGCCCTGGACTCACGCTGATGATGGCGCTGGGGGCCGCGGGCTCAAGGGTGGCTCGCTTTGTTGGTGCAGGACGAGCTGTCCCGGCAAGGGTCTTGCCGGGGCCGCTGAGGCCGCCCGGCAAGGGTCTTGCCGGGGGATCCTGCTTCGTCCCTCTGCTCTTCGTCGTCTTGGCCTTGGTGTTGCATTGATCGTCGTGGGCTTTGGTCTTACCTTGGCTCACCTTCCTCGTTCTGCTTGGTGTGGCTGTGGGCGCGGCTCTAACTGCCCGTGCACAGGTAAAGGGGTACAAAAATGCGCCCCTATCTTTGTACACCGATAGAAGGTATTTGTTGAGTTGGCATAGATCGAGATTAGGATTTGTCACTCCGAGTATCGGAGAGGTATCTCTGGGCCCTCTCGGTAATACACATCATAATCTTGCAAGAAAACGACTAAGGAGTTAGTCAGGACGTGATGTATTATGGAACAAGTAAAGACACTTGCTAGTAACGAGATTGAACTAGGTATGAAGATGTTGACGATCGAATCTCGGGCAAGTAACATACCGATGGACAAAGGGAGTTACGTATGTTGTAATAACGGTTCGACCGATCAAGATCTTCATAGAATGTGCAGGAGCTAATATGGGCATCCGGGTTCTGCTATTGGTTATTGACAGAAGAGGTGCCTCGGCCATGTCTACATGGTTCTCTAACCCATAGGGTCTGCACGCTTAATGTTCGATGATGATACACTATTATATGAGTTATGTGTTTTGGTGACCGAATGTTGTTCGGAGTACCGAATGAGATGATGGACATGACAAGGAGTCTCAAAATGGTGGAGAGGTAAAGATTCATATATAGGACTATAGTATTCGGACAACGGAAGTGTTTCGGGGGTTACCGGGTACATATCGGGTCACCGAAAGGGGTTCCGGGCACCCCCGGCAAAAGATATGAGCCTTATGGGCCAAGAGGGGAAACGCAGCAGCCACAAGGGGATGGTGCGCCCCCCATACGGGCCCACCTAAGGAGGAGAAGGAAAGGGGAGAAGGGAAAGGAAAGTGTGGATTAGGATTCCCACTTCCCTCCCTCTTCCCCCCTCTTTCTTTCACTACAGGAATCAGGCACTCTGCCGTCTGCCATGGCTGACGACAAAGGCATGCCTGGCGGATAGTAAAGGCCTTTGCCGTCAGCCAGCAGAACACAACAGGTCCGGCTGAATAGGCTATGGCGAGGGGCTCTTTGCCGTCCGCTGGCGGACGACAAACATGAAACGGTCATTGCCGTCCATCAGCAGACGGCAAAGAGCCTAGACGACACACGTGGTAGGTTAGATCCGTTAGGGGGTTAACGGCGGGCTTTGCCGTCCGCTGGCAGACGGCAAAGACCATTGCTCCTTTGTCGTCTGCCAGTGGACGGCAAAGTAACCAAATAGGCCGGGCCCCAGGTGCTGCCACGTGGCATGCTATGTCGTCCGCTGGCACACGAGAAAGGTGCAACGGTCTTTGCCGTCCGCCAGCAGACGACAAAGTAACCAAATAGGCCAGCCAGGGCCCTAGGTTGCACAGGTAGCTGCCATGTGGCAGCTTTGCCGTCTTCGAGCTGATGGCAAAGCTCTTTGCCGTCTGCCAGCAGACGGCAAAGAGCCTGTATAGCCCCTGTTTTTTCTTTTTTTTCCTAAATTCTTTCAATTTCACAGATATATATATATATATATATATATATATATATATATATATATATATATATATATAAACATTTGAAGGTATATATAGACAAGCATATCCAACAAGTTTCCAACACATCCGACAACATATACAACAAGTTTGAACAACACATGTCCAACAAGTTTCCAACACTACATATCCAATAAGAAGTTACCTCCAACAAAGTTCATCGTACAAAATCAAAACAAAAAGAGTAGACTCCATGAAAGCAAGCTCCTCATCTAAAGCAAACCTGCAAATTGGGAAAGAAGAAAGTTAGAAGAAGAATAAGAAGAAGGCTAGCTAGAAAAATAAGAAAAATAAGAAGAAGAAGAAGAAGAAGAAGAAGAAGAAGAAGAAGAAGTAGAAGTAGAATTTATCTACTCTTTATTACTCTCCTTTCCTCTTCTTTATCTTCATCTTCTTCTAACTAAGGTAGGAAAATGCCATTTTTTAGCTAAGCTAGGTAAAAATGCTAAGTGGTCGGGTCATTTTAGTGCTAAGATAGGTAAATAGGTCATTTCAGAGCTAACCTAGGTTAAATGGATCATATTAGAGCTAACCTAGGTAAACTTGGTCACTTTGGAGCTAACCTAGCTAATTATGCCATATTTGAGTTAATTAAGCATATTATGCCATTTTTGACATAAGTAAGCTAAGTATAGGTCTTTATTGAGCTAACCTAGGTAACTAAGCATATTATAGCTAATTTAGCATTTTAGAGCTAACTTAGGTCATTTTGGAGCTAACTTAGGTAAATTGATCATTTTGGAGCTAATTAGGCTTATTATTATGTTAGTTTTGAGGAAAATAAGCTAACTATATGACATATATGAGGTTACCAAGATTGTTATGCCATTTCAAACCTAAGTAAGCTAATTAGGCCATGATTTACATAAGTAAGCTAAGTGTATGTCATTATTGAGCAAACCTAGGTAACTGAACATATTAGAGATAACTAAGCATATTAGAGATAACTTAGGTCATTTCAGAGGAAACAAAGCTAAGTATAGGTCATTTTGGAGCTAAGTAAGCTAATTATGTCATTTTGGTGGAAATAAAGCTAAGTCTAGGTCTTTATGCATTTGATAGGCAAAACACTAGAGAAAACTTACCGTCATCATGGAGGTGAAGGACGGTCGGTAATGGGCCAGTGCAGGACGGAGTAGGCGGTCGGGTTCGGGGTTGCGCAGTGCGAGACAGAGAAGGATCAGTCGATGCTTGTCGGGAGGCATGTTGCACCAAAGATCATTTGCAATGTCTCGTTAGCATGATGCAACTGAAATGTGAATACTAGTAACTAATGACCATTCAAATGAAACTCACCGTGTCTGCTAATACCAATTTGGGGCATCGGCGGAGGGGTCTGACCGTTTTTCTCGCGCACGGACTGCACATTTTGTTTTCACGAGTCAGTCATATTAGTTAGTAAGGAAACAAACATTACATGCATGATTTGGCTAATAAGCAGGATAAACTTACCATGAGGAGCTCGTATAGGGCCCGGTGAGACGCGTCATTCCGGTTCCTCTCCGCCTCCAACAGACTAGCCGTCCTATCCTCCAGCTCGATCTCCCTCTGCTTGGCCTACCTGTTTGCCTCCGCCAGAAGCTCCTGGGCCCTAGCCTCGATGTCGAGATCCACTGGCAGTGGTCGAGGCGGTATCTCAGGAAGAGACCTCGCATGGCACTTCTTGATCTCCGGGAGACTTTTAGGATAATGTATAAGTCCATCCCCAATGTCTACCGAGCCATGTTTCCTCCCCTCACCAGATAGCATCACGAGCTCTGTATCAAAAGGACTCTGGCTCGGGTTGAAGTCATCCCATTTCGTCGCCTTCCCAAAGTCTCTTTACCTCACGAGCTTGTTGTGGGAGGAGATGTTGGTGAAGCTCTCTGGATGATCGAGGTCATCCTTAGAGAATGCCTTTGCCTTCTTGAACAGGGTCATATGGGCCATGGCATAGAGATCGTACAGCGGTGGCGCGTCCTTCTTGTTGTGTTTCGCCTAAAAGAGAGGAACAACATATTAGTTAAGGGATGTAGCTAGCATGAAGAATGAAATTGCATGAATCGTTAAGGGCTGAAACCACATACCCAGTGATCCCCATACTCAAACAGGTCAGAGCTCCCTTGATGGTGTGGCCCACCTTGCATTTGGGCATGCTTATCCCTGGCCTTGTTGTGTTTGGCTAGCCATTGGGGAGAGCACCACTCATCCACCAACGCCTCCCAACAGTCCATCATATCCGCACACCATCTCGGGGGCACCTAAGTTTGGCAAAGAGAAATTTCAGCGCTACGCCTACGAATGAAATCAAGGAAACTAAGTACAAGGCCTTAAGAATTGGTAATTACCTTCATGTACTTCTCCTTACTCAGATACTTGCGGTGGCACTTCTTCTTGGCTCTCCTAATGTTAGTCGAGGCGTATTAGTCTTGAAGAGCCTACACCCTAGCCTCGTGCCATAAGTTCTGAAGTAGGCGCTTGCACTCGGCTTCGAGAACCCAATCCGCCTCTGCCTCGTGTTCCTCAGAACACCTGTAGAAGGTCTGCAATCGAACAAGACAACACTGATTAGTACAATCACTAGGTAATGTTGATTTTTAATTCTGTAAAGGAGAAATTACCCAAAACCACTGCCTCACAATGTTGGCCACCGTCTCGCACAAGACACGTCGACCCTCTCCTCCGGCGGGGCCCGGGCAGCCACGTACAACTCCCAGCTCAGTGCTAGCTGTGGAACCTGACCCTCACAGGGCAACATGACCCACCCCGGGAAGTGGTGCCGGCAAAGCACACCAAGGACTTAGTTGGGCCTGTGGACACCATCGGCGTGTATCCAACCCCTGAAGTATGACAAGGCCAACACATTAGATATTAATTTGAAGAAACATGAAGGACAAAGATTAAGAAAGAGTAAATGCACTTACTTCTCCCTGTTAGGCTCAATCAAAGCGCTTTGATCGCGGGTCGCCGGCACGGCCGGGAGCTTCGTACCACCATGTTGGTAGACCTTCTTGCCCTACTTAACCAGCTCGCCCTCGCTAAAACTATCGTCAGACCAGGTCTCCTGGCCATCAGTATGGCCACTAGTCTTCGGAGTCACGTGGGATGAAGACTCCGGGACCGGAGTCTCATGGGACGAAGACTCTGGGGCCCGAGTCTCCTGGGATGAAGGCTCGGCGACCCGAGGCTCGTCGGCCCGAGGCTCGTGGACCGGAGTCCGAGACGGGTCCAAGTCTGACGGGTCCACTTGCGACAGAGTACTCCGGTGGTCCGGAGAAACAGCTGGGGTGGCGGCGAGGAAGGCGCAACAGGCTTCCTACCTCTCCCGCCGCAACGTCCACATCTAGCTACACCCCTCTTCGTCTTCCTCCGAACTCTCCCGACTGAAGAAGAAGCGCCCGCCGGTGTCGTTGTGCTGTCTACGAGCGCTCTCCGAAGCTGATGGGGTGGAATATAGCCACCCCTCCCAGCACGCGCCGAGGAAGGAGGCTCTGAGCACTCTCAACCCGCGCCCACCATCTGTCGACACCTGCAATGACAAAGAGTAAACGAAATTAGTACAACATAAACATATTAAAATATTTAAGTGTGTACCATCATCATGAACATAATAAAATATTTAAGTATGTTGGGGTCGGGGGTGCCGTGTCGGGGTCGGGGTCGCGGTGTCGGGGTGTCGAGGCAGGGTCGGGGTGTCGTGTCGGCGTCAGGGCGGCGACCCTAGACCCCTTTCCCCCTCGACCCCTCGACACCTCGATCCTCGACCCCTAGACCCTCGAATCCTTTTCCCCTCGATCCTCAACCCCTCGACTCCTTTTCCCCTCGACCCTTGACCCCTCGACAACTCGATCCTCGACCCCTAGACCCTCGACTCCTTTTCCCCTCGATCCTCGACCCCTCGATCCCTCGACACCTTGATCCTCGACCCCTAGACCCTCGACTCCTTTTCCCCTTGATGCTCGATCCCTCGACCACTGGCGACCCTCTTTTCCCTCGGTGACCCTCCTTTTCAACTTTTCCTACTTCTTTTTTACATCTTCTACTTCTACTTATTTTTTCATACTTATTTTTCTTCTTCTTCCTTCTTTTCCTTCTTCCTCTTGTCTACTTTTTCTTCTTCATTTTCCTTATTTTCCTTCTTCCTCTTGTCTTCTTTTTCTTCTTCAATCAACTAATTAACCTAAATCAACTAAAATCTACTAACTTAAAATAAAATAAAATCTACTAACCTAAAATCAGCTAAAATCTATTAACCTAAAAGCATGGCTTGCTGCTTTCCTTGGCAGGTTGGCTGGTGTTCCTCTGCTTTCTCTATGACTAATTAAACCACAGGAAGCATGATCCAACTAACATCAAGTCCGCCTGAACACCCACAATGCACAAGCAAATTGACATCCTGACCAGTGAAAACTTAAGAAGAGTGACCCAACTAACAACAAATACATGTCTCGTCAATGTGCATACGAGCATCACCATCTACTCATAAAGTGCGTCAAGTTGTTAAATACGCTTAGTCAAGACAAGCTCAACATTTTAGGGACAAAGAAAGTGGGCATCAGAACCAAACAATGTACTAACAATAGTAGGAGTACTAACATGAATAGTGGATAAACAGTAGACTTTTGTTCTTTTCCTATTTTCTTTTTTCTTCTTCTTCTTTTTTCTATGTTTTGTCCTCCTAGTCCTTTTAGGTCTTCTTTCTTTCTTATATTTTCTTGTTCTTGTGCTTATATATCTAACTAAGTAATTAACCTAAAGAAACTAACTAAGTAATTAACCTAAAAAAATAACTAACTGACTAATTAACCTATGTACCGTAGGGTAAAACAAGTAACTAATTAACCTAAAAAACTAACTAACTAACTAACTAATTAACCTAAATGAAAAACAGCAAAAAAAGACAGAAAAAAGGAAAAAGAAGCCTCACCAGGGGCGGAGCGGCGCCGGGCGGCGGGGGGCGGAACGCCGGGCGGCGGGGCAGCGGGGGGTCGGGGTGCGGGGCGGTGGGGGTCGGGGGCATCGGCGGCGGTGGTGGTCGGGGGCGGCTGGGTCGATGGTGGTAGGGGCGGTGGGGGTCGGCGGCGGGGCACGGGGGCGGCACGATGAGGGAGGCAGAGAGAGGGGAGAGAGAGGGGAGAGAGAGGGGTGGGGCGTGGGGCGACTGTTTTTAGTTAGGTTTAATTTATTTGCCTTCTTCTAGCAGACGACAAAGAGCGTAGCTAGTGGGGTGGGGCCGGGGGAAACGGCTATTAGGTTGGCTATTATCTTTGCCGTCTTCTCGCGGACGGCAAAGAAAGTGGTCGTTAGGTGGTTCTCGATAGTGGGCCACCCACCCTCTTTGCCATCTTCTAGCGGACGGCAAAGCTTCGTTGCCGTCTGCTAGCAGACGGCAAAGAACTGGCTGACGGCAAACATTGTCTCTGCCGTCAGCTTTTTTTAAGCTAAGGACAAAGAAAGATCCTAATTCCAGTAGTATTTCCCCCTCCGACAAACATGGCAGGGGGCGCAGCCAAGGGCAGGAGCCCAAGTAGGATTCAGACCTACTTGGGGTGCCCCTTGGCCTCTCGCCTCTCCCTCCCACCTATATATATGTGGGAGGGGGCGCCTACCACACCCCAGACAATTGTTAGCCGTGTGCGGCGCCCCCCTCCGCCGTTTATACCCCCGGTCATATTTTCGTAGTGCTTAGGTGAAGCCCTGCGGAGAACACTTCACCAACACCATCACCATGCCGTCATGTTGATGGAA
Source organism: Aegilops umbellulata (assembly GCA_032464435.1). Taxonomy (NCBI): domain Eukaryota; kingdom Viridiplantae; phylum Streptophyta; class Magnoliopsida; order Poales; family Poaceae; genus Aegilops; species Aegilops umbellulata. Next base: position 326,805,782 of record CP136057.1, read on the forward strand.
CTCATCTACTACCACAACGTCTTGCTAGATCAAGATGGCGAGGGACGTCATGTGTAACACCCGGATAATCTTGCTACAGTAATCCCACGCTAATCATGCCACGTCATCCTGATTACTGTTGCTAAACGTCCGTTAGTTCAAACCACGTCAAAATTCAAATTTAAAATTAATGTCGACAATAAAAGTTTTCGAAAATAGAAACAAAAATGTTCGATGGTTGCCAAATATTACAAGGGTAATTATGGTGCAGCAAACACATTTTTATAAAATGGCTAAATGGTTTAAAATGGAATTAAACAGAAAATAAAATAAATAAAAATAAGACAGAAAGACTAAAACTAAACTAGAAGAAAAGGAGAGGGAAAGACCCCCCCCCGGGCCAGCAGACCCAATGGGCTTCGGCCCCGCAGCCCGCAAGGCCCAACCGGCCAGCCCACCTCCACTACCTTATCCTCTCTCGCCCGAAACCCTAACCCCAACTACTCCCACTCCCCCACTCACTCTCTCCCTCCCCCCGATCTGGATCGAGATCGGGGGCACGGACTCGACCCGACGCCATCGCCGTCGCCCGGATCTCGCCGCCCCCATGCCAGGACGCCGCCGCCTCGCAGGACTGCCTCCCGCTCCGCTGCTCGTCCACGTCGTCCCCCCAACCTTCCCCGAGCCCATTGCCTCGACCCTACTCCGCACGGTGAGGCCACGACCACGGCTTCCCTCTCCTGCTCCCCCACACGCTCCCGCACACGGCCGCGGCCTCCTCCCCGCGGGGCCGCGCTCGCTCGCGCCCGCCGTCGCGCCCCGGCCGCCCTCTGCTTTTCCCGTGCACGCGCCCGCACCCCGCGCCTCCCTCTCTTCCCTGTCCCCGCGCGCCCGTCGACCGCGGTTGCGTGCCCGCGCTCGCTCGCGGACTCGCCTCTGCTCTGTCGTGCAGCGGTTCTGCTCCGCCAGCGCCGCCCTGCAGCCGCGCCCGCGCGTCGCTCCGTCGCGCGGTGCCTTCTGCTGCAGCTGCTGATGGTACTGCCGTCCGCGCCTCGCCGCGCCGTCCACCGCTCACAACACCCGACGTCGACCGCTGCCCCCCTGTGCCCGTCGTCGAGCGTTGCCCCGCTCCGGCCGCCGCCTCAGTCCCGCATCGCCGTGCTGAACCCCCTTTCCCCCCGTGCCTAACCCCCCTTCCCCCACGGTGGCCTCGCCCGCTTCCCCCTGCGGCTCCGGCCTAGCCCCTCCGTGGCCACTGCCGCAGCTCCTGCTGGGCCACGACCAAGCTTCGCCTCGGGCTGCTGTGGGCACCACCGCGGCCTAGCCCCGCTCCGGCCATGGCCTCCCCATGGTCACCGTTCCCCTGCTCCGGCCCCTGGCGGTTCCGCCCGCACCTGGGCGAGCGCCATAACGGGCGCCCACGCGCCCTCATCCGTCTGCCCACTCGCCCGCTAGGCCGCTGGGCCAATGACATGGGGCCCCATCCCGCAGATACGTTTAAAAAAGAATAAAAATAAATTATAATAATAAATAATAAAAGTAATTAATTAATTAATTAATTAATTAACTTAATTGATTCTGATTATATTAACCAGTTAAGATTAATTAACCTAATTAACTACTGTTAATTAGCTAATTAATTAGTATGATAGTGGGGCCCACACCCCCTAATTAATTTTGATTAGTTTAGTTAATTTGTTTAATTAATATGTGTCACTAACCAATGGGACCCACTGGTCAGGTTGACCAGTCAACTCTGTTGACTGCTGACGTCAGCATGACATCATGCTGATGTCATTAATTCATTTTCGAATTAAATTAAATAATTAATTAAATTCCAGAAATTAATAAAATCTTTAGAAAATCATATCTTTTAATCCGTAACTTGGATTAAATTATTTTCAACATGAAAGTTGCTCAGAACGACGAGACGAACCCGGATACGCAGCTCGTTCGTCTGCCACGCATCCCTAACATAGCAAACTCGCAACTTTCCCCCTCCGGCTCCTCTGCCCGAAAACGCGAAACACCGGGGATTCTTTCCCGGATATTTCCCCCCCTTCATCGGTATCACCTCATACCGCGTTAGGGCACCTCTAGCTCCGATACTTGTCATGTCATGCATTTCTATGCACCTGCTTGCTTAAATATTTATTGTTTCTTCCCCCTCTTCTCTCGCTAGACACCGAGACCGACGCCGCTGCTACCCAGTACGACTACGGAGTTGACGACCCCTCTCTCTTGCCAGAGCAACCAGGCAAGCCCCCCCTTGATCACCAGATATCGCCTACTCTCCTCTATACTGCTTGCATTAGAGTAGTAGCATGTTACTGCTTTCGTTATTCCTATCCTGATGCATAGCCTGTCCTTGCTACTACTGTTGTTACCTTTACCTGCTATCCTACATGCTTAGTTTAGGATGCTAGTATTCCATCTGTGGCCCTACATCCTTGTCCGTCTGCCATGCTATACTATCGGGCTGTGATCACTCAGGGGTGATCACGGGAATATACTTATATACATAATACATGATACATGTGGTGACTAAAGACGGGTCGGCTCGTAGGAGTACCCGCGAGTGGATCTTTATGGCGGAGCGACAGGGCAGGTTGGGGCCACCTAGGAGAGAGGTGGACCTGGCCTTGGTCGGCGTTCGCAGATACTTAACACGCTTAACGAGATCTTGGTATTTGATCTGAGTCTGGCCATTTTGTCTATACGCACTAACCAACTACGCGGGAACAGTTATGGGCACTCGACGTTGTGGTATCAGCCGAAGCACTTCGTGACGTCAGCGACTGAGCGGCGCGTGCCGGATTGGACTGGAACACCACTAGGCTAGGTCTGCTTCCGGCCGCCCTCGCAACGTGCAGGTGTGCTAAGGGCGATGGGCCCAGACCCCTGTGCGCTTAGGTTTAGACCGGCGTGCTAACCTCTCTGTTGTGCCTAGGTGGGGCTGCGACGTGTTGATCTTCCGCGGCCGGGCATGACCACGAAAAGTGTGTCCGGCCAAATGGGATCAAGCGTGTTGGGTTATGTGGTGCACCCCTGCAGGGAAGTTAATCTATTTGAATAGCCGTATCCCTCGGTAAAAGGATGACCCGGAGTTGTACCTTGACCTTATGACAACTAGAACCGGATACTTAATAAAACACACCCTTCCAAGTGCCAGATACAGCCCAGTGATCGCTCTCTAACAGGGCGATGAGGAGGGGATCGCCGGGTAGGATTATGCTATGCGATGCTACTTGGAGGACTTCAGTCTACTCTCTTCTATATGCTGCAAGACGGAGGCTGCCAGAAGCGTAGTCTTCGACAGGATTAGCTATCCCCCTCTTATTCTGGCATTCTGCAGTTCAGTCCACTGATATGGCCCTTTACACATATACCCATGCATATGTAGTGTAGCTCCTTGCTTGCGAGTACTTTGGATGAGTACTCACGGTTGCCTTGTTTCCCCTTTTCCCCCTTTCTCTACCCGATTGCTACGACCAGACGATGGATCCCAGGATCCAGACGCCACCGTCGGCGACGACTCCTTCTACACTAGAGGTGCCTACTACTACGTGCAGCCTGCTGACGACGACCATGAGTAGTTAGGAGGATCCCAGGCAGGAGGCCTGCGCCTCGTTCGATCTGTATCCCCGTTTGTGCTAGCCTTCTTAAGCCAATCTTGTTTAACTTATGTCTGTACTCAGATATTGTTGCTTCCGCTGACTCATCTATGATCGAGCACTTGTATTCGAGCCCTCGAGGCCCCTGGCTTGTATTATGATGCTTGTATTACTTATTTTATTTGTAGAGTTGTGTTGTGATATCTTCCCGTGAGTCCCTGATCTTGATCGTACACATTTGCATGCATGATTAGTGTATGATTGAATCGGGGGCGTCACAAGTTGGTATCAGAGCCGACTGCCTGTAGGAATCCCCCTTCCACACTCCTTGGCTGAAGTCGAGTCTAGACATTGCAAAAACTTTTACTAACTTGGCCGTGTGCCTTACGGGCCCACGTCGCCATCGGGTGGTACTAGGATCTTTTACTCCTCGACCTTTACTCTGGGACTCTGAACTCTCTTCTACTCAGGTTAAATGGATTTTACTAACTCTAACACTAGGGTCCCGTGACGACATTCACCCCAAAGTTGGATAAAGCCATAGTTATTCCTTGGAATAGTATTTTGAACAATTTCCACACTGTCATTTGACTCCTTTGAAACATCTTTGCTTTCAGATGGAACCCACGAGGCAGGTCGTGCGCCACACGACGGCCATTGGTGCCTCGGGATCACCGGCCGTGCTAGCTGAGATGATAACCTATCTGGGTTATCGCTGGCACCCCGAGTACACCGTCTCCGAGGAGTACCAGGACTTTAACCAGGAGCAGTACCGTGCCATCATCCACCTCTACTCTCGGGAGTATGACTCCACTACTGTGCTGCACACCGCTTATGGTGTTGGAGTGACCATCGATATGGCAGTTCACGATGCTGCCTATGCTGCTCTGACACGCCTTCGTAGGGAGTACCGGGAGTTGGACACTTCCCCCTTCAGGCACATTGCTATCGCATCTGATATTGGTGCGGAGGGTTACTACACTTCTGCCTACTCCACTGTCACCCGAGAGCCCTTCTACCATCAGAACCTGGTTCTGCATGCTGATGGGTTGGATCGAGCTAACCGAGCTCTTCGCCACGAGTTGTACACCACTCATCAGCACCTCTACCGTGCTCTAACGACGTTGCACCCCTTCGTCGGATCTGGGGAGCTGCCGCGTTCTGCTATCTACCCCGCCAGGACCATGATGCCCCAGGGTGTCGGTTGGCTAGAGGTGGGAGGCTACTCTCCCGCACTTGGTCCTCTTCTGCCACTTGAGCGTCAGGTTCTGCACCAGAGTACCCGCGGCCCCCAGGTTGCCGATGTGGTGTACCTGTTGCCACACTACCAGCTTTCAGGCTACAGCTACCTCCGCAGTACCGCGTGGGACTGATGTAGACTTGCTTGTTAGTGTTAGATGCAGTCGCCGCGAGCCTGCGTGCCGCCTATGATGTCTTAGTCTGTGTACTGAACTCTGTGTACCGAACTCTATGCATGATCTCTTTTGTAAGATATGCCGACTATTATGTGGTATCTATCGTGCTGCTTTCATTATGCATGTTTCATCATGAATGATTCTTGTCTTTGCAAATTTTCTCAATGCTGAACTACCCCTTGTTATATATTAGCAGGATGGTTAGACCAGGTGGTCGTGGTCGTGGTGGAAACTTCCCACCACCGCCTAAGTACATGGATGGTATGATCCAACAGCTTGAGATGAATCGCCAGTTCATGGAGAACATGATGGCTCAGTTTCCTCGCCCCAATATGAACCAGCAGCCAGCCCCAGTAACTCTGCAGGATTTCATGCGCCTGAACCCAACTGTGTACTGCATCTCAACTCAGCCTCTGGATGTTGATGACTGGCTTCGTGACATCACCTATGAGATGGAGTCTGCTGATGTAGCCCCTGCCAGCTATGTCACCTTTGCTTCCTTCTTCCTGAAGGGACCCGCAGCTCAATGGTGGGACAGCCACAGGCATACTCTGCCAGTTGGGACAATCATCACCTGGCCAGACTTCCAAGCTGCTTTCCGTGCCCGCTTCATTCCTCAGGGAGTCATGGACCGGAAGAAGCGTGAGTTCCGCAACCTCATCCAAGGCAACAAAACTGTTGAAGCTTATCAGCGGGAGTTTCTAGACTTGTCTCGCTATGCTGAAGAGGACATTGCAACTGATGCACGCAGACAGGAGAAGTTCCGTGATGGCCTTCAAGATGACATCAAGATCGCACTTCTAGTGCACGACTTTGCTGATTTCGCCACCTTGCTGAACAAGGCCATCAATGTCGAAACTGGTCTGCAGGAATACCAGAGCTCTCACAGGCGCAACCGTGACATGGGCTCATCTTTGGGCTCGTCCTCACAAAAGCGCAAGATATAGATTCTCAACAGCATGTACCAGCCAAATGCACCTGCCCCAAGGCAGACCTATGCTGCACCTCGTCTGCCTACTCCTCCAACTAGGCAGCCAAGGCTTCCAGCACCACCACCCCAAGCTCCTGTTCCCACTCCCAATAATTGTTTGTGCTTCAGGTGTGGTCAACTAGGGCACCGTGCTAGGGAATGCATCCAGAACCAGAATCAACTGGCCCTTCCAGCAACTGGCCGTGGAAGCAACCAGCCCCGCAGCAACAATGCCAAGTCTTGTGGTCGTGTTCATGCCAACCACGTTGATCTGAACGAAGCTCAAGACCAGCCTGCTACTGTGATGGGTACACTCCTCGTAAATTCAGTACCTGCATCTGTTTTATTCGATACAGGTGCATCGCATTCATTCGTGTCAGAAGATTTTGCATTCATGCATGGCATTAAAAGTGAAGACATGAATGCTTCACTATTAGTACACACCCCTGCGGGCTAATGTTGAACCTCCATGATTTGCAACGACGTCCCCGTAGAAATCGAAGGACTGGAATTCCTTGTCTCTCCCATTGTGCTGAAGTCCTGTAGCAGTGATCTCATTCTGGGAATGAATTGCTTAAAAGCGCATACTGCCTCTATCGTTTGCGCAACCAAGACCGTCCATCTGCTACACCCTTCCGATGAAATAATAAGCTACAATGCTCGTCTGGTTCAGAATGCCGAGGCAAGGCTCTATGCCTTGAATGCGTTGAACACCGCACCACTCGAGGGCATTGAAAACATTCCCGTCGTGCGTGACTTCCTCGACGTCTTTCCTGAAGAACTTCCAGGGATTCCCCCTGCTAGAGCTGTCAAATTCGTCATCGACTTGAAACCAGGCACCACTCCTATTGCCAAGCGACCCTACAAGATGCTGCCGCATGAACTCCTTGAGCTTAAGGAGGAAATCGATAAATCTCTTCAAAATGGTTTCATTCACCCAAGTTGCTCTCCTTGGGGAGCACCTTCTCTGTTTGTCAAGAAGAAGGATGGGACAAACCGACTGGTCCAAGACTACCGTCCTATAAACCAAGCTACCATTCAGAACAAGTATCCTCTTCCTCGGATCAACGATCTGTATGATCAACTGGCTGGTTCATAAGTGTTCTCTAAACTCGACTTGAGGTTGGTTTACCACCAGATCCGTGTTCCTGAAGAGGATATCCCAAAGACCGCCTTTGTGACACGATATGGTTCATACGAGTACACGGTCATGTCTTTCGGCTTAACCAATGCTCCACCCACCTTCTCTCGCCTGATGAACTATATATTCATGGATTACCTCGACAAGTTCGTCGTGATTTATCTGGATGATATCCTGGTATTTTCCAAGAACGAAGAAGAACATGCTGAACATCTTCGTCTTGTGCTGGAAAAGCTACGAGAGCATCAGCTATACGCCAAGTTCTCCAAATGTGAATTCTGGCTTCCCGAAGTAACCTATCTTGGACATGTCATCTCTAAGGATGGTATTGCCGTTAACCCTGAACGAGTTCAGGCTATTCTCGATTGGACTCCTCCGAAGAATGTCAAGCAAGTCAGAAGTTTTCTCGGTCTCGCCAGCTATTGTCGTCGATTCGTCGAGAACTTCTCCAAGATTGCCAGGCCTTTGACTAACCTGTTGCATAAGGGCGTCAAGTTCCAATGGACAGACAAATGTCAGGAAAGCTTCCAGGCACTCAAAGACAAGTTGACTTCTGCCCCAGTGCTAGCTCCACCTGATACTAAGAAGGACTTCATCATTTACTGCGGCGCTTCCCGTTAAGGATTAGGCTGTGTCCTAATGCAAGAGTGCAGAGTGATTGCCTATGCCTCTCATCAATTGCGCCCTCACGAAGAGAACTACCCAGTTCATGACCTCGAGCTTGCTGCGGTCATTCATGAACTGAAGCAGTGGCGACATTACCTTCTCGGTAATCGTTGCAAGATCTTCACTGACCACCAAAGTCTGAAGTATTTGTTTACGCAGCCAGACCTAAACCTCCGTCAGCAGAGATGGATGGAGACTGTAGCAGACTTTGACTTGGGTATTTCCTATACACCAGGCACGGCTAATGTAATGGCGGATGCCTTGAGCCGCAAGTCTTACTGCAACCACCTCTAGGTTCATAAAGTTCAGCCCTCGCTTGTCGAAGAATTCAGAAAGCTGAACCTCCATATTGTTCCTTCGGGTTCACTCGCTCCCCCCCCTAAGGAGTTTCGCAAGATGAACCTCCGTGTTGTTTCCCAGGGTTCCCTCTATACCCTGGCTGTCGAACCCGATCTCGTGAGCTCCATCAAGACAATACAGGGATATGACTCTGAAGCCCACAAGATTAAGCGCTACCTCAAAGAAGGGAAGCCCTCATTCTTCACTATTGCTGATGATGGCGCCTTGTACTTCAAAGGCCGCCTAGTGGTGCCGTGTAAGGAGAAAAGCCTGAATATGACTCAGAAAGTTATGAAAGAAGCTCATGATATGCCTCTGTGTATCCATCCTGGTAGTACGAAGATGTACCAGGACATTCGTCAAAGATTCTGGTGGTCTAACATGAAACTAGACATTGCTCGTTATGTTGCTGAGTGTGACGTTTGCCGTCGTATCAAAGCAGAACATCAAAGGCATGCTGGAACTCTGCAACCTATCTCTATTCCTGAATGGAAATGGGACCATGTTGAAATGGACTTCGTCACTGGATTTCCCAAATCGCAGAAAGGTAATGATGCTATTCTTGTCGTCATTGACCGGCTTTCTAAAGTTGCACATTTTCTGGCGGTCAAAGAAACTATCACTACTAGTCAGCTTGCAACTCTCTACATGTCCAGAATTGTTTCACTTCATGGTATTCCACTGGTTATCAGTTTGGACCATGGCAGCTTATTCACTTCAAGATTCTGGGCAAGTTTCCAAGAAGCTATGGGGACTCAGTTATCTTTCGGTACCACGTTTCATCCGCAGTCACAAGGGCAAGTTGAACGTGTCAACCAAGTTCTCGAAGACATGCTTCAAGCTTGTGTTATTTCCTTCGGCAAGAAATGGGAGGAATCTCTCCCTTATTTTGAGTTCTCTTATAATAATAGCTATCAAGCTAGTCTGAAGATGGCCCCCTTCGAAGTGTTATATGGACGAAAGTGCCGAACCCCTCTGAACTGGTCAGAAACTGGGGAACGTCCACTCTTTGGTCCAGATATTATCCAACATGCCGAAGAACAAGTCCGCATTATTCGTGAGAATCTCAAGACTACTCAGTCACGCCAAAAGAGTAATTATGACTGTCATCATAAAGACATGGTCTATCAACCTGGCGAGAAGGCCTATCTTCGAGTTACACCAATGAAGGGTGCACACCGCTTCGGGGTCAAAGGAAATCTAGCTCCCCGCTATATTGGTCCTTTCACTATTCTCGAGAGGCGTGGAGAAGTGGCATATCAACTGGAGCTTCCGTCAAACCTTTCTCAGGTTCACGATGTGTTCCACATGTCGCAACTTCGATGCTGCTTCAAGGACCCAATCCGAGCAGTGGACCATGAAGTGCTCGAATTACAACAGGCCCTCTCCTATAAAGAGCATCCGATCCGCATTCTTTAAGAAGCTGAACGCCGCACACATCAGAAGGCGATCAAGTTCCTCAAGGTTCAGTGGTCGAATCACTCTGAAGACGAAGCCACTTGGGAACTCGAGGATTGGCTACGCGATGAATACCCCGCACTGTTTCCTTCTACCTCCTAAATCTCGGGATGAGATTTCTTGTAGTGGAGGAGATTTGTAATGCCTGGATAATCTTGCTACAGTAATCCCACGCTAATCATGGCAGTCATCCTGATTACTGTTGCTAAACGTCCGTTAGTTCAAACCGCGTCAAATTCAAATTTAAAATTAATGTCGACAATAAAAGTTTCTGAAAATAGAAACAAAAATGTTCGGTGGTTGCCAAATATTACAAGGGTAATTATGGTGCAGCAAACACATTTTTATAAAATGGCTAAATGGTTTAAAATGAAATTAAACAGAAAATAAAATAAATAAAAAGAAGACAAAAAGACTAAAACTAAACTAGAAGAAAAGGAGAGGGAAAGACCCCCCCGGGCCAGCAGACCCAATGGGCTTCGGCCCCGCAGCCCAGAAGGCCCAACGGGCCAGCCCACCCCCAATACCTTATCCTCTTTCGCCCGAAACCCTAACCCCAACTACTCCCACTCCCCCACTCACTCTCTCCCTCCCCCGATCTGGATCGAGATCGGGGGCACGTACTCGACCCCACGCCATCGCCGCCGCCGCCCGAAGCTCGCCGCCCCCACGCCAGGACGCCGCCGCCTCGCAGGACTGCCTCCCGCTCCGCTGCTCGTCCACGTCGTCCCCCCAACCTTCCCCGAGCCCATTGCCTTGACCCTACTCCGCACGGTGAGGCCACGGCCACGGCTTCCCTCTCCTACTCCCCCACGCGCTCGCGCACACGGCCGCGGCTTCCTCCCCGCGAGGCCGCGCTCACCCGCGCCCGCCATCACGCCCCGGCCGCCCTCTGCTTTTCCCGCGCACGCGCCCGCACCCCGCGCCTCCCTCTCTCCCCTGTCCCCGCGCGCCCGTCGTCCGCGCTTGTGTGCCCGCGCTCGCTCGCGGCCTCGCCTCTGCTCTGTCGTGCCGCGGCTGTACTCCGCCAGCGCTGCCCTGCAGCCACGCCCGCGCGTCGCTCCATCGCGCAGTGCCTTCTGCTGCCGCTGCTGATGGTAATGACGTCCGCGCCTCGCCGCGCCGTCCACTGCTCACAACACCCAACGTCGACCGATGCCCCCCTGTGCCCGTCGTCGAGCGTTGCCCCGCTCCGGCCGCCGCCTCAGTCCCGCATCGCCGTGCCGAACCCCCTTTCCCCCCCCCCCCCGTGTTGAACCCCCCTTCCCCCATAGTGGCCTCGCCCGCTTCCCCCTGCGGCTCCGGCCTAGCCCCTCCGCGTCCACTTGTAACACCCACGATGCGGCTATATCTCCCACGTGTCGGAGCACGACTTAGAGGCATAACCGCATAGTAGGCATGTCGCAAGAGGGGTAATCTTTACACATCCCATGTACTGAATAAGAAAGGGATAAAGAGTTGGCTTACAATCGCCACTTCACACAATACATAAATAAAGCATTACATCAACCAGAATACAATCAAGGTCCGACTACGGAACCAAATAAAGAAAGACAACCCCTAATGCTAGATCCCCGATCGCCCCGACTGGGCTCCACTACTCATCAACGGGAAATGAAACAACACAACGAACACGATCTTCAGCGAGCTCCCATCTGAGCTGGGTTGCATCACCTGCACTGGCATCGTCGGCACCTGCAACTGTTTTGGTAGAATCTATGAGTCATGAGGACTCAGCAATCTCACACCTGCGAGATCAAGACTATTTAAGCTTATAGGAAGCATTGGGGGTAATGAGGTGGAGCTGCAGCAAGCGCTAAGCATATATGGTGGCTAACATACGCAAATGAGAGCGAGAAGAGAGGCATAGCACGGTCGTGAAGCTAGAAGTGATCAAGAAGTGATCCTGAAACTACTTACGTTCATGCATAACTCAAACCGTGTTCACTTCCTGGACTTCGCCGAAAAGAGACCATCACGGTTACACACGCGGTTGATGTGTTTTAATTAAGTCAAGTGTCAAGTTCTCTACAACCGGACATTAACAAATTCCCATCTGCCCATAACCACGGGCACGTCTTTCGAAAGTTCAAACCCTGCAGGGGTGTCCCAACTTAGCCCATTATAAGCTCTCACGGCCAACGAAGGATATTCCTTCTACCGGGAAGACCTGATCAGTCTCGGAATCCCGGCTACAAGACATTTCGACAATGGTAAAACAAGACCAGCAAAGCCGCCCGGATGTGCCGACAAATCCCGATAGGAGCTGCACATATCTCGTTCTCAGGGCACACCGGATGAGCCAGACGTCGGGTTGGCATAGACCCTGATTGCCCAGGGGGCGCCGGACATCGCTCGGTTTGGACCAGCACTCGAAGGAGCACTGGACCGGGGGTTAAAATAAAGATGACCCTCGGGCTCGCGAAAACCCAAGGGAAAAAGGCTTAGGTGGCAAATGGTAAAACCAAGGTTGGGCCTTGCTGGAGGAGTCTTATTCAAAGCGAACTGTCAAGGGGGTCCCATAAATCAGCCAACCGTGTAAGGAACACAAAATCAAGGAACATAACACCGCTATGACGGAAACTAGGGCGGCAAGAGTGGAACAAAACACCAGGCATAAGGTCGAGCCTTCCACCCTTTACCAAGTATATAGATGCATTAATTAAATAAGAGATATTGTGATATCCCAACATATCCATGTTCCAACATGGAACAGACTTCAACTTCACCTGCAAGTAGCAACGCTATAAGAGGGGCTGAGCAAAAGCGGTAACATAGCCAAACAACGGTTTGCTAGGAAAGGATGGTTAGAGGCTTGACATGGCAACATAGGAGGCATGATATAGCAAGTGGTAGGTATCGCAGCATAGCAAAAGAGCAAGCAACTAGCAAGCAAAGATAGAAGTGATTTCGAGGGTATGGTCATCTTTCCTGTGATCCCGCAAGGAAGAAGAACGGGTCCATGAAGAAGACAAACGGACGTAGTCGAACGAATCCTCACAACTCCGGAACAAAACTGAAGCTAATGAGAGAAGCAACCCGGAAAGAAGCAAGCAACATAGTAAATAACCATCACATAAACATGGCATGATGCACAACCAAGTATGATGCATGTTCGGTATAAAGAGGCATGGCATGGCAAAATGCAACAAAGAACACTACAAGATTAAGTGGAGCTCAATATGCAACGGGTTACATATTGACGAAACACCACATTTAGTTATTTAGTTACTCTCGGTTATGTACCCAACAATATTAAATGTTATTCAACATTGCAAGGGGTGAAGCATATGAAAACTAACTATTTAGGCAAGTTTAAATGAGGCCGGAACAAAAAACAACAAGTCCGGAAAAATCCTCATATGCGTATTATGAATTTGGTACTGTTCTGCCATAAACACAATTTTAATGTTGTTAAACAGTAAAATAAAGTGCACCATGTTAAACTAGGCATTTTTCCACCCCATTTACATATAAATATTATTTAAAATGGAGCTACGGTTATTTAGTTATGAAATAAATCATTTTAGCATGGCATTTAAGAAAATTAATGCACACAGCAAGTTAAACATTTCAAACATGGATGGAAGCAGCATATTATGAAACTACATGAAAAACTAAGCACTTTTCATATATAAAGTTTTTACATGTGTTGCACAGTTTGTGAGATATGATATGCATGAAGGCTAGGGTCTTTTCTGTAAAACAGGCTTCTCTGGAAAAATAGCTAAATTCGTCCAGGAAAAAAAACGAGAGTTGGCCGAATCTGCTGGCCCAATACTGCACAGGGCAGAGGGCTCTCAGGAGGCTCACCATGGGCTTCGGCCCAGATCGGTGAGGTGGAACTGGGCCTCGGTCAACGGGCGAAGAGGAGGCGGCCCAAGCGCGTGGACGCGCGGTCAACAGGTCGAGCGGGGTCGAGGCACTCGTCCTCTGCTCGATGCAGAGCTGCGGCCGGCGCATGGAGCAGAGCTCCGGCAAGCGAGGGGAAGGGGCGGCGAGGCGAGGGACTTGGCGGGGCGACGACTCCCTGATGGCGTTGTACAGCTGCAGAACTTGACGCGGCGAGCATGGATCCAAGGCAGGGGACTCGAGGAGGACTTGGCGCTGGCCTCGTCCTCGAAGCAGAGGAAGCAGGTGCGCGACGGTGCCGGGGATAGCAAGGAGGTGGCTCCGATCGGTGGGTCGAGGAACTTGGCCGGCGGCGCGGCTTGGAGCAGATCGGGCGCGGGGATGGAGCTCCAGCGACGCGACTTGGGCTGGCTCCATGGAGGGCAGTGACCGATGCTGTTGCCTGAAGAAAGAAAAATGCAGAAGAGGATTCAGAGAGGAAAACACAGGGAGGAAAACAGAGAGAGACGGCGGGCATGCGGGCAAGGCGACTCATCTGCTTGGTTTGGCCGGTGACGGCTAGCCGGAAGGAGGCGGAGATGATGGGACACGGGGCCACGGGAGGAGCTCGAACGATTCCCTCACGAGAAGTTCGAGGGTTGCGGGGACAAAGGCGACCGAGGCTTGAGGCGCGTACGGACGACGGGGACGGGGCCGAGACGGCGGGATCCGACGAAGCGGCGAGGTTCGGCAACGACGGGGATGACGGGCTGCTCCGGTTGGCGGCAGCGAGGCGATGGAGCTAGTGCTCCTGGATGACGGGAGGCTCGGGGCATGAGCAGGGGAGGCTGTGCTTGGAGGCGAAGAGCTTGATCCATCGAGATGCTCGGGCGGCTGCGCGGAAAACCAGGGATCTGGTCGGAGGCTGCGGTTGGTGGATGGATCGGGGAGGTGGTTGGCTCAGGATGGATCCCGAGGAAGAGGAGTGGCGGCGCGGATGGGAATGGGTGGATGGGACGGCTAGGGTCTAAGGTTGCCTCGATATTTATATCAGATGAATTTAGGTTAGGGGATATCATATCCCTACGATCGTAATTAGACGGCTGAGAAAATATAGGTTAGAAAGTCCAATTAAGAAAACGGAGATGTTTTAGGGGTGTTAGGGGATAATCTGAAAGCAACGGTGATGACTAAGCAGTTCGGGTTCGGGGCAGTTTCGGACGCTCACGCGAGGGGGCCGCGGGCTGACGAGAGAGGTTAAGTGGTTTGACAAGAGGGAACCGAAAACACGGTTGGTCTCGGAACGGCCAACGAAGGCAAGGGGGGGGACGCGGCAACTACGAACGGGTGCAAGTTTTTGAAAACAATGACGGCAACAGAGTGCCGTTGCAATGTGGATGATGCCATGATGAATGCAACAAACAAACGAAACACATGACAACGACGAAAAACATGGAAGCCGTCTAGAGCGTCGGTCTCGGGGCGTTACAACACTCCACCACTACAAGAGGATCTCGTCCCGAGATCTAGGATGGCACCGGGGAGAGACGGAAGAGGGAGATAAGAGGTAAACTAAGTTGCTTCTTCGATAAACGAGTGAAACCATGAACCTTGAGAGGTTGAGCAAAACAAAAGAAAGAAAACAACAAAGATGAACAAAGCTGAAAACACTCCGTTATCAAAGAGGAACAAGGAACATTACAAGAACCTCATAGGTTGAAAGCCATGAAACAAGAGCTTAACGAGCCAAAGAGAATATGCAACCACCGGTATATTATGATAGCCAAGGAACACGAATGATAGAATTTGGACAGCACTCCGGTAGAAAAGAGAAGGAAAACTTGATAAGATGAAAAGATATTGAAGAGATGATACAACACTCCGGTTGGAAATGGAAGGCATAGAATATGAACTTGACAAAACTAAAGCACTTGGATGAGACTCCGGTTAGAAGAGGAATGATAGCCACAACACTCCGGTTAGAACAAGATAGATAAGGCATAAGAATGATATAATTTGGGCAGCACTCTGACTGTAAATGGAAGGAATAGAACATGATCTTGACAAAACAAGATGATGGGTCGAAGAGAGCAACATCACAATGCCTTCGGAAGGAAGAATAGAAGATAAATCATCGGAACAAAAGAACGGAGAAGAAAATGACAACTTCTGCCACAAATGAGTTTGGAAAGCACCCTTCCAAGAAGATTATAGCGGAGTTGTTGGAAAACCAACAACGAAAAGATATGAACCTCGTGGGCTTATTGAGACATCTCAAAACTTGAGGTGAACTTCTGCCACTAACGAAAATGATTGCTTGCTTGAGATCAACGAAGAGATGAAAACTTGTTCCACCAAGAGGATAAAGAACAAGCTTGGGTCATTGAGAAGCACCACAATAGCAACATTACTTAGGGAAGGCTTTAGGTGAAATATGACACAAGATAGCTCCAACGAAGAGATTGTTGGATTTAAAATATCTCATTCTTGACAACATGTGAATCGTGAAACATGAAAAGAAATAGTCAAGAATGACATATCACCATCTCAAAATAAGGTAGAAAGAATTGCACTTCGGAATGCAAGATGAAGAATGCTTGAACTCCTCAAAACAAAACATGTGTTGAACACCATGTTTATTTTAGAGTATAGTTTGGCGGATAATAACTCCGAGAGAAATCTTGACGAACAATTGAAGAATGAAAAGGGTCCTTGATAAACCACCATGTAGAGCCTCCATGAAAAACTCCGGTAATAAAAGGATGATACAAAAGAAAGAGAAGTTGAAAACACAAGGTGAAGCCTTGCGATGATTTAGATGGAGCTCCGCGACGAGATAATGCGGAAAACTTGGAACTCCGAAAAAAAAGATGAAGCATCTCAAACCGAGAATGTGATATGTTGAACAAACTCCGAAAAAGAAAAGATGAGCAATTGAAACCAAGAATTTTGATGAACTTCCGGAATAAGGAATAGAATTTACTCGATGAAACAAGAATAAGAATTATGTTATGCGCCTCCTTCACCCATTTATATTGATGACAAGCAACGGATTTGGCATACTACTTATTCTCGTAGAAAGGATTAAGATAGATATGACGCAAACTTGGGAAGGTCTTCAACGAACCACCGATGGGACTGGAAAGAACGAATGAATCTATATGATAACGAAGGAAGAGAACTCTTGGATGAACCACCGTAAGAATTGAAAATGAACAAAGAAAAGATAAAGAAACACCGGGAAGAATTAGAAAATGAAGGAAGATACTTGAGAGAATTTAGATACAAGTGAACGCAGAGATCCCGAGCTGATTAGATAATACTTGAATGATGCACTGGTATGATTTGGAGAACGAGAGCTGAAAGCTTGAATGAATAATTATGACATGATGGCCTTCGGAGGAAAGAAATGGAAACAACTCATGAAATGCTCCGGATGGGTATGAAAAGAATTCTCGCAATCGAAAGTAATTATGAGAGGATGGCATCAAAGCTAGAACCATGAATCTTGAAGAGAATGGAGCAAGATTTAAGAGAAACTCTTCTTCGGTCTTCAAATGTTGAGAATAACGATGAGAAACACCACCATGAATTGTTGAGGCAATCCGAAATGAAAATTGGAAAGGTTGAACCAACGATGAAAAGAATTTGAAAGATCTTGGAGAAATACATTTGACTGATGATAATTCATTCTTACGTCAAAATTGGAAAAGAATTTGAGAATAACTCCGGGAAAACTAGAAGAGTCAGGTAAGATCCTGCGAAAAGACCTGTGGGTTAGGGCGCACTCAAAAGAAACACCGTTGAAAGAATTGCTTGAAAAGAGAGATTACATCGGTTGAATTAAATGGCTCAAAAGTCATAACAACCTCGAGATATCATGAACAGGTTGGGATTGAAAACACGAATCTCCTGAGATATTTTCAGTACTCCAGAACAAATACATGGCGAGAAGTGAATGATTAATTGGTCCACCGGAATGATAAAGCATTGTGAAATGAGGAAAGGGGTAAGATCAACACCGAAATCTTGAATTAAATCCACGAACTTGAAGCTCCGTTAGTATCTTCCTGAGAATCACCGGATAAGAACATTGACAGAAAAGGACGGAGAGACTTCCCATCAATAAAAAAATACTTGGTTAAGAAATCTAAGTCCTTGAAGAAAAAAAAGGTGGGAGGGCGGGGAAAATAAAGACAACTTGGGACGGATGAAGCAAACACCGTTGCAAAGAACTGAGAATTGATCTCGCGAATGTTGAAACGATCGGATCCACTTGAAAAAGAGCATGTCCGTTGGAAAAGAATTGGCATGACAATCTCGATGATCAAGAAGGATTAGCATCCACATAGAAATATGAGAACACCGCTTAGAATAAGGTATGAAATCAACACTTGGCATTGAAGCAACTCGAATACCACAAAACAAAACAAAAACAAAGGATTTGCTTGCCGAATAAGCCGGAACAAACATATGATAGACCCCATATCGTATCATGTGTCTGTTGGAAAGATATCCTACGAGATACTTGAATTCCCACTTGTAAACTTCCAAAACTTTCTGGTTATGCAATCAGGTGTTGGGGATACAGGGGACACAAAATATATCAGCCAAACTAACAATACCTAGATCCAGCTGTATCCATCCTTCAACACATAACCAAGAAACCTTCGGAAATCATTTACCTCAACCTCCGAAAAGCATCCGTTATACGAGTTATGGCAATACTCCCAAACTCCCGCCCCAGTACTGGGTGGCGTCGAGGTGATCTCACCAACAACTGCATAAAAGAGATTTTCGATGTCGGCAAAACTCAGGTATTCCAGAACTGCAACGATAAAGTTGTGACGACAACACCTCGAGCTCAACTCCCCGGGACACTGCCACAACCCCTAAATGTCAGGAGGCACCAAGAACAATGTTCTCGTCACAAAACCATCGAAACGATTCCAAGATACCCGCGTGATCCTAAATTTTTTTAGTGAAATTTGAGGAGAGTAGAGTCAAAACTTCTACGTCAGGATGCCTCACCAGAGCGACGAAGGGACTGGGGAGTAAAAAGAATCCTACTCTCCGATATATATAATCCTAAGACTCAAAACTATTTTTTTCTAGACTCAACAACGCCAGCGATTCGATCAAGCAGGGGGCTCCTAAGTCGGGGATGGCTCTGATTACCAACTTGTAACACCCACGATGCGGCTATATCTCCCACGTGTTGGAGCACGACTTAGAGGCATAACCGCATAGTAGGCATGTTACAAGAGGGGTAATCTTTACACATCCCATGTACTGAATAAGAAAGGGATAAAGAGTTGGCTTACAATCGCCACTTCACACAATACATAAATAAAGCATTACATCAACCAGAATACAATCAAGGTCCGACTACGGAACCAAATAAAGAAAGACAACCCCTAATGCTAGATCCCCGATCGCCCCGATTGGGCTCCACTACTCATCAACGGGAAATGAAACAACACAACGAACACGATCTTCAGCGAGCTCCCATCTGAGCTGGGTTGCGTCACCTGCACTGGCATCGTCGGCACCTGCAACTGTTTTGGTAGAATCTGTGAGTCACGAGGACTCATCAATCTCACACCCGCGAGATCAAGACTATTTAAGCTTATAGGAAGCATTGGGGGTAATGAGGTGGAGCTGCAGCAAGCGCTAAGCATATATGGTGGCTAACATACGCAAATGAGAGCGAGAAGAGAGGCATAGCACGGTCGTGAAGCTACAAGTGATCAAGAATTGATCCTGAAACTACTTACATTCATGCATAACTCAAACCGTGTTCACTTCCCGGACTTCGCCGAAAAGAAACCATCACGGTTACACACGCGGTTGATGTGTTTTAATTAATTCAAGTGTCAGTTCTCTACAACCGGACATTAACAAATTCCCATCTGCCCATAACCGCGGGCACGTCTTTCGAAAGTTCAAACCCTGCAGTGGTGTCCCAACTTAGCCCATTATAAGCTCTCACGGTCAACGAAGGATATTCCTTCTACCGGGAAGACCCGATCAGTCTCGGAATCCCGGCTACAAGACATTTCGACAATGGTAAAACAAGACCAGCAAAGCCGCCCGGATGTGCCGACAAATCCCGATAGGAGCTGCACATATCTCGTTCTCAGGGCACACCTGATGAGCCAGACGTCGGGTTGGCATAGACCCTGATTGCCCAGGGGGCGCCGGACATCGCTCGGTTTGGACCAGCACTCGAAGGAGCACTGGACCGGGGGTTAAAATAAAGATGACCCTCGGGCTCGCGAAAACCCAAGGGAAAAAGGCTTAGGTGGCAAATGGTAAAACCAAGGTTGGGCCTTGCTGGAGGAGCTTATTCAAAGCGAACTGTCAAGGGGGTCCCATAAATCACCCAACCGTGTAAGGAACGCAAAATCAAGGAACATAACACTGGTATGACGGAAACAAGGGCGGCAAGAGTGGAACAAAACACCAGGCATAAGGCCGAGCCTTCCACCCTTTACCAAGTATATAGATGCATTAATTAAATAAGAGATATTGTGATATCCCAACATATCCATGTTCCAACATGGAACAGACTTCAACTTCACCTACAACTAGCAACGCTATAAGAGGGGCTGAGCAAAAGCGGTAACATAGCCAAACAACGGTTTGCTAGGAAAGGATGGTTAGAGGCTTGACATGGCAACATAGGAGGCATGATATAGCAAGTGGTAGGTATCGTAGCATAGCAAAAGAGCGAGCAACTAGCAAGCAAAGATAGAAGTGATTTCGAGGGTATGGTCATCTTGCCTGTGATCCCGCAAGGAAGAAGAACGGGTCCATGAAGAAGACAAACGGACGTAGTCGAACGAATCCTCACAACTCCGGAACAAAACCGAAGCTAACGAGAGAAGCAACCCGGAAAGAAGCAAGCAACATAGTAAACAACCATCACATAAACATGGCATGATGCACAACCAAGTATGATGCATGTCCGGTTTAAAGAGGCATGGCATGGCAAAATGCAACAAACAATACTACAAGATTAAGTGGAGCTCAATATGCAACGGGTTGCATATTGACGGAACACCACATTTAATTATTTAGTTACTCTCGCTTATGTAACCAACAATATTAAATGTTATTAAACATGGCAAGGGGTGAAGCATATGAAAACTAACTATTTAGGCAAGTTTAAATGAGGCCGGAACAACAAACAACAAGTCCGGAAAAATCCTCATATGCGTATTTTGAATTTGGTACTGTTCTGCCATAAACACAATATTAATTTTGTTAAACAGCAAAATAAAGTGCACCATGGTAAACTAGGCATTTTTCCACCCCATTTACATATAAAGATTATTTAAAATGGAGCTACGGTTCTTTAGTTATGAAATAAATCATTTTAGCATGGCATTTAAGCAAATTAATGCACACAGCAAGTTAAACATTTCAAACATGGATGGAAGCAGCATATTATGAAACTAGATGAAAAACTAAGTACTTTTCGTATATTAAGTTTTTACATGTGATGCACAGTTTGTGAGATATGATATGCATGAAGGCTAGGGTCTTCTCTGTAAAACAGGCGTTCTCTGGAAAAATATCTAAATCCGTCCAGGAAAAAAACGAGAGTTGGCCGAATCTGCTGGCCCAATAGTGCATAGGGCAGAGGGCTCTCAGAAGGCTCACCATGGGCTTCGGCCCAGATCGGTGAGGTGGAACTGGGCCTCGGTCAACGGGCGAAGAGGAGGCGACCCAAGCGCGCGGAGGCGCGGTCAACAGGTCGAGCGGGGTCGAGACGCTCGTCCTCTGCTCGATGCAGAGCTGCGGGCGGCGCCTGGAGCAGAGCTCCGGCGAGCGAGGCGAAGGGGCAGCGAGGCGAGGGACTTGGCAGGGCGACGACTCCCTGATGGCGTTGTACAGCTGCAGAACTTGGCGCGGCGAGCATGGATCCGAGGCAGGGGACTCGAGGAGGACTTGGCGCTGGCCTCGTCCTCGAAGCAGAGGAAGCAGGTGCGCGACGGCGCCGGGGGCAGCAAGGAGGTGGCTCCGGTCGGTGGGTCGAGGGACTTGGCCGGCGGTACGGCTTGGAGCAGATCAGGCGCGGGGATGGATCTCCAGCGGTGCGACTTGGGCTGGCTCCATGGAGGGCAGTGACCAATGCTGTTGCCTGAAGAAAGAAAAATGCAGAAGAGGATTCAGAGAGGAAAACACGGGGAGGAAAACAAAGAGAGACGGCGGGCATGCGGGGCAACGCGACTCATCTGCTCGGTTTGGCCGGCGACGGCTGGCCGGAAGGAGGCAGAGATGATGGGACACGGGGCCACGGGAGGAGCTCGAACGATTCCCTCGCGAGAAGCTCGAGGGTTGCGGGGACGAAGGCGACCGCGGCTTGAGGCGCGTACGGACGACGGGGACGGGGCCGAGACGGCGGGATCCGGCGAAGCGGCGAGGTTCGACAACGACGGGGATGACGGGCTGCTCCGGTTGGCGGCAGCGAGGCGATGGAGCTAGTGCTCCTGGACGACGGGAGGTTCGGGTCATGAGCAGGGGAGGCTGTGCTTGGAGGCGAAGAGCTCGATCCATCGAGATGCTCGGGCGGCTGCGCGGAAAACCAGGGATCTGGTCGGAGGCTGCGGTTGGTGAATGGATCAGGGAGGTGGTTGGCTTGGGATGGATCCCGAGGAAGAGGAGTGGCGGCGCGGATGGGAATGGGTGGATGGGACGGCTAGGGTCTAAGGTTGCCTCAATATTATATCAGATGAGTTTAGGTTAGGGGATATCATATCCCTACGATCGTAATTGGACGGCTGAGAAAATATAGGTTAGGAAGTCCAATTAAGAAAACGGAGATGTTTTAGGGGTGTTAGGGGATAATCTGAAAGCAACGGTGATGACTAAGCAGTTCGGGTTCGGGGCAGTTTCGGACGCTCACGCGAGGGGGCCGCAGGCTGACGAGAGAGGTTAAGTGGTTTGACAAGAGGGAACCGAAAACACGGTTGGTCTCGGAATGGCCAATGAAGGAAAGGGGGGGACGCGGCAACTACGAACTGGTGCAAGTTTTTAAAAACAATGACGGCAACAGAGTGTTGATGCAATGCAGATGATGCCCTGATGAATGCAACAAACAAACAAAACACATGACAATGACGAAAAACATGGAAGCCGTCTGGAGCGTCGGTCTCGGGGCGTTACACCACTGCCGCAGCTCCTGCTGGGTCACGACCAAGCGCTGCCTCGGGCTGCTGCGGGCACCACCGCGGCCTTGCCCCGCTCCGGCCATGGCCTCGCCGTGGTCACCGTCCCCCTGATCCGGCCCCTGGCGGGTCCGCCCGCACCTGGGCGAGCGCCGTAACGGGCGCCCACGCGCCCTCACCCGTCTGCCCACTCGCCCGCTAGGCTGCTGGGCCAATGACATGGGGCCCCACCCCGCAGATACGTTTAAAAAAAGAAAAAGAATAAAAATAAATTATAATAATAAATAATAAAACTAATTAGTTAATTAACTAATTAATTAACTTAATTGATTCTCATTATATTAACCAATTAAGATTAATTAACCTAATGATTAATTAACCTAATTAACTACTGTTAATTAGCTAATTAATTAGTATGACAGTGGGGCCCACACCCCCTAATTAATTTTGATTAGTTTAGTTAATCTATTTAATTAATATGTGTCACTGACCAGTGGGACCCATTGGTCAGGTTGACCAGCAACTCTGTTGACTGCTGACGTCAGCATGACATCATGCTGATGTCATTAATTCATTTTCGAATTAAATTAAATAATTAATTAAATTTCAGAAATTAATAAAATCTTTAGAAAATCATATCTTTTAACCCGTAACTCAGATTAAATTATTTTCAACATGAAAGTTGCTCAGAACGACGAGACGAACCAGGATACGCAACCCGTTCGTCCGCCACGCATCCCTAGAATAGCAAACTTGCAACTTTCCCCCTCCAGCTCTTCTGCCCGAAAACGCGAAACACCGGGGATTCTTTCCCGGATGTTTCCCCCCCTTCACCGGTATCACCTCATACCACGTTAGGGAACCTCTAGCGCCGATACTTGTCATGTCATGCATCGCTATGCACCTGCTTGCTTAAATATTTATTGTTTCTTCCCCCTCTTCTCTCGCTAGACACCGAGACCGACGCCGCTGCTACCCAGTATGACTACGGAGTTGACGACCCCTCTCTCTTGCCAGAGCAACCAGGCAAGCCCCCCCTGATCACCAGATATCGCTTACTCTCCTCTATACTGCTTCCATTAGAGTAGTGTAGCATGTTACTGCTTTCGTTATTCCTATCCAGATGCATAGCCTGTCCTTGCTACTACTGTTGTTACCTTTACCTGCTATCCTACATGCTTAGTTTAGGATGCTAGTATTCCATCTATGGCCCTACATCCTTGTTCGTCTGCTATTCTATACTATCGTGCCGTGATCACTCGGGGGTGATCACGGGAATATACTTATATACATAATACATGATACATGTGGTGACTAAAGACGGGTCGGCTCGTAGGAGTACCCGCGAGTGGATCTTTATGGCGGAGCGACAGGGCAGGTTGGGGCCGCCTAGGAGAGAGGTGGGCCTGGCCCTGGTCGGCGTTCGCAGATACTTAACACGCTTAACGAGATCTTGGTATTTGATTTGAGTCTGGCCATTTGGTCTATACGCACTAACCAACTACGCGAGAACAGTTATGGGCACTCGACGTTGTGGTATCAGCCGAAGCACTTCGTGACGTCAGCGACTGAGCGGCGCGCGCCGGATTGGACTGCAACACCACTAGGCTAGGTCTGCTTCCGGCCACCCTCGCAACGTGCAGGTGTGCTAAGGGCGATGGGCCCAGACCCCTGTGTGCTTAGGTTTAGACCGGCGTGCTGACCTCTCTGTTGTGCCTAGGTGGGGCTGCGACGTGTTGATCTTCCGCGGCCGGGCATGACCCCGAAAAGTGTGTCCGGCCGAATGGGATCAAGCGTGTTGGGTTATGTGGTGCACCCTTGCAGGGAAGTTAATCTATTCGAATAGCCGTGTCCCTCGGTAAAAGGACGACCCGGAGTTGTACCTTGACCTTATGACAACTAGAATCGGATAATTAATAAAACACACCCTTCCAAGTGCCAGATACAGCCCGATGATTGCTCTCTAATAGGGCGACGAGGAGGGGATCGCCGGGTAGGATTATGCTATGCGATTCTACTTGGAGGACTTCAGTCTACTCTCTTCTATATGCTGCAAGACGGAGGCTGCCAGAAGCGTAGTCTTCGATAGGATTAGCTATCCCCCTCTTATTCTGGCATTCTGCAGTTCAGTCCACTGATATGGCCCTTTACACATATACCCATGCATATGTAGTGTAGCTCCTTGCTTGCGAGTACTTTGGATGAGTACTCACGGTTGCATTGTTTCCCCTTTCCCCCCCTTTCTCTACCCGTTTGCTGCGACCAGACGATGGAGCCCAGGATCCAGACGCCACCATCGACGACGACTCCTTCTACACTGGAGGTGCCTACTACTACGTGCAGCCCGCTGATGACGACCAGGAGTAGTTAGGAGGATCCCAAGCAGGAGGCCTGCGCCTCGTTCGATCTGTATCCCCGTTTCTGCTAGCCTTCTTAAGGCAATCTTTTTTAACTTATGTCTGTACTCAGATACTGTTGCTTCCGCTGACTCGTCTATGATCGAGCACTTGTATTCGAGCCCTCGAGGCCCCTGGCTTGTATTATGATGCTTGTATGACTTATTTTATTTGTAGAGTTGTGTTGTGATATCTTCCCGTGAGTCCCTGATCTTGATCGTACACATTTGCATGCATGATTAGTGTATGATTGAATCGGGGGCGTCACAAGTTGGTATCAGAGCCGACTGCCTGTAGGAATCCCCCTTCCACACTCCTTGGCCGAAGCAACGAGGAAGCAAAGAGGAAGCCACGAGGCAGGAGGGCACGTCCCCCACCCTCGTGGGCCCCTCGCAGCTCAGTCGACTTACTTCTTTCGCCTATATATACGAGACTTGGAGTGGACGTCAAGGAAGCAACGAGGAAGCCACGAGGCAGGAGGTCACGTCCCACCCTCGTGGGCCCCTCGCAGCTCAGTCGACTTACTTCTTTTGCCTATATATACTCTTATACCCTGAAACCATCGGGGAGAGCCACGAAACACCTTTTCCACCGCCGCAACCTTCTGTACCCGTAAGATCCCATCTTGGGGCCTTTTCCGGCGCTCCGCCGGAGGGGGATTCGATCATGGAGGGCTTCTACATCAACACCATAGCCTCTCTGATGATGTGTGAGTAGTTTACCACAGAGCTTCGGGTCCATAGTTATTAGCTAGATGGCTTCTTCTCTCTCTTTGGATCTCAATACAAAGTTCTCCTCGATCTTCTTGGAGATCTATTCGATGTAATTCTTTTTGAGGTGTGTTTGTCGAGATCCGATGAATTGTGGGTTTATGATCAAGATTATCTATGAACAATATTTGATTCTTCTCTGAATTCTTATATGCATGATTTAATATCTTTGCAAGTCTTTGGAATTATCAGTTTGGTTTGCCCTACTAGATTGATCTTTCTTGCAATGGGAGAAGTTCTTAGCTTTGGGTTCAACCTTGCGGTGTCCTTTCCTAGTGATAGCAGGGGCAGCAAGGCACGTATTGTATTGTTGCCATCGCGGATAAAAATATGGGGTTTATATCATATTGCTTGACTTTATCCCTCTACATCATGTCATCTTGCCTAATGCATTACTTTTTTATTATGAACTTAATGCTCTAGATGCATGTTGGATAGCGGTCGATGTGTGGAGTAATAGTAGTAGATGCAGAATCGTTTCGGTCTACTTGTCACGGACATGATGCCTATGTTCATGATCATGCCTAGATATTCTCATAACTATGCACTTTTCTATCAATTGCTCTACAGTAATTTGTTCACCCACCGTAATATATGCTATTTTGAGAGAAGACACTAGTGAAACCTATGGCCCCCAGGTCTATTTTACATCATATTATTTTCCTATCAACTTGCTATTTCTGTCGTCGTTTATTTTCCAATCTTTAATTTCCAATCTATACAACAAAAATACCAAAAATATTTATCTTATTATCTTTATCAGATCTCACTTTTGCAAGTGGCCTTGAAGGGATTGACAACCCCTTTATCGCGTTGGTTGCAAGGTTCTTGATTGTTTGTGTAGATACTAGGCGATTTGCGTGTAGTCTCCTACTAGATTGTTATCTTGGTTCTCAAAATTGAGGGAAATAATTACGCTACTTTGCTGCATCACCCTTTCCTCTTCAAGGGAAAACCAACGCATGCTCAAGAGGTAGCAAGAGAGATTTCTGGCGCCGCTGCCGGGGAGATCTACGCACAAGTCAAGACATACCAAGTACCCATCACAAACTCTTCTCCCTCGCATTACATTATTTGCCATTTTCCTCTCGTTTTCCTCTCCCCCACTTCACCTTTGTCGTTTTATTCGCCTATTTCCCGTTTGCTTTTCTTTCACCATGGCCGAATCAAAAATGGCTAAGGGTTCTCCCCCGGGTTTTAGTACTTTGGATAGTCCCTCTATCCTTTCTAAGCTCATAAATAATGACGTTATACCTACCGGGGTTATCAATGAGGATTTGAATAATTTCGATGAAGATGACCCCGGAATTTTTCATTATTTACTTGATGAGTCTTTGAAAGATGCTTGGGATAGGTTATTAAGAATCCGAGCCAGCTGTGTGCCCCAATATCAAATTGAGATATACCAAAAAAGCGTTTATGTTGCCTTACCCTCTTCGTTCAAGCAAGTTTTAGATTCTATTTTTGAAGAATGTTTTCTTGAGGGGGATGCCGTAGATACCTATGAAAAGATGAAAACCATATTTGGGCAGCCCATGAGTGAGAAGGTTGAATCCTCCTCCCTTTTGTGCTTTTATCAAAATGAAATTATCAAAGAGATGAAGGCTAGTTTAGATGCAAATTTCCATAGCGTGCTTAATCTTTATTCCACCATTAATGGCCACGTGCTTTCTCAAAATATAAACATAAATTCTAGATAAGAAATTTTCTCTTTTCTTTCCCAACACCAAAGATGGCGATACCTAGATCTATTCTTGTTTTTATGCCTAGCTAGGGGCGTTAAACGATAGCGCTTGTTAGGAGGCAACCCAATTTTATTTTTGTTTCTTGCTTTTGTTTCCTGTTTAGTAATAAGTAATTCATCTAGCCTCTATTTTGATGTGTTTTTATGTTTTAATTAGTGTTTGTGCCAAGTAGAACCTTTGGGAAGACTTGGGTGAAATCTTTGCGATCTTGCTGTAAAAAACAGAAACTTTAGCGCTCACGAGATTAGTTGCCATTTTTTACTGGAGAGTGCTTTTAGGTTGATTCTTTCTGAATATGATTAATAGAAAAATTCCTCACATCCACCAATTTATTTCAGAATTTTTGGAGTTCCATAAGTATACGTTTGATACCGATTACTAGAGACTGTTCTGTTTTTGACAGATTCTGTTTTTCATGTGTTGTTTGCTTATTTTGATGAATCTATGGATAGTATGGGGGGTATGAACCATAGAGAAGTTGTAATACAGTAGGTTTAACACCAATATAAATAAAAAATGAGTTCATTACAGTACCTTAAAGTGGTGATTTGTTTTCTTATACTAACAGAGCTCATGAGATTTTCTGTTGAGTTTTGTGTTGTGAAGTTTTCAAGTTTTTGGGTAAAGATTTGATGGATTTTGGAATAAGGAGTGGAAAGAGCCTAAGCTTGGGGATTCCCAAGGCACCCCAAGGTAAATTTCAAGGAAAACCCAAATCCTAAGCTTGGGGATGCCTCGGAAGACATCCCCGCTTTCGTCTTCGTCCATCGATAACTTTACTTGAGGCTATATTTTTATTCACCACATGATATGTGTTTTGCTTGGAGCATCTTGTATGATTTGAGTCCTTTCTTCTTAGTTTACCACAATCATCCTTTATGTACACACCTTTTGGAGAGACACACATGAATCGGAATTTATTAGAATACTCTATGTGCTTCACTTATATCTTTTGAGCTAGATAATTTTGCTCTAGTGCTTCGCTTATATCTTTTAGAACACGGTGGTGGTTTTATTTTATAGAAATTATTGATCTCTCATGCTTCACTTATATTATTTTTAGAGTCCTCTAGAACAGCATGGTAATTTGCTTTGGCTATAAATTTAGTCCTAATATGATAGGCATCCAAGATGGGTATAATAAAAACTTTCATATAGGGTGCATTGAATACTATGAGAAGTTTGATACTTGATGATTGTTTTGAGATATGAAGATGGTATTATTAGAGTCATGCTAGTTGAGTAGTTTTGAATTTGAGAAATACTTGTGTTAGAGTTTACAAGTCCCGTAGCATGCACGTATGGTAAACGTCGTCTGACAAATTTGAAGTATGAGGTGTTTCTTTGATTGTCATCCTTATGAGTGGCGGTCGGGGACGAGCGATGGTCTTTTCCTATCTATACCCCTAGGAGCATGCGCGTATTGCTTGGTTTTTGATGACTTGTAGATTTTTGCAATAAGTATGTGAGTTCTTTATGACTAATGTTGAGTCCATGGATTATACGCACTCTCACCTTTCCATCATTGCTAGCCTCTTCGGTACCGCGCATTGCCCTTTATCACCTTGAGAGTTGGTGCAAACTTCGCCGGTGCATCTAACCCCCGTGATATGATATGCTCTATCACAAATAAACCACCTTATATCTTCCTCAAAACAGCCAACATACCTACCTATTATGGCATTTCCATAGCCATTCCGAGATATATTGCCATGCAACTTTCCACCGTTCCGTTTATTACGACACGCTTCATCATTGTCATATTGCCTTGCATGATCATGTAGTTGACATCGTATTTGTGGCAAAGACACAATGCATAATTTCATACATGTCACTCTTGATTCATTGCCCATCCCGGTACACCGCCAGAGGCATTCATATAGAGTCATACTTTGTTCTAGTATCGAGTTGTAATCTTTGAGTTGTAAATAAATAGAAGTGTGATGATCATCATTAATAGAGCATTGTACCAAAAAAAAAGAAAAAAAGAAAGGTTAAATAAAAAAAGAAGAAAATAAAAGGGACAATGCTACTATCCTTTTTTCCACACTTGTGCTTCAAAGTAGCACCATAATCTTCATGATAGAGAGTCTCTTATATTGTCACTTTCATATACTAGTGGGAATTTTTCATTATATAACTTGGCTTGTATATTCCAACAATGGGCTTCCTCAAATGCCCTAGGTCTTCGTGAGCAAGCAAGTTGGATGCACACTCACTTAGTTTCTTTTGTTGAGATTTCATACATTTATAGCTCTAGTGCATCCGTTGCATGGCAATCCCTGCTCCTCACATTGACATCAATTGATGGGCATCTCCATAGCCCGTTGATTAGCCGTGTCAATGTGAGACTTTCTCCTTTTTGTCTTCTCCACACAACCCCCATCATTATATTCTATTCCACCCAAAGTGCTATGTCCATGGCTCACGCTCATGTATTGCGTGAAAGTTGAAAAAAGTTTGAAATTACTAAAGTATGAAACAATTGCTTGGCTTGTCATCGGGGTTGTGCATGATGAGAGCATTTTTGTGTGACGAAAATGAAGCATAGCCAAACTATATGATTTTGTAGGGGTAAGCTTGTTTTGGCCATGTTATTTTGAGAAGACATAATTGCTTAGTAAGTATGCTCGAAGTATTATTATTTTTATGTCAATATTAAACTTTTGTCTTGAATCTTTCGGATCTGAACATTCATGCCACAATAAAGAAAAATATATGAAAATTATGTTAGGAAGCATTCCACATCAAAAAATTTGTTTTTATCATTTACCTACTCGAGGACGAGCAAGAATCAAGCTTGGGGATGCTTGATACGTCTCCAACGTATCTATAATTTTTTATTGTTCCATGATATTATATTATCTGTTTTGGATGTTTAATGGTCTTTAATATATCTTTTTATATTATTTTTGGGACTAACCTATTAACCGAAGGCCCAGTGCAAATTACTGTTTTTTTGTGTGCCTATTTCAGTGTTTCGCAGAAAAGGAATATCAAACGGATCCAAACGGAATGAAACCTTCGCGAGGATCATTTTTGCAACAAACACAATCCAGGAGATTTGGAGTGGACGTCAAGGAAGCAACGAGGAAGCCACGAGGCAGGAGGGTACGCCCCGGGGGGTAGGCGCGCCCCCACCCTCGTGGGCCCCTCGCAGCTCCATCGACCAACATCTTTCGCCTATATATACTGTTATACCCTGAAACCATCGGAGAGAACCACGAAACACCTTTTCCACCGCCGCAACCTTCTGTAACCGTAAGATCTCATCTTGGGGCCTTTTTTGGCGCTCCGCCGGAGGGGGATTTGATCATGGAGGGCTTCTACATCAACACCATAGCCTCTCTGATGATGTGTGAGTAGTTTACCACAGACCTTCGGGTCCATAGTTATTAGCTAGATGGCTTCTTATCTCTCTTTGGATCTCAGTACAAAGTTCTCCTCGATCTTCTTGGAGATCTATTCGATGTAATTCTTTTTGTAGTGTGTTTGTCGAGATCCGATGAATTGTGGGTTTATGATCAAGATTATCTATGAACAATATTTGATTCTTCTCTGAATTCTTATATGCATGATTTAATATCTTTGCAAGTCTTTCGAATTATCATTTTGGTTTGGCCTACTACATTTATCTTTCTTGCAATGGGAGAAGTGCTTAGCTTTGGGTTCAATCTTGCGGTGTCCTTTCCCAGTGACAGCAGGAGCAGCAAGGCACGTATTGTATTGTTGCCATCGAGGATAAAAAGATGGGGTATATATCATATTGCTTGAGTTTATCCCTCTACATCATGTCATCTTGCCTAATGCATTACTTTCTTCTTATGAACTTAATACTCTAGATGCACGCTGGATAGCGGTCGATGTGTGGAGTAATAGTAGTAGATGCAGAATCGTTTTGGTCTACTTTGTCACGGACGTGATGCCTATGTTCATGATCATGCCTAGTGTCGGTGTCAAAATCGGCGGATCTCGGGTAGGGGGTCCCGAACTGTGCGTCTAGCCCGGATGGTAACAGGAGACAGGGGACATGAAGTTTTACCCAGGTTATGGCCCTCTCGATGGAGGTAAAACCCTACTTCCTGCCTAGTTAATATTGATGATATGGGTAGTACAAGAGTAGATCTACCACGAGATCAAGGAGGCTAAACCCTAGAAGCTAGCCTATGGTATGATTGCTGTATGATGAAGTTGTCCTACGGACTAAAACCCTTCGGTTTATATTGACACCGGATAGGGTTAGGGTTACACAAAGTCGGTTACAATGGTAGGAGATCTTGAATATCTGCATTGCCAAGCTTGCCTTCCATGCCAAGGAAAGTCCCATCCGGACACGGGACGAAGTTTTCAATCTTGTATCTTCACAGTCCTGGAGTCCGGCTGAAGGTATTGTCCGGCTATCCGAACACCCCTTAATCCAGGACTCCCTCAGTAGCCCCCGAACCAGGCTTCAATGACGACGAGTCCGGCGCGCAGATTGTCTTCGGCATTGCAAGGCGGGTTCTTCTCCAAATTCTGTGTACCTGTTGAAATAATGTCTGATTTTTGTAATGTAGCGCTCCTTGGCTTCTACGCCCAATAATGAACGTCTTCCACATGTCAAACGAATGCGAAAAGCCGGGGTGTTTTTACATCCACACCCCTAGCCGCATAAACGAGCCGCCTATTTAATGGGATGGGGATTCAGATCCAAACCACACCTTCTCCTCTCCGCGAGTAATCATCAGAGCGCCTCCAGCAAAGGTCCATTCCAACATGGCCAGCCGTCGCAGCTCCTCCTCTCGCCCTTCCAGTCCTAAACCTGGAGACTGGGAGAGTTGCTCCATCCCGCACAGCGAGTTAGTGTCGCTTCAGGCCAAGGGATTTCTCCCTCAGGCCTATATGGTCCCGGTCCGAGCCGGACTCGCCACCTATAATGGCGGAAAACAAGCGGAGAGCACCCCCAATCCCTCCAAAGGAGAGCGGGTGTGCCTCGTCCCTTATCTAATAAGGGGACTGGGATTTCCAATTCGCCCATTTCTCTGTGGGCTTTTGGAGTTCTATGGCCTCGAACTGCACAATCTCACGCCCGCCTCTATATTGCATATCGCGGGCTTCGTCGCCCTTTGCGAGTTATTTTTCGGTGTTGAGGCTCATTTCGCGCTGTGGAAGAGGATATTCTGCCTAGTGCCCTGTTCTCAAGAGGGGTCTATATATCAAGTGGGCGGAGCCGAAGTGTGGCGCATCGCCGGGACCGGATACCTATCCGGAACCCCAAAGAAGGCGTCCGAGGACTGGCCTTCGGAATGGTTTTATATAGATGATGTCCCGCTACTGGACCCTATCCGGGTCGGTCTCCCCGAGTTCAACAGTGCCCCATTAAAGAAACGCCTAAGCTGGCGTCCGCGGAGCTCTCAAAGGGAAAGCGACAGGAACGTCCTTTACCTGATGGGCCGGATAAGACTATTGGCTCATTCCGGACTAACCGTGATTGGAGTCATGGCCGCATGCATTATGTGGGGGGTGCAGCCGCTTCAATATAGAAGCCACCCCATGTGGGATTTTAACGGGGAGGACAATGCCACCCGTTACGGTCGTAAGGGGTCGGCCTCGGCTGCCGCTCTAGTAAAGATCTTATCCTCTTTGTACAAGGGAGAAGAGGAGGAATTCCTCCGCGTCGACCCGCAGGGCGGATTTACTATGTATAACCCTCCGAGTTGGGTAAGTGGACGATTTTGCTCGCCCATCCTCTTTATACTCCCATGATTAAATAGGTAGTCTAACGACTTTGATGCGGGAACTGCGTCAGGAAGTAAAGGATATAAGCAGCCGTCCTCCACAGCCCGAGGATCCAGAACGATCCCTCGATCCGGACTCTGAAGAGGATCTGGACATATCGGTGGAGCTAATTGACGGGGTGTTTCATCAGCTAAGCAAGGATAATACCTTGGTGGCCATTACGGCCGATTACCCAGGGTTAATCCCGGCCTCCCAGGTGACAGAGACCGAAGCCTCATTCCCTTGAGAAGGATTCCATTCTCACGCATTTCAGTTTTTCTGACGACAACCGTGTTTTGCAGGGAAGGTTTTCGAGACGGGAGGCCGAACCTGCAGCGGATAGCCAACGAGGGGCCACGGGGCCCTGTGGGGTAAAAAGAAATGTAGTCCGGACTGAGACGCTGGCGCAAAGTTATAGCGTACCATCTATTTCTCTGGTGTTATCCCTTCAGGGCATACTAACGCTCGTGCTCTCTTTAGGACAAAGAGACCTCGCCGGACTATATCCGGGGAGGTTGCCAATCGCGCCTCCACCAGCCAGGCTCCAACACCTGGCCCGGAAGCGGCGGCGAACACAAGGCGTGCACCGGACGCTCCTACAACAGAGGATGCGGACAGGCTGTCTGCCACCAATTCCGAAGTGGAGAGTGCCATGAACCACAGGCGTCGCCGGACAGTTCTCCGCGACGCTTGTTTCTCCCAAGAGGCATTGAATGCCTTCAATTCGGGAGATGCATACCTCCGTGCCGCTCAAAATGGTTTAGCCAGAGCCACGGAGCAATATGTAAAAGACATACGGGTAAGAAAATTTTGGTAAATATATGTATATACCAGTAGCCCCCGAGACTTGAAACAGTTAGAACAACTGATTTAAGGATCATTTGTTATGAAGGTTCTTATAGAAAAGAATACCCTACTGTCCTAGGAGCTGGAAGAGTGCAAAGCCCAACTTGAGGCCGCACTAGCCGCGGCAGGGGAGCCCAAAGAGACCCCCTCTGGTAATCCATGCTTCGAAAGATAAATATGTTGCAAAGTGCGGCGTGGGTGTAAATCTGACAAATCATATTGCAGATGGCGCCAGAATTGATCCAGAGAGGCAACAACTCTTACGCCGGCTAAAGGCCGGTGAGAGTATGCTGACCAGGGTGAGGCAGGAGAAGAATGATCTTCAGGATGCCAACACCAAGCTGGACGTTGAACTTAAAGATGTTCATGGCCAGCTGTCGAACTCCACTAGGGAGAATCAGCGGCTTCGACGCGGCATATTTAATAAGTGCTTAAACGAACTATGAAAAAAGAGTTCAGCGAGGAAGTAGACTAACAGAGTAATGTCTGTAGGAATGCTAACAGGTCGTCCTGCAGAGGAGATGCCCGGTTCTATGGGTGACCTTCTTCCCGAGCTCTCGCAACTGCACGAGTGAGTTCGGCAGGCGATGCGAGGCGTTGCCCAAGCCTTATGGCCTTCCCACTCCATGCCCGAGGGCCTTGGAAAGCTTGCGGAGAAGCTTAAGGGAGCTCGGCGGCGCTTCCGGTTGTGGAAGATATCGGCCTGCCGACAAGGCGCTAGGGAGGCCTGGGCCATGGTGAAGATCCGGTTTACGAAGTCTGACCCAAACCACATGGCCGAGGTCGGACCTGTGGGGCCTGATGGGAAGGAGATCCCTATAAGCTTAGTATACGGCCAAGTAGAATTGGCCGCAAAGTATTCCCAGCAGGACTGTAAATTAGACAGCCTATTAGATGGTATAGAAGAGGAATACAATCAGTCAGAGTGACTATGTAATTTTTAATTGACATGTGTAATGCCTTCTAGCCAGATTATAGATCGTTTGTCATTGCCGACCTTTTCGCTTCTACCTCGGGACCTGACGGTCCGTAGTGTGTCCGAATACCCTACCGGTTATGTATGAACCGGGGTATGCATGGAGACCAGACGTAGGGGTCATTAGTGCTTTATCAGACAAGTTCCCAACTAGTTATGTTATATTACATGGTTAGTAAGAAACATCTTCCAGAGAGAATAGTTCCGTTAAGGGTTCCTTTCTCTGGGAGGCATGCCCTAATGTGCATGTCCAGACTGCAAATGCACTAAAATCATCTGGGGGCATGCATATAAATAAGTAAAAAAGGTCGTCTTTTAGTTCACCGACCGAATATTCCCTTAAGAACGCTAGCTTTCGGCTTCACCCAGTCTGAGGTACACATCCGGCTGATCCGGCAGTAACAATCGCAGAGGTGCTCCCTTTATCACCTAGCCGAACAATCGGGAACGTAGGGGTAAGCACAGGAGCCAGGCAACCCAGCTTAGCCAAAACTTAAGTCATATCGATGCATATAATAGTGAAGAAAAGGTACATGCGGAAGTTTGACGCATGTGTTGGGCGTGAAGCCCATATAAATAAGCTTCTGTTTAAAGAAGCCCCCAGGTTTAATGAGCGCGGGTAGCACGTTACTTGATGAGCCTTTAAGGGCTATAAGAGAAAAGAGGGGAAGGAGAGAAATGTAAGACAGGAAATGTAAAAAATGGACAGAGGAAGGAGACAAACACAGAGTCCGACGCTAGGCATAGAATCTTCGGAGACGGGCGGCGTTCCATGGGTTCGGCTCGAGTCGGTTATCCGATGCATCTCGTAGGCGGTACGCTCCACCAGTCAGGACTTGGTCGATTATGAAGGGACCTTCCCACTTGGGCTTGAGTTTGTCCTTTTTCTTATCCGGCAGGCGTAGAACTAGTTCGCCAACATTGTAATTTTTGGCCCGTACTTCTCTGCTTTGATATCTTCGAGCCTGCTGTTGATAAAATGCGGAACGGGCTTTTGCCACGTCACGCTCCTCCTCCAAGGCGTCCAAGTTGTCCTGCCGATCGAGCTCGGCTTCTCTTTCTTCGTACATGCGTACTCGAGGTGAGTCATGAATTATGTCGCAAGGCAGAACTGCCTCTGCGCCGTACACCATAAAGAATGGCGTGTATCCGTGGTGCGGTTCGGCGTGGTCCGTAGACCCCAGAGTACGGAGTCGAGCTCCTCCACCCAGTGCGTGTTAGATTCCTTGAGGGACCGCACTAGTATGGGTTTAATGCCACTCATGATAAGACCATTTGCACGTTCGACCTCGCCGTTAGTTTGTGGGTGATAGACAGAAGCATAATCGAGCTTGATGCCCATGTTTTTGCACCAGAGTTTTACCTCGTCGGCAGTAAAATTTGTGCCGTTATCAGTGATGATGCTGTGCGGGACGCCGTAACGATGTACAACCCCGGATATGAAGTCTATCACAGGTCCGGATCCGGCCGTCTTAACAGGATTGGCTTCTATCCATTTGGTGAATTTATCCACCATGACCAGTAAGTATTTTTTTCTTATGGGTTCCGCCTTTAAGGGGTCCAACCATGTCAAGCCGCCAGATCGCGAACGGCCAAGTGATGGGATAGTTCGGAGGGCGGTGGGTGGCATATGGCTTTGGTTTGCAAAAAGCTTGCAACCGACGCATCGTTGGACCAAGTCCTGAGCGTCTGCCCGGGCCGTCGGCTAGTAAAAGCCTGTACGGAAAGCCTTGCTTACAAGGGACCGAGCTGCAGCGTGGTGGCCACCGAGTCTGGCATGAATTTCAGCCAGCAGGTTCCGCCCTTCCTCTTCGGAGATTCACCTTTGAAGGACTCCGGTAGTGCTTTTCTTATAAAGCTCTCCCTCGTGGACTTTATAGGCTTTAGATCGCCGCGCTATGCAGCGTGCCTCGTTTTGGTCCTCTGGGAGTTCCTGCCTAGTAAGGTAGGCCAGGAATGGTTCTGTCCACGGGGCGATGACCGCCATTATTACGTGGGCTGAAGGTGTAATCTCAGTGGCAGAGCCTCCAATTATGTCAGATTGTTCGGCGTCGAGTGGTGCGGGTAGGTCCGGGCTGTTATCTGCGGGTTCCCCCTCCCATGTTACGGATGGCTTGAACAGTCTTTCTAAAAAGATGTTGGGGGGACTGCATCGCGTGTTGCTCCAATGCGTGCCAGGACATCCGCTGCCTGATTGTTTTCTCGGGCTATATGATGAAACTCCAGTCCTTCGAACCGAGCTGACATTTTTAGGACGGTGTCGGGGGGAATCGGCTTCCTCGAACACCTATGGGGACCGAGCCCCTTTCTTGGTTCTGCGGGGGGCGGAGGTCGCACGAAGAGCAGATCGAGGCGATGCACACAAGGGATTTTACCCAGCTTCGGTCCGCAAGGATGCGTAAAACCCTACTGCTGCTTTGTGGATTGTATTGTGTTCTAGCTCGGGAGCGCGTGGTGCTACAGTACACACGAGCCGCTGGCGAGACCGAGCGTGGCGATGGGTGTCCTCCTCCTCCTACGTGCGCATGGGGCCTCCTTTTATATGCTCAAGGGGTTACCCACAGGTGGCAGCGTAGGTGGGGGCAAAAATGGGAGAATGCTGTAGTGGGTACAGCTGCCTGCACAGTGGCGGTACAGTGCTATCATACCTAACTTTGACGGCGGGGGACAAGGGCATTAAATGCCCGTCCGCTTCGCCCAGACGATGCAGGGAAGTGGACCGTCAGGAGCGCCACCGTTTGCCACGATGGCTACTCTGTCAGCTTCGCTTCGCCACCGCATGCCCCTGGCTGCACAACCTCCCGCCACGTGCACCGGGAATGCCCCCAGAGCGACACGTTGGTGGGTGAGCTGGAGCGCAGGCACGGGGTGGTAACTTGCCGCGGCAAACGCCTTGCCGCGATGGATGTCTTGTCGCGCCCGGGAGCTTGTCGCTCATCGGGCCTTGCCGGAGCGCGGGACGCGCCGTGGCAAGGTCCTTGTCGTGCCGTGGTTGGCCTTCCCGGCAAGCTCCTCCTGCCGGGGTCTTGTGCTTCGAGCGGTCATCCCGGCAAGCTCCTCTTGCCGGGGCCTGGCTCTCTTCGGGTGGCCTTCCCGGCAGGCTCCTCCTGCCGGGGCCTTGGCTCAAATACTTTGTTCTTGGATGGCCCAAAAAGGGACCACGGAGAGTCTTGGCGATCGCCTGGCAAGCCTTTCCGCGGGGTGCTACGACTGCCCGTGCACAAGTTCGGGATACTAAGGTACCACTACTTTAGTACACCGACAGGAGCCCCTGGGCCTGGGCCATACACGGTGCCGAGCGCTGTTGGGCCAGGCCCAAAACAGTGCACGGGCACGCGCGGCCTGCGTCACGCTGCATCTGCTTCTGCACCCACCACGCCCTCCCCGAAAGGCACGCGTCGAACACGGCATCGTGGGGAGAGGCGTGCGTGACGTGGGTGGCATGCGCGGGGCCGAACCCTGCAGGCATGCGTCACGTCGCCATAAAGGGGGACGGTTCACGCTAGCTCCATAAGTGGAGGGAGGTATGGAGGCGTGGCTTGTTCGCTGGACGGGGCCGAGGCACGGTTTCCGAGGCGCCCGCTCCCCATGATCACGGGGTGGGGAGAGGTCGCCTCGGTCCTGCGCGTCAGCCACGCGGCTTCCATGCACCCGGGGTTGCGGACGGTGGAGTCAGGAGACCGGGCCGTCGCGGGTCGGGGCAGCAGGTCGGCCCCAGACGCCTGGCCTTCCTGCGTCTTGATTGGCTGAGCGGGGCGGTCGAGCCCCCATCCTGCTCCTTTATAAAGAGCAAGAGGGGGCGACGGGAACCCACACTCCTCCATCTCTTCTCCTCTTCATCTTCTGACCCCCTCTCTCCATTCGCCATGGAGAAAGGGAATCCGGGTCCTTCATCGGTGGCGGCGAGGGTTGCCGCCAGGCAACGCGCCCCTCCTCCCCTTGCACCCGCGGTGGCGGAGCTAGCCATAAGGGGAAGGGGGAGGGGGCGAGGTCGTGGACGAGGGCGTGGACGAGGCCATGGCGCTCAGGGAAGAGGCGGGCGGGGCGACGCGCCGGCCTCGCCTCCGCCAGCGGCTCCTCTTCCCACGGCGGTCCACCTCGGGGACGATCCTTGCGAGTTCTTCGTTAGGCTGCGCCGGGCGCCTCGCTGCCGCCTCCGCCTCCCGGCTCCCTTCGCAAGCGTGATGGAGATGGAGCAACCCGAGACGCTAAGGCTGCGCATGAAGGGCTGCGGGATCAGTGGCACGCGGGTCCACGTCGAGTTCCCAGCCCCCGGCGTAGTGTATCTTGGCCGAGGGTGGAAGACATTCGCCCGTATCCACACCTTGACGGAGGGGTTCACCCTCCATTTTAAGTTGATGGAGGGCGATCTCCTCTCCGTCAAGGCCTTCGGGGACTTCGGGACCCGGTCCGGTGCTGCGTGGATAGCTTGTCCGACAGCGAAAGCTCCTCCTCGAGCAAGAGTGACGAGGAGGGGAGCGACAGCGACGACGAGGGCAGCGGTCGTCGGGATGACGGGTCCGACTAGGCGCCGGTCGCAGCTCCGTGTGGCACCAGCGACCCCATCATCCATGTCGCCGGCTCCTTGAGCTTCTTGGGGTTGTCTTCCCGGGCGGCTGGAGTGGCGAGGCTGCGAAAGAGGAGGAGGACTGGCGGCAAGGCCGTCAACTCGGAGTACGAGGGCTAGGTGCCCCCGACAGCGTGTTGACGTCCCGCTGCCTCATCTTTGAACTCCATCTCCGGCGCCACCGCCACCATCCAGCCTCCCCTCTGGGCGTTCTGTTGGTCTCTTCTGCCACCCGTAGCTCGCCTAGGCGCTCCTTTTGCCCTTTTCGCCTCCTTGTCCTACCTCCTGAGGAGAGAGACAAGAAAGGGATTACGGGCATCTTATCTTTTTTCAATCTGTAAGCCCTCGGGCCTTAGCTGTGTTTAAAACTTGTAATCCCATCCTTTTATGTTTTTCATTCTCTCTGAACTGTACCTGAGCGGAATGTTTTTAATGAAAAGGGGATGTTTGCCGGGCCATTTGTCCCGTGGGTAAAACCCACACCAAGGAACGAATCCTTTATATCGTTAAGATAGACACTTCTTTGCCCGGCAACAGGCCCTGCCGTCTTCCCGCGCCACTTGACCTCTCTCATGCCTTTGGCGGAGGAAGGGATGAAGCGGGTTCGGGCCCCTCGTTCCGCCCCTTTGCAGCTGCGACTACTACCAAAACGGGCCCCAGGAACGCGCTCTGGGGCCTGTCGTTAAGGGAGCATGGTAGCTTCTAGGAGGAAACAAGGTTTTCGTATTCCACGGTTCATAAGAGAATGCATGACAAGGGATGCAAAAACTTATCTAGGATCACAGCCCCCGGCAACTTTGTCTTGCCGCGGGCGAATCTTCGTACTTGCAGCCTCCGGAAATACTGGCTTGCCGGGGACCAGATGCTGGTCCGCCCTTCTTCTCTTCTCCGTCCTTAAGCGTCTTGGCCAGGATATGCAAAACCCTGCAAACCAAAGGAAATGAAGGAACCGGAAAAAGGACGCAGACTCGACCTCTAAGCTAGGGGTTAGAAGCTGTTAGGCACGATCAACCCTAACCAAGGACGAGACTCGACTCAGCATGCATGCTAAAACCTAGGGCGCCAGCGCTTCATTTCTGCTGCTCAGGGTCTACGCCTGGCTTTGTACAAAGGATTACATGCAACTGCGCCAAGACTTGTACAAAAGGTTGGTTGCCGGGCGGGGCCCGACAACCGCGCCTTACGGGTAAAACTTAAGAAGATGCTCAATATTCCAGGAGTTGCTTACCGGAGTGCCATCTTCGGTCTCGAGGCGGACAGCGCCGGGCCTTGTGACTCGTCTCACCCGGTAAGGGCCTTCCCACTTCGGCGTCAGCTTCTTATGATTCTTGGCGGACGGGGCGCGCCGAAGAACAAGGTCGCCTTCCTCGAAGCTTCTGGCTTTAACTTTGCGGCTATGGTAGCGACGCAAAGCTTGCTGGTAGCGAGAGGCTTGCACAACAGCCTGAAGACGATCTTCCTCACGGAGCAGTGTGTCATCTTCACGCAGCCGCTCTTGCTCAAGCTCATCATAAGCGAGCACTCGAGGTGACCCGTATACGAGTTCCGTGGGGGTAACTGCTTCTGCTCCATAGACTAGAGCAAATGGTGTCTGGCCAGTGGCTCGATTTGGCGTCGTTCTGATCGACCAAAGAGCCACCGGCAGCTCCTCGATCCAGTTTCTTCCGCACTTGTGCAGCCTGTCGAAAGTTCTGGTCTTGAGCCCGCGCAGTACTTCGGCATTCGCCCTTTCAGCTTGACCGTTGCTCCTGGGATGAGCAACAGAAGCGAAGCAGACCTTGGCGCCGAGATCTTGGACGTATTGCATGAAGGCGCGGCTCGTGAATTGTGTACCGTTGTCGGTGATGATCCTGTTGGGGATCCCAAAGCGGCAGACAATCGACCTGAAGAACTTGATGGCTGACTGTGCTGTCACCTTCCTCACTGGTTCCACTTTCGGCCACTTTGTGAACTTGTCGATTGCGACGTACAAGTACTCAAAGCCCCCGACAGCTCGGGGGAAGGGGCCGAGGATGTCGAGCCCCCAGACCGAAAATGGCCAGGATAAAGGGATCGTCTGGAGAGCTTGAGCTGGCTGGTGTATCTGCTTGGAATGGAACTGGCACGCTTCACACTTGGTTACTTGTGCAGTTGCATCCTGGAGGGCTGTCGGCCGGAAGAAACCTTGCCGGAACGCTTTGCCGGTGAGTGCTCTTGCGCCGATGTGGTGACCACATATGCCTCCATGTATCTCTGCCAACAGCTGCTGTCTGTCTTCCCGGGAAATGCACTTCAATTTCACACCGTTGCGCCCTCTTCTGTACAGTGTGTTGTCGATGAACTGGTACATACTCGAGCGCCGGGCTACTCTTTCCGCTTCTTCTTGCTCTTCGGGAAGTTCTCCGTGCTGGAGGAAATGGATAGTCTGCTACGCCCATGCTGGAGCCTGCGGCTCGACAACAAGGACTGAAGGCACTTCTGCTGCTGCGGGAACGTCCGCTTCTAC
The DNA here is from genome assembly GCA_032464435.1 of Aegilops umbellulata. Classification (NCBI taxonomy): domain Eukaryota; kingdom Viridiplantae; phylum Streptophyta; class Magnoliopsida; order Poales; family Poaceae; genus Aegilops; species Aegilops umbellulata. The sequence continues at coordinate 326,847,913 of CP136057.1, forward strand.
GGCGAGGATCTGGGGCTCAGCCGGAGCTTGACGTTCCCCGGCAAGCTTGCCGGAGCAAAACTTGTCGGGATCGCCTGCTTCTACGGAACAAACCCTGGGGTTTTCCGGAGCAGACGGCTCCTCAGCGCTCTTGGCGTCAATCTTGGGGACCTTCTTGGCGGCGGCTCCAGGGAGCTCTGCCGGAAGATAGTCGCCGGAGACCAACTTCCTCTTCTTGCTCTGTCTGGTTGACGGCGTTACGGATGGTTGAGTCAGCTTGAGCACAAAGGTTCCTGGTTCCATAGGTAACTTAAATGCTGCGCACTTCGACAGGCCATCAGCGATGTCATTCTCAGCTCTTGGAATGTGTTCCATTTGCAGGCCGTCAAAGTGCTCTTCCAGCTTCCTCACATCAACGTATGCTTCCATCAACGGACTCTAGTAATCCTTGTTCACTTGGCGGACGACAAGCTGCGAGTCACCCCTGACAATGAGCTTCTTGATCCCAAGTTCTGCCGCGATCCTGAGACCGGCGAGCAGACCTTCATACTCTGCAGTATTATTGGTTGCTTGCTCCTTGGGGAAGTGCATCTGGACTACGTACTTGAGGTGCTCTCCGGTGGGCGCGACGAGTAACGCGCCAGCACCGGCGCCTTGCAGCGAGAAAGCACCATCAAAGTACATCAGCCACTATTTGCTTGCTTCTTTGGCAGGGATGCTCGTCTCTGGGATATCTTCGTCCGGTGTCGGTGTCCACTCCGCTATGAACTCCGCCAATGCCCTACTTTGGATAGTCGAGGTGCTCTCGAACTAGAGACCGAAGCTCGACAGCTCTAGTGCCCACTCGACAATCCTGCCTGTTGCTTCTGGATTCTGAAGTATCCTCTTCAGCGGAAAGCGGGTGACAACTGTAATCTCGTGTGCTTGGAAGTAATGGCGCAGCTTTCTCGAGTCCATGAGGAGGCTGAAAAGCAATTTCTGCATGCCAGAGTACCTTGACCTAGCCCCCTGCAAAAGGGAACTGACAAAGTAAACTGGGCGCTGCACCATTTTGTTCTTCTGCACCTCCACTTGCTCCTGCGCAGATTCATCCTCGTCGGGGCCAGAGCTTGTCGGGGAAGCCCCTTGCTTGTCGTTGGACATGCTTGCCGTGGTTGCTGGCTCATCATCTGCCTCCCTCTCCGCTACTAACGCAGCACTAACCACTTGATTGGTTGCCGCCAGGTATAGCAGCAACTTCTCTTGTGGTTTAGGCGCGACAAGTATTGGAGCAGAGGACAGGTATTTCTTTAGGTCCTGCAGCGCAGCCTCCGCTTCCGGAGTCCATTTTACTGGACCCGCATTTTTCAAAATTTTGAAAAACGGCAGGGCGCGTTCTGCAGACTTGGAAATAAACCTGCTGAGAGCCGCGACGCAGCCGGCAAGCCTTCGTACGTCCTTGACACGTGTTGGTGCTTCAATCTGCTCGATGGCCTTGATCTTGTCTGGGTTGGCTTCTATTCCTCGCTGAGACACGAAGAACCCGAGAAGCTTGCCGGAAGGGACTCCGAACACGCACTTCTCGGGGTTGAGCTTGAGGCTGATCCTGTGCAGGTTCGCAAAGGTCTCTTCTAAGTCTTGAATCAGGGTTGCCCTGTCTCTGCTCTTGACCACTATGTCATCCATGTAGGCCTCCACATTTCTGTGGATTTGTGGCTCAAAAGCGGTGTGGACAACCCTCGCAAATGTTGAACCAGCGTTCTTCAATCCGAAAGGCATCCGTACGAAACAGTACGTGCCACATGGAGTGATGAATGCGGTCTTCTCTTCATCTTCTTCAGCCATGAAGATCTGATGATATCCTGAGTAGGCGTCAAGAAATGAAAGCAGGTCACATCCGGCCGTGGAGTCAACAATCTGGTCAATGCGCGGTAAGGGAAAGGGATCTTTGGGACAAGCTTTGTTAACATCGGTGAAGTCGATGCAAAGCCTCCATTTCCCATTTGCTTTGCGCACGACAACAGGATTAGCCAACCACGTCGGATGGAGCACACCTCTGACGAGGCCTGCCGCTTCCAACCTCTTGATCTCTTCTGCGATGAACTCTTGGCGCTCCACTGGTTGCTTCCTGATTCTCTGCTTGACGGGCCGCGCGTGAGGACAGACGGCGAGGTGGTGCTCAATCACTTTCCTGGGAACGCCGGGGATGTCAGATGGTTGCCAGGCAAACACATCGACATTCGCCCGCAGGAAAGCAACGAGCGCGCTTTCCTATTTGGGGTCGAGCGTGGCACTGATGGTGAAGGTACCACCAGTGTCGTCCTCCTTGGCGGGCACCTTCTTGGTCGTTGGCGGAGCTGCCATTGTCTTCTTACTCTTGCCGGTGGAGCTCGATGGTGCGTCCTCGACGGTAGTGCAGCACTCCGAAGAGGTGCGCTTGACGGAGTGGGCGCCAGAGCACTTGCCGGGCTTGGTCCTCTTCTTCCCTCCGGGAGCTTCAGCGGCAAGCGGCTTGTGATCTGCTGCGGCTGCTGCTTCCCGGTAGATCTTGTCGGCACAGATAAGGGCATCCTTCTTGTCGCCGGGGACGGAGATGACGCTTATCGGGCCTGGCATCTTGAGCATGTTGTAGGTGTAGTGAGAGGCCGCCATGAACTTGGCGAGCGCTGGACGACCGAGAATTCCATTGTAGGGCAATGGAAAATCGGCAACGTCAAAAGTGATCCTCTCTGTCCTGAAGTTCAGCTCGCTGCCAAATGTCACTGGCAACCTTATCTTCCCCTTCGGCTTGCTCCTTCCCGGGTTGATTCCTTGGAACGTGCCGGTCTCTTCGAGCTCGCTGTCGGGGACTTGGAGTTTCCGGAGCACAGCGGAGGAGATCAGGTTCAAGCCGGCCCCGCCGTCAACTAGCATCTTAGTGACCTTGAGGTTGCGGATTGTTGGCGAGACCAACATCGGCAGGCACCCAATCGCGGTTGTGCGATCAGGGTGGTCCTCAATATCAAAGATGATAGGCGTGCTGGACCATTTCAGAGGCTTGCGCGACTCGACGGGTGGTTCCGCTACATTGACTTCCCGCGCCCACTGCTTGAGCTGGCGGTGAGAAGTATGCAGGGAAGCACCGCCGTCTACGCACAAGACCTCTGTGGCTTTCTGAAACTCCTGCTCACTGGTCTCGACGTCATCCATGTCTTCGTCTTCGTCGTCGTCTTCGTTCTTGTCACGGCCGCGGGGAGGTCGGTCCGCTTGCCGCTGCTTGTCCTTGTCGCGGCGTCCTCCCTGGCCGGGGCGCTTCGTGCCTGATCCTCCGCCACCTTCCCGGGCTCTCTCCTTGTCGCGCCGCTCGTACTCGGCCTTTTGCAGCTCGACGAGCCGCTCGACCTGCTTGCAGCTCTGGAGGTCATGGCCCTTGGTGCGGTGGATCTTGTAGTACTGCTTGTTGGTGCCGTCCCGCTTGTCGGCGACCGCCACCGCCTGGCAGTGGGCGCATCCGGCAATCTCCTTGCCAGAGCTACCAGCCTGGGCCTTCTTGGCGGCGCCTTCATCGCCGGACTGCTCAACAACCAGTACTTCTTGGCTCTTCTTCTTCCTGTTGCTCCGCCGCCGGCCCTTCCTTGCCGGGGCGGTATCCTCACTGTCAGATTCTCCTGCTCCAGTGTTCTCTCCGGGGAGTTTCCTCCCTTCCTCAGCACGGGCACACTTGTCGGCCAGGGCATATAGCTCACTGACGTCTTTGATCTTGCACATCGCCATCTCCTCCCGCATCCTGCGGTTACGCACGTTCTGATGGAACACGCTGATGACCGCGGCGGGGTGGACGTCTGGGATGTTGTAGTGTACATGGCTGAATCTCTGGATGAACTTGCGCAAGGGTTCCCCTTCCTTCTGGACGAGCAGATGAAGGTCGCTCGCTTGGCCATGGGGTTTGTGGCCGCCCGTAAAGGCGCCAACAAACTGATGGCACAAGTCTGTCCAGGAGGTTATGGAGTTATCCGGCAAGTGCATGAGCCAGGATCTGACGTTGGATTTGAGTACCAGCGGGAAGTAGTTGGCAAGGATCTTGTCGTCTCGCCCTCCAGCAGCCTGCACCACGATGGTGTAGATGCTGAGGAACTCCGACGGATGCGACTTGCCGTCGTACTTCTCTGGTACGTCTGGCTTGAAATTCTTCGTGCTGGGCCACTGGACTTGCCGCAGCTCACGGGTGAACGCAGGGCAGCCCACCGCGTACGGCAGGTCGCCTGGTTCCCCTGGTGCATGCATGTCGACAGAGGGCCCAACGCGGTGGCCTAATTGACGCCGCGCTTGTCTCCGACGCTCGATCCGAGTACGAGCGTCCTCTTGCTCTCGCTCGTGAAGAACTTGGCGTTGATCGCGACGAGTTCGCGGATTCGACGACGCGGTGGAGTCGTTGTCGTGATGATTCCGGCGAGTCGGCGACCTTGGCCTCTGGGGCGGGGAGTGCACGGTGGTCGCACCCCTGCCGGTCCTGGCGCCATCGGTTCTGGCCTGGCCGTCCCGCCGCGGCTGCGATGCGCTGTGCTGCCGCGGGGTGTCGCCGTTGGCGAAACCGATGAGGCTCTGTATCGTGGCCCTCCAATCGTCGAGCTTGTCCGCCGCTGGAGGGTAGTCTAGGAGCAGTTGAGCTCGCGCCAGAGCTTCTGCTGGAGTGGTGGGCAGTGGTGGCGAACGGCGCGTGGAGTGGGATGTGCTCGAACTTCTAACTACGTTAGAAGGAGCAACACCCGAACCAGGCAGCCGCGCCACGCTCGCGCCAGCACGTTGGTGTGAGTGCTGGCCCTGAGCGCCCTGGGATCCGCCGGCTCGATTTGGGTCCAGCGAGCGTATGGTACCGTGGGCGCCAAGACGCTGCTGGTCCCGTGCCTCCTGAGAGGGGCGCGGTGCATGTTCGGACGCCGAGGCGCCATGAGCTGGCTCGACGACGCCCGTCCCGTCGCCGGTGCCGTCCCCACCGTCCGTTTTCTCCAAGGGCGGCGGGTTCGACGCGGACGGACCGGCCACCTCGGGAGCCTTCTTCTTCGGTGGCATGTCGACGAACATGATGGAGATCTAGCTGGTGCAGACGCCGGATCAGGTTCGCACAACTTCGACGCCCCCTACCTGGCGCGCCAAAGATGTCGGGGGGAATCGGCTTCCTCGAACACCTATGGGGACCGAGCCCCTTTCTTGGTTCGGCGGGGGGCGGAGGTCGCACGAAGAGCAGATCGAGGCGATGCACACAAGGGATTTTACCCAGCTTCGGGACGCAAGGATGCGTAAAACCCTACTGCTGCTTTGTGGATTGTATTGTGTTCTTGCTCGGGAGCGCGTGGTGCTACAGTACACACGAGCCGCTGGCGAGACCGAGTGTGGCGATGGGTGTCCTCCTCCTCCTACATGCGCATGGGGCCTCCTTTTATATGCTCAAGGGGTTACCCACAGGTGGCAGCGTAGGTGGGGGCAAAAATGGGAGAATGCTGTAGTGGGTACAGCTGCCTGCACAGTGGCGGTACAGTGCTATCATACCTAACTCTGACGGCGGGGGACAAGGGCATTAAATTCCCGTCCGCGTCGCCCAGACGGTGCAGGGAAGTGGACCGTCAGGAGCGCCACCGTTTGCCACGATGGCTACTCTGTCAGCTTCGCTTCGCCATTGCATGCCCCTGGCTGCACAACCTCCCGCCACGTGCGCCGGGAATGGCCCCAGAGCGACACGTTGGTGGGTGAGCTGGAGCGCAGGCACGGGGTGGTAACTTGCCGCGGCAAACGCCTTGCCGCGGTGGATGTCTTGTCGCGCCCGGGAGCTTGTCGCTCACCGTGCCATGCCGGAGCGCGGGACGCGCCGTGGCAAGGTCCTTGTCGTGCCGTGGTTGGCCTTCCCGGCAAGCTCCTCCTGCCGGGGTCTTGTGCTTCGAGCGGTCGTCCCGGCAAGCTCCTCTTGCCGGGGCCTGGCTCTCTTTGGGTGGCCTTCGCGGCAGGATCCTCCTGCCGGGGCCTTGGCTCAAATACTTTGTTCTTGGATGGCCCAAAAAGGGACCACGGAGAGTCTTGGCGATCGCCTGGCAAGCCTTGCCGCGGGGTGCTACGACTGCCCGTGCACAAGTTCGGGATACTAAGGTACCCCTACTTTAGTACACCGACAGACGGCATTGCGGTAAGCTGCCATTTTTGGATCCTTGGCGTTGAAGTCTCCATTTATTTGGGATATCGCGAGGTTCGAATCCCCGCGTACCTCTAGGCACTGAATGCCCATGTATACTGCCATCCGGAGACCATGAAGGAGGGCCTCATATTCGGCTGCATTGTTGGAGTCCGTGTACATGATCTGGAGCACATATTGAACTGTGTCTCCTGTGGGGGACGACAAGATGACGCCAGCCCCTAGTCCAGCCAACATTTTGGAGCCGTCGAAATGCATGATCCAGTTGGAATATGTGTCGTACTCTTTAGGGAGCTCGGCCTCCGTCCATTCTGCGACGAAGTCGGCTAAAACTTGCGATTTAATAGCTCGTCGTGGCTTATAGGTTATATCAAACGGGAGGAGCTCGATGGCCCATTTTGCGATCTGGCCCGTTGCATCGCGGTTGTTGATAATATCGTTGAGTGGTACTTCCGAGGCTACTGTTATAGAACACTCTTGAAAGTAGTGTCGTAGCTTCCGGGATGCCATGAGTACCGCGTATGCAATCTTTTGATAATGCGGGTATCGTGATTTGCATGGAGTGAGGACAGTGGACACGTAGTAGACCGGCCTTTGAAGGGGGGATTTGTGTATGTTCGTTTCCCGCTCGACGACGAGCACTGCGCTGACAACTTGATGGGTTGCTGCAATGTAGAATAGCATTGGTTCGCCGGTGTTTGGCGCGGCCAGGACTAGGATTGTTGCCAATATGGCTTTTATTTCATCGAGTCCGGCCGTGGCAGCATCCATCCACTCGAAGTGTTCGGTGCGCCGAAGGAGGCGATAAAGGGGCAGTGCCTTTTCTCCCAAGCGGGAGATAAAGCGGCTTAGAGCCACCACGCATCCGGTTAATTTTTGTATTTGTTTGAGGTCCTTTGGGATATCCAGTTGCGACAAGGCTCGGATCTTGGCTGGATTTGCTTCAATTCCTCTACCGGATACAATGAAGACCAAGAGCTTTCCGGCTGGAACGCCGAAAACGCATTTTTCCGGGTTGAGCTTGATGTCGTATTTTCGGAGGTTATCGAATGTTAGCCTCAAGTCGTCTACTAGAGATTCGACATGTCTTGTTTTGACGACCACATCATCCACGTACGCCTCCACTGTCTTGCCGATCTGGTTTGCCAGACATGTCTGAATCATGCGCTGATATGTTGCGCTGGCGTTTTTCAGCCCGAAGGGCATTGTGTTGAAGCAGAATGGGCCGTATGGTGTGATGAATGCCGTTGCGGCTTGGTCTGATTCTGCCATCTTGATTTGATGGTAGCCGTAGTATGCGTCGAGGAAACACAACGAATCGTGTCCTGCGGTGGCATCGATAATTTGATCGATACGGGGGGGGGGGGGAAGGGATCCTTTGGGCAAGCCTTGTTAAGGTCTTTGAAATCAACACACAGGTGCCAGGATTTGTCCTTCTTTGGTACCATCACCAGGTTTGCTAGCCAGTCTAGACGTTTAATGTCTCTAATGAATCCAGCCTCCAATAGCTTGGCTAGCTCCTCTCCCATAGCTTGTCTCTTGGGTTCGAAAAAACGCCGAAGGGCTTGTTTGACAGGTTTGAATCCTTTTAGGATATTTAAGCTGTGTTCGGCTAGCCTGCGTGGGATTCCTGGCATGTCTGAAGGGTGCCAGGCGAAGATGTCCCAATTTTCACGTAGAAATTCTCGCAGTGCGGCGTCCATATCAGGGTTTAATCGTACCCCGATGGAAGCTGTTTTATTGGGGTCTGTTGGATGGACCTGGAATTTGACTATTTCATCTGCTGGCTTAAAGGATGTGGACTTGGATCTCTTGTCGAGTATCACATCATCCCCGTTAACTGTGGAGCGCAGCGCAGTCAGTTCCTCAGCCGCTAAGGCTTCGGATAGTGCCTCCTGGGCCAATGTGGCTGTCTTGTTTTTGGCGCGAAGTGCTATGTCCGGATCACTAGCGAGAGTGATAATTCCGTTCGGCCCGGGCATCTTGAGCTTCATGTACCTGTAATGGGGTATTGCTTGGAAGATTGTAAATGCTTCTCGCCCTAGTAGGGCGTGATATTCGCTACTGAACGGGGCCACCTGAAACGTGACCTCTTCGGATCTGTAATTATCCGGCGTGCCGAACACCACATCTAGTGTGATTTTTCCTGTGCAGCGCGCTTCCCGACTGGGGAGTATTCCTCTAAAGGTTGTGCTGCTTCGCTCAACGCGGTTCCAGTCTAATCCCATTTTTTGAAGGGTTTCCTCATAAATGAGGTTCAATCCGCTGCCTCCATCAAATGCGGCTAGTGCTCGGGCTGTTCGGAATCTTGGTTCATCACTTGAGTTGAAGGTAATAGCTGTGTCGCTCCATGGGTTTATTGTTGCTACTTGATAGACTTCGGCAAGGCTGCGGAGTGTTCTTTTTCGCATATTGTTTGATGCGAAGGTCTCGAAGACTGTGAGAACGGTACTGCTGTCCCCGGGGTGGTTTTCTGTGGCCTCCATAATTAAGAGGTCCTCGCCAATTTTGGCCACCTGCCGGAGTATCCAACATGCTCTAAGGCTGTGAGTTGGTGTGGCGTCCTCTGTACTATGAAATTTACAGGGTCCATCAAGCCATCTTTCCAGTATGGTTCCATGCTCTGTAGAGGGTTTTGGTTTTTTGGTGTTTAACCTGCGTGTCTTACGATGATGCACCCTCTTAGTTCGGACGGGATTGCTATTCAGGGCCGGATTATCCCAAAATTTTATTTCGGTTTTCCAGGCACTTTCCATCGCATAGTACTTTTGTACTATGGACGCCAAGTCAGTGAAGCGTGTAATATCACGACGACTTATGGCGTGAAGGATTCCCTCGTCCGTGCAATTACTGCAGAAGATCGAGATTGCGTCTCCCTCGCGGCAATCCTTTATCCTATTCATAACCAGGAGGAATCTGGCCCAGTAATGATGTACTATTTCCTCGGGCTTTTGCCTGATTTGGGAAAGATCGCTTATGTTCGGGTGGGCGGGTGGCGTGGAATCTGAAACCTCACCCAATCTAAGATTTAGAGGCCGAAGAGCTTCCGAACTCTGAGGTTCGGATTCTTGGATGTTGTCCAATGAGTCTAGCCTGTTGCCTGATTCTAAGCTCAGGTCTTGAGTTACATCCTCCCCTCCGCGGGTATCCGGCTTGGAGGGGTCGGGAATTCGGACGTAGCTAGTCCTTAAAATAGATGAAGGGTCGTCGCACTGCGCCTCTACCACGGCGACGTGGTGGGTGACCTGGGGAGAGTTAATTTCTCTTAGATCGGGTTTAAGCCCAACCTGGTGATAATCCATGGCGACCCCCAGGGCGGCGATGCGATCCAAGAGCTCGTTTACGGAAGAGAGCTCCATCGGATCTAGCTGCTCGACAAGTTCCGAGCTGACGTGAAGGTTGCTTTTGATGACCCGAGAGGTCACCGTCCGCGCAACGGCAGAACAGGCGGTCATGAGGAAACCACCTAGCCGGAGAGTTTGGCCGACAGCCAAGGCTCCCTTAGCGACGGCGCCGTCTTTAAAGACGGGAGGAGGCATCCTTCCTGATTGTGACGGCACAGTGGAACTCTCAATGAAAGCACCAATGTCGGTGTCAAAACCGGCGGATCTCGGGTAGGGGGTCCCGAACTGTGCGTCTAGGCCGGATGGTAACAGGAGACAAGGGACACGAAGTTTTACCCAGGTTCGGGCCCTCTCGATGGAGGTAAAACCCTACTTCCTGCCTGATTAATATTGATGATATGGGTAGTACAAGAGTAGATCTACCACGAGATCAAGGAGGCTAAACCCTAGAAGCTAGCCTATGGTATGATTGTTGTATGATGAAGTTGTCCTACGGACTAAAACCCTTCGGTTTATATAGACACCGGATAGGGTTAGGGTTACACAAAGTCGGTTACAATGGTAGGAGATCTTGAATATCCGCATCGCCAAGCTTGCCTTCCACGCCAAGGAAAGTCCCATCCGGACACAGGACGAAGTCTTCAATCTTGTATCTTCACAGTCCTGGAGTCCGGCTGAAGGTATTGTCCGGCTATCCGAACACCCCCTAATCCAGGACTCCCTCACCTAGATATTCTCATAACTATGCGCTTTTCTATCAATTGCTCGACAGTAATTTGTTCACCCACCGTAATATATGCTATCTTGAGAGAAGCCACTAGTGAAACCTATGGCCCCCGGGTCTATTTTACATCATATTATTTTCCTATCAACTTGCTATTTCCGCCGCCATTTATTTTGCACTCTTTACTTTCCAATCTATACAACGAAAATACCAAAAATATTTATTAAATTATCTTCATAAGATCTCACTTTTTCAAGTGGCCGTGAAGGGATTGACAACCCCTTTATCGCGTTGGTTGCAAGGTTCTTGATTATTTGTGCAGATACTAGGCGATTTGCGTGTAGTCTCCTACTAGATTGATACATTGGTTCTCAAAAACTGAGAGAAATACTTATGCTACTTTGATGCATCACCCTTTCCTCTTCAAGGGAAAACCAACGCATGCTCAAGAGGTAGCACGTCACCGAGTTGAACATGTGCAGAACGCGGAGGTGCCGTCCATTCAGTAGTTGATCGGTTGAAGCGCGAAGAAATTCGACTACATCAACCACGTTGTGAAACGCTTTCGCTTATGGTCTACGAGGGTACGTAGACACACTCTCCCCCTCGTTGTTATGCATCTCCATGGATAGATCATTGCATGTGCATAGAAAAAAAATTGTTTTCCATGCAACGGTTCCTTAAAGTGGCATCACGAGCCAGGTCTATGCGTAGATGATAGGCACAAGTAGAACACAAAGAGTTGTGGGCGGTGATAGTCATACTGCTTGCCACCAACATCTTATTCTGATTCGGCGGTATTGTGGGATGAAGCAGCCCGGACAAACCTTACATCTCCACGCACATGAGACCGGTTCCACCGACAAACATGCAACTAGTTTTGCATAAAGGTGGCTGACGGGTGTCTTTTTCTCCTACTTTAGTTGAATCGAATTTGACTATGGCTGGTCCTTGATGAAGGTTAAAACAGCAAACTTGATGAATCACCATTGTGGTTTTTGCGTAGGTAAGAACGGTTCTTGCTAGAAGCCTGTAGCAGGCACGTAAAACTTGCAACAACAAAGTAGAGGACGTCTAACTTGTTTTTGTAGGGCATGTTGTGATGTGATATGGTCAAGACATGATGTGATAAATGTTATTGTATGAGATGATCATGTTTTGTAAGTTATCGACAACCGGCAGGAGCCTTATGATCGTCTCTTTATTGTATGAAATGCAAACGCCATGTAATTGCTTTGCTTTATCACTATGCGTTAGCGATAGTTGTAGAAGCAATAGTTGGCGAGACGACCACAACGTAGCGATGAAGATCAAGGTGTCGAGCTGGTGACGATGGATATTATGACGATGCTTTGGAGATGGAGATCAAAAGCACGATATGATGATGGCCATATCATGTCACATATTTTGATTGCATGTGATGTTTATCTTTTATGCATCTTATTTTTTCTTAGTACGGTGGTAGCATTATAAGATAATCCCTTCACTAAATTTCAAGGTAAAAGTGTTCTCCCTGAGTATGCATAGTTGCTACAGTTCGTCGTGTTGAGACACCATGTGATGATCGGGTGTGATAGACTCTACATTCACATACAATGGGTGTAAGACAGTTTTTGCACATGCAGAATACTTGGGTTAAACTTGACGAGCCTAGCATGTACAGACATGGCCTCGGAACACTGGAGACCGAAAGGTCGAACGTGAATCATATAGTATATCTGATCAACATAGAGATGTTCACCATTGATGACTACCCCATCTCACGTGATGATCAGACATGGGTTAGTTGATTTGGATCATGTATCACTTAGATGACTTGAGGGATGTCTATTTAAGTGGGAGTTCTTAAGTAATTTGATTAATTGAACTTAATTTATCATGAACTTAGTCCTGATAGTATTTTCATATCTATGTTGAAGATCAATGGCCCATGGTACCGTTCCCCTGAATTTTAATGCGTTCCTAGAGAAAGCTAAGTTGAAAGATGATGATAGCAACTACACGGACTGGGTCCGTATCTTGAGGATTATCCTCATTGCTGCACAGAAGAATTATGTCCTTGATGCACCGCTAGGTGACAAGCCCCCTCCCGCTAATCTAGACATTGTGAACGTCTGGCAAACGCGGTCTGATGACTACTGTATAGTTCAGTGTGCCATGCTTTACGGCTTAGAACCGGGACTTCAAATACGTTTTGAACATCATGGAGCACATGAGATGTTCCAAGAATTGAAGTTAATATTTCAAGAAAATGCCCGGTTTAAGAGATATGAAGTCTCCAACAAGTTATACAGCTTCAATATGGAGAAGAACAGTTCTGTCAATGAACACATACTCTAAATGTGTGGGTATTATAATCACTTGACTCAGCTGGGAGTTGATCTTCTAGTTGATTGTGTCATTGACAAAGTTCTTCAATCAAGAAGGAGCATCAAGTGTTGATGGTTAACAAGACCACTAGTTTCAAGAAAATGGGCAAGGGAAAGAAAGGGAACTTCAAGAAGAATGGCAAGCAAGTTGCCACTCCCGGGAAGAAGCCCAAAGATGGACCCAAGCCTGAAACTGAGTGCTTCTACTACAAAGAGACTGGTCACTGGAAGTGGAACTGCCCCAAGTATTTGGTGGATAAGAAGGATGGCAAAGTGAACAAACGTATATTTGATATACATGTTATTGATGTGTACCTTACTAATGCTCGTAGTAGCGCCTGAGCATTTGATACTAGTTAGGTTGCTCATATTTGTAACTCGACACACGAGCTACGAATTGAACGAAGATTGGCTAAGGACGAGGTGCCGATGCGCGTCGGGAATGGTTCCAAGGTTGATGTGATTGCCGTCGGCATGCTACCTCTACATCTACCTTCAGGATTAGTTTTAGACCTAAATAATTGTTATTTGCTGCCAGCGTTTGACGTCTCCAACGTATCTATAAATTTTGATTGTTCCATGTTGTTTTATTATCAATCTTGGATGTTTTATAATCATTTTATAGTCATTTTATATCATTGTTTGGTACTAACCTATTGACATAGTGCCAAGTGTCAGTTGCTATTTTTTCCATGTTTTCTACATCACAGGAAATCAATATCAGACGAAGTCCAAATGCCACGAAACTCCATGATGATTTTTTATGGGCCAGAAGGAAGGCAATGGGCCCTGGTTGCACCTAGGGGGTGCCCCGAGGGGGGCACAACCTGTCGGCGTTCTGGAAACGGGGGTCCCCAGACTTGCTTGCCTGCGGCGTGGCTTAAAGGGGGCCCAGCACGGCCCATCTTCATCAACACAAGACTCAAGACCCTTGCGAGGGGCCAAGCCTCGCGGGGCAGACGGCACAGAGCTTCCTCAGGCGCGGCCTCACCGGGCTGGCTCACGAGGAGGCGGAGAGATCAAGGCGGGGTACCTCACGAGGTGCCCATGACGCAAGCCATGACGACCAAGGGTGCCAGGCGCGCGCCAGCCCACGCAGCGTCTCCCTTTCCTCTTTGGTGCAAAGGGGGCAAGCGCAGGCGAGAGGATCAAGCAAAGGCATTCGTTTCGGTGCAACGAGACCAAGACTAGTCCAACGGTGGGAAGGAGGTCATCGTGGAGCCTAGAACGACGTCACCACAGAGCCTTTGGCAGGCGAGGACCAACTTTAGTCAGGATAAGTGTACCAGATGTTCCCCTTCAAAATGGCCAATTGTTGGCGCCCATCCCACTCAATATTTGGGAAGAGGCCCAGGGCCTTTGCCTATAAATAGGACTAGCCACCCCCAGGGCAAGGGGGAGAGATCTTCGGGGATGAGATCATCAGATCATCGGGGACGAGATCATCAGATCATCGGAGAGGATCGGATCATCAAGCAACAAAGAGAGAGAGAGAGAGAGAGAGAGAGAGAGAGAGAGAGAGAGAGAGAGGCTGTTCATCGTCCTTGCTAAGAGCAGACCCTCGTGAGGCTGTTCTTCCTTGTATTGTTCATCATCATCAGCCCAAGAGGCAATCCACCCACCACAAACTAGAGTAGGGTATTACACCACAACGGTGGCCCGAACTAGTATAAACCTCGTGTCTCTTGTGATGTTATTTCGGTAGTCTAGATCTTTGCGAGACGGAGAGGTAGAGGGTGAAGTCTCCGCGTGCACCCCAGAGTTCGAACCTCAAGGGTCTGCCGGAACCCGAAATCCGACATTTGGCGCGCCATGTAGGGGTAAACCGGAATTTGTCTTCCACCGCTCCGCTCTCCTCCGACCGTCCGCGTCCATGTCCGACGCACGTTAGGCCTGTGCCGAGCGCCGGGCCGCCATCGCTTCCCGCGTCGCCCAGACGGCTCCCGTCGGCGGGCTTCCTCGTCGTTCCCCGTCGCCCGCCATCAACGTCGCCACCGGTCCGGCGGGGAACGAGCAGCAAGCATCGTCTCAGCACCCGTCTGTGCGGCAAGACGGCCGCAGCGCCACTCCATCGCTCACACCAGCCGGTTCTTCGTCCCGCGCGTTCCGCGCACCCTTGGAGGCTCGAGCTGCGCTCATCGCGGCGAACGAGCTCCTGCGCTACCGTCCCGTTGACGACGTATACGAAGAGTGGCTTGACCGTGTCGCCGAGCTCGTCCGCGCCGCAGGGGGATCTCCCGCGCCGTCCGTTCCGATGCGTCGCACCCCGCCCCGCGCGGGCAACGAAGCTCCGGGGGCGTACCAGCCGCCTCCTCTTCAAGAAGATGCGATGGCTCCAAGGCGCGCGGCCCCTGGCCGGAACCCGTTCTGTCAGGCGCCGGCGCAGCAAGAGCGGAGCTGCCAAGAAGTCCCTCGTCCGCAAGAAGCTGCCCGAGCGCTCCTTGCTCCGGCACGTCACGTCGCGACCCTGCTCCCGCTCCCGCGCGTCAAGACCCCGTGCTGCTCCCAGCTGCAGTGCATGGGGACCGGCAAGACCAAGCTCTCCCTCGACCAAAGCCTCCCGTGGCCACCGCAGGCTGCCGTGCCTACACCACCGAGCTGCGTAGCGTCGCGTGGCCCAGCAAGTTCAAGCCAGACCTGCCTCCTCGCTACGACGGCACGACCGACCCTGCAGAGTTCCTCCAGCTCTATGAGCTGGGCATCGAAGCTGCCAGGGGGGATGAAAAGGTCATGGCGAACTGGTTCCCCGTGGCGCTCAAGGAAGGAACTCGCACCTGGCTCCTAAATCTGGCTCCAGGAACAATCTCTTCCTAGGACCAGATGTGCACCCGCTTCATCGCCAACTTCCAAGGTACTCGCGACCGGCCACCTGCCGTGAGCGACATGCGCCGCATCAAGCAACAACCCGGAGAGACCCTGCAAAAGTACATCCAGCGCTTCAACAGTACGCGCCTCAAGATCCCCAAGGTGTCAGAGGAGGCCATCATCTCGGCCTTCTCCGACGGTGTGCGCGACATCAAGATGAAGGAGGAGCTGGCGATGCATGAAGACCTGTGCACCTCCCTGGAGTTGTTCAACTTGGTGACCAAGTGCGCCAGGGCAGAGGAAGGACGTCTCTCCCTCCTCGAGCTGCCTGCCGCGGACCCAGAAGAGAAGAAGCCCAAGGCCAAGGACGTGAAGCGCAAGGGGGCTGCCGTGCTCGCGGCAGAACCGGACACCAAGCGGGGCAAGGATCTGCCTGAATCCTCCAGGGGCAGCCGGTACTGTGTGTACCACAACCTCCACACCCACAACAACAACGAATGCCAGGAACTCCGCGCTGTGCAGGAAGTATCGGCCGTCGCCCTGACCGTGCTGACCGGGGCTACGGCCGAGGAGGAGGAAGAAATGCAGGACGCTGGGAAGAACGCGGCCCGCGCCAAGGGTGGCGTGATCTACCTCGCGAGGACCGCTGGCGGGACCTGCCTCGCGAGGGGGACTAGCGGGATCAGCCGCGTGAGGATCGCCCACAAGGCAACGCAGGCCTCCCTCCACTGCCGCCTCAGCCAAGGAGGAACGAGGACCGTCATCAAGACGAGGGGGCTGGGGGCTTCCAGGAGCCACGCGCGATCGCCTGCATCCTAGGCGGAGATTAAGCCCCAACCTCCCAACGCATCTTCAAGCAGTTTGCCCGCGAAGTGAATGCAGTTCTCCCCAAGCTCGAAGCAACGCACCCTCTCAGGTGGTCGGCGTGCGCCATCACGTTCAGCTCAGCGGATCATCTCAAGTGCACGGTCACAGCCAGAGTCCTCCCGACGCTTTGCTCCCTAGTCATCAGCAACGTACTGGTCACCAGGACCCTCATTGATGGTGGGGCAGGGCTCAACGTCCTGTCCGTGGAAACATTCAACAATCTCCAAGTGCCCTATGACCAGCTTCAGCCAACCAAGCCTTTCTCCGGAGTCACCGACGGCTCCACAATCTCGATTGGGCAGGTCTGCCTCCCTGTCACCTTCGGGGCACCCAACAACTACCGCACCGAGCTCATCGACTTCGATGTCGCCCACATCCGCCTGTCGTACAATGCCATCCTCGGGTACCCGGCGCTGGCCAAGTTCATGGCCGTGATTCACCATGGCTACAACGTCCTCAAGATGCCAGGAAGTGGCGGAGTCATCACGGTTCCATGTGAAGAGAAGGATGCAGTGTGTTCCCTGGAGCGAGCCTTTCAGGCCACGTCACTGGAAGACCCAGATCGCGGAAGCAGGAGGCTTCCCGAGACCGCCCCCAAGAAGAAGAAGGCATCGTATGGACCGGCCCCTCAGGAGGCGGGCCCCTTAGGGCCTGCATCTGCCCAAGGGAACCTCCTTTCATTGCATAGGAAAGCGCGCCCGACGCCCTCCTCAGGCAGGGCTCGGGGGCTCTCCCCTGGAGGGCCACCGGCCTGGCCGAGGTCACGAGGGAGGCGCTTGGGCACCACGTGGAGGCGTGTTTCGAAGCACGCTTCCCTCAAGAAGGAGCAAGGCAAGGAAGGTCAGACCAGCAGGAGTTCGTCAACAAGGCCGTTCACGAACTACGGGAGTCAAGAATCATGAGAGGTCGCCGCCGTCTACCGGCTGTGGCTCCCCATCCAGGCGAGGATGGTGGGCTGCGCGTCTGCATCGACGTACCAGGGCTCAATCAGGTCGCCACGACGGAGCGCCTCTGGCCCTCGCAAGTGGGGCGTTGTGAAGGTCCGCCCCACAGCTACGTTCGCATGCCTTACGGCTTGCCGGGCGCGACTGCTACGTACCAGCGCCTCATGAGGGGCATCATGGAGGCTCAGGAAGGCAGGCGTTCTGCAGCCTTGGCGGAGATGGAGATGATTCGCGAGGAGCCACCAGTGCCTCCGGAGCCTCCCGAGGCCCCTGGGCCTGGGGGCTCGTGAGGATCGGCTTCCGCAGCCCACCAAGTCCGCTGCACCAACACCACTTCGTCCTCGACATCTTCAGGTGACGTCTTTCGAGTTTCGTTTCCAGCTGGGAGTGCTCACCCAGAGCTGCATTATTCCCAGGCCGCGTGGGTCCGTCCCTGTGGCATGTATCCCTTTTATTTCATGTTGTTAGCTTGCTTTGTTGGGGGCGCCCCTCGGGCTGCATCATCCCCAAGTCGCTCGGGCCAGGCCCAGCGGCATGTATCTCCCTTGCGTTATTTCCGGTTATGCATTCACCCATCGTGCTTGATTACTTGGTGCATGTCCACGGCACCTCTTCTTCTCCATGTCGGCCACTTGCACGTTAAAGGGGGGGCGCCTGAGCATCGCGACTCAGGGCTCTTACTGGCTCTCCAGCCCTCACCCTCTGGCCTTGTCCACGGCATCGCGACCTGGCATACCAGCGACGGCTGAGACAAGCTCGAGGGCCGGGACCCGAGGACGTAGAGTGTCGGCATCTAACCAAATTTGCAGGAACACATCACAAGATAAGGCCCAGTGCCAGGCGCAACCCGCCTAGAGGTAGGGCCCCGTGAGTCCCGCGCTGGCTCACGGGTGCCCAGATACACCTCACCTAGCCCTACCGTGCCGGCCACGTGTCAGGGCGGGGCTGTACACGCCCCGAGGGCTCCTCCCGGAGGGGAGCCCCCTCCCACGTACCAGTGGAAGCACCATGCTCCGCGCTGGCTGACGACACTGTCGAGGAGCGGCTATGCCCGCACACATACGGAAGCGCTATGCTCCACGCTGGTGATAAACAACTGGGGGTGGCCCCCGGGCCGCATCAACCTCAGGGAGCCCGGAGCTCAGTGTCTGGCCTCATCGCAACGCCTCCCCTTGGGAGCGCCACGCGAGGGGGCTAGGCACGGGGGCTGCGCCTGGGTCACGCCCAGACGTACGCCACCCAGCCAGGCTCCTCGGGCCTGGTTCGTCACGCGTCTCTCCCCGAGCGGAGCCAAGGTATGAAGGTCGTTTGAGCGTCGAGGGGGACCCCTGAGCATCGCGACTCAGGGGCCTAACTGGTCCCGTAGCCCCTCACTCCATAGTTCCGAAAGGCTAGCGCTGGGTGAGGTACGCGCGGGGTCGGGCTCTACAGACATAGAAAGGCACAACCACCTACAATTTGCTGTTCGCGCGTCAAGGTGGACTCCTGAGCATTGCGACTCAGGAGCCTAACTGGTCCCGTAGCCCCTGACTCCCTAGTTCCGGAAGGCTAGCGCTGGGTGAGGTACGCGCGGGGCCGGGCTCTGCAGACGTAGAACGGAAAATCCACCCACATCACACCTCCCTACTTGTTGTTCGTGCACCAAGGGGGACTCCTGAGCATCGCGACTCAGGAGCCTAACTTGTCATGTAGCCCCTCACTTCTTTGGTCCCGTCCTGGTTTCCGGTCGGGGCTAATGCTGGGTGAGGTACGCGCGAGGCCGGGCTCCGCCGGCGTAGAACACAAGCAAGTAGGGAGGAAAAGCAGAAAATTCAAGGAATTCAAAAGCAAATATTACAGTCCATACTGTCGTCTCAATACCAAACGCAAATTTAAACACCTCCCCGAGGCATGATACATGTGCAGGGATCAAAGGCAGGACAGGAGCAGGAGTGGACTCACTTGTCGGTGGTGGAGCAGTGCGGAGTGGCTTCGCCTGATGGAGCAGCGGGGCCGGCAGCGCCTTGCCTCGGCTTGGTACTAAAGGCCCGGGACTTCCCCAGCAGAGCCTCCGCGCGACCCTTCATGGCCTCGGCAGCGGCAACAGCACCCTCACCGCTTACCGGCTCTAACAGGCTGTCGAGGTCGGCGTTGGGGTCGCGAAGGTAGATGTGGGTGAAGACCCGCGTCAGCGTTGCAGAAGACAGGACACGCGCCTCGGCCTCAGCCGTGGGGCCAAGGCCAAGGACGACATCCTCAAGGGCACGAACCAAGAAGGGAAGCAGCTGGGTGGGGCCGTCCTCGGCGCCGGCCAGCGGGCTCTCCAGGCCGCTCTCGTAAAGCGTCTTCAGCGAGGAACGAGCCTTCTCCTCCATGTCCGCGAAGGCCACGCGATCCTCGGCAAGAACCCGGGCTTTGCCGTCCAGCTCAGCCTTCGTCGCCTCCAGCTCCTTCTTCAGCGCGCCTAGACAGTCGCGGCGTTTCTTGAGCTTGGCCTCCCGGCCCTCGACAGTCTCCTCGCGAGCCTTCACGCCTTCTTCTTGCTCCTGGCGAAGACGTGCCCCTTCCGCGAGCTGGTCGCGCAGACCTTGCAGCTCGTCCTCTAGCGCCTTGCAACGGTCGCAGACTTCAACCACCTCCCCCAGGGTTGCGCCTCAAGCGGCCTTCGCCTCGAGGACGGCCTCCCTCTCTTCATCGTAGGTCGCCGAGGCTTGAACCAGCGCCGCCCGAATCAAGGCGTCGGAGCGAATCCATCCCGAAGCCAGCTCCAGGCGTCCGGCCACCAGGCGAGGGTCAGCACCAAGAAGATCCTGCCGTGGCCGGTCCAGTCCAGCAGCAGCACGCTCCAGGACGGCAGGAGGGGTTGGAGAAACAGCAGTCGGTGGAGTGGGAGGAGAAGGTAGCGGCGGCGAGACCACAGCATCCCGAGGCGGGGTCTGCTGCGCCCCGACGGTCGTGATGGCAGAAGCAGGCAAAGGCACCTCAGGAGTCACTTGGGCCATGGGGGCTGAGCTCACCCCAGCCAGCTCAGCCAGGCCTTGCAAAGGCGACCGAGCAGGAGAGGCCCGTGCATCGCGGTCACCGTCCCCCGCAGGCGGAGGCGCTGTCGCGGATGGAGCCTCAGGAGCCCCCTTCGGCTTCTTCACTGCGGGGGCCAGCCTATTCAAGAGATGCGAACGTCAAGCCTCGGTAGCGGAACAAGAAATAAAGACAAGGATCAAGCACTTACGGGTCGTCGCCAGTGAGCCCGGACAGCCTCCGGCCGAACTTGAAGCCCGACAGCCGGCTGGAAGGGTCAACCTCGGAAGCAGAAGGCGCGTCTGCAGGCAGCCTCGAGGCAGAAGCAGACCCGCGGGAGATCAGCCCAGTCCTTTCCTTCTTCGGGATCAGGGGCAAGCTCATGATGACCTGCTCGTCTCCATCCTCGTCATCATCACTCGAAGAAAGGCGGAGAGTGCGGGACCTGCGCCGGGGGAGGGGAGCCCTCGACTCTCCGTCGGTCGCCTTGGAGTCAGGCCCCTTCTCCCGCTCCTCTTCGTCCTCCTCTTCGTCGGAGTCGTCGGGGGACACGTCCACCAGCCCCTCGGGAGCCGCTACGGGCACGGGCCCGTCCCCGTTGAAAACGGGCATGGACTCCACCACCTGCTCCCAGTCGTCGCGAAGGAACAAGGGCGCGGGCGCTCCCTCCAACCTTGCCACCTCACCCCCGACCAGAGATTGGAGGACCGCGGCCAAATCTTCGTCGCCCAGGGCTCGGGTGAGGCCTCCACATCGAAGGTGAGTACTGCCGAAGTGGAGCCAGCTGGTGCTCCAGGAACTCCCTCAGCAGCGACGCGCCGGTCAGCTTCGCCGCAGCCAAGCTCACCGGCCTCAGGTCCGCGTCCATCTTCTCCAACACCGGTTTCGTGCGGGGGTGTGTGAGCTCCAATCGACACCAGTCATTGGAGCTCGCGGGCTGCTCCGCGGGCAAGATCAGCCGAGGGTGGATGCGCCCGGCATCTACCAAGACCCACTTGCTCCTGAAGCCTTCGATCCTCTTCCCGGGCTTCGAAATGGCAATGGTGCCTCCATACGCGACGAAGCTCGCACACGCGAAAGGAGAACCGCGAGTGACCCGGAGAGAGAAGTAGTGACGCAGCAAGGCCACTGAGGGCTGCACCCCCACGTGAGCCTCGCAGTAGTAGGCAAAGATCGCAAGGAGAAGGACGGAGTTGGGGTGGAGATGCAGAGCGTGTAAGTTGTAGTGGTGGAGCACAGAGAGGAAGAGCTGGAGAAAGGAGGCACCAGGCCAGCAGCAATGGAGCTTACGAAGAAAGGGTAAAAGGTGCTCCCTCGGCACTCACGGGTGGCGGAGCCAGCCTTGAACACCTGCGCCCCGTCGATGCCCTGCGCCGCCGCCATCCGGCGCAGCCGGGCAAAGCCCGCCTCCAACACGCTCGGCGAGTCTAGAGCAGGCGAGTACCAAGCCCCGGCCGGAGACTGACGAGGTGCCATGGCTGTCTGGGTCAAGCAGATGAGGCAGATCTGGAAACTTGGAGGAAGAGAGGAGAGGCGCAAGAAAGGGGATCTGAGCAGCAACCGGAGAAAGCGAAGAGCAAAGCCTGGGCAGATGCCGCACCTTTAATAACCTGTGCGGTTGCTGAAGCACCCACGCCCAATCAACCGCCGCGCGGCGCCCCAGGCCGCAGGCTGTTAGGGCCCGCGGCGCTTCGCCCTTGCCCTTTCGCCTCTCGGCATGGCCAAGTCCGGGCACGCCTTGGGCCCGGGGGCTACTATCGGCGTTCTAGGAACGGGGGTCCCCAGACTTGCCTGCCTGCAGCCTGCGGCGTGGCTTAAAGGGGGCCCAGCACGGCCCATCTTCGTCAACAGAAGACTCAAGACCCTCGCGAGGGGCCAAGCCTCGCGGGGCGGACGGCACGGAGCTTCCTCAGGCGCGGCCTCATCGGGCTGGCTCACGAGGAGGCGGAGAGATCAAGGCGGGGTACCTCACGAGGTGCCCATGACGCAAGCCATGACAACCAAGGGTGCCAGGCGGGCACCAGCCCGTGCAACGTCTCCCTTTCCTCTTTGGTGCAAAGGGGGCAAGCGCAGGCGAGAGGATCAAGCAAAGGCATCCATTTTGGTGCAACGAGACCAAGACCAGTCCAACGGTGGGAAGGAGGTCATCGTGGAGCCCAGAACGGCGTCACCACAGAGCCTTTGGCAGGCGAGGACCAACTTTAGTCAGGATAAGTGTACCAGATGTTCCCCTTCAAAATGGCCAATTGTTGGCGCCCATCCTGCTCAATATTTGGGAAGAGGCCCAGGGCCTTTGCCTATAAATAGGACTAGCCACCCCCAGGGCAAGGGGGAGAGATCATCGGGGACGAGATCATCAGATCATCGGAGAGGATCGGATCATCAAGCAACAAAGAGAGAGAGAGAGAGAGAGAGAGAGAGAGAGAGAGAGAAAAGGACGGCTGAACTCCCCTTAGCAGCTCATCGTCCTTGCTAAGAGCAGACCCTCGCGAGGCTGTTCTTCCTTGTATTGTTCATCATCATCAGCCCAAGAGGCAATCCACCCACCACAAACTAGAGTAGGGTATTACACCACAACGGTGGCCTGAACTAGTATAAACCTCGTGTCTCTTGTGCTGTTCTTTCGGTAGTTTAGATCTTTGCGAGATGGAGAGGTAGAGGGCGAAGTCTCCGCGCGCACCCCAGAGTTCAAACCTCAAGGGTCTGCCGGAACCCGGAATCCGACACAACCCACCAGGGCACGCCAGGAGGCCCAAGCGCGCCCTGGTGGGTTGTGCCCACCTCGAGTGCCCCCCGAACCGCCTCTTAGCTCTATAAATACCCCAAATATACCAGAACCCTAGGGGAGTCGAAGAAATATTCATCCAGCCACCGCGGAGTCCAGAACCACTAGATCCAATCTAGACACCATCTCGGATGGGGTTCACCACCTCCATTGGTGCCTCTCCGATGATGCGTGAGTAGTTCCTTGTAGACCTTCGGGTTCGTAGTTAGTAGTTAGATGGCTTTCTCTCTCTTGCTGAATTCTCAATACAATGGTCTCTTGGAGATCTATATGATGTAACTCTTTTGCGGTGTGTTTGTTGGGATCTGATGAACTTTGAGTTTTTGATCAGTCATATCTTTTTATATCCATGAAAGTTATTTGAGTTTCTTTGATCTATTATATGCATGATCTCTTATTGCCTCGTATTTCTTCTCTGATATTTTGGTTTTCTTTGGCCAACTTGATCTATTTATCTTGCAATGGGAAGAGGTGCCCGGTAGTGGGTTCGATCTTACGGTGCTCGATCCCAGTGATAGAAAGGGAGCCGACACGTATGTATTGTTGCTACTAAGGATAAAAATACGAGATCTATATCTACTGCCATATAGATAAACAGATTGTGTCTACATCATGTCATCGTTTTTATTGCATTACTCCGTTTCTCCATGAACTTAATACACTAGATGCATGCTGGATAGCGGTCGATGTGTGGAGTAATAGTAGTAGATGCAGGCAGGAGTCGGTCTACTAATCTTGGATGTGATCCCTATGTAATGATCATTGCCTGGATATCGTCATAATTATTTGAAGTTCTATCAATTGCCCAACAGTAATTTGTTTACCCACCGTTTGCTATTTTTCTCGAGAGAAGCCACTAGTGAAACCTACGGCACCCGGGTCTTATTTCTCATATATTTGCTTGCGATCTACTTTTCCTTTGCATTTTTATTCATATCTATTAAATCAAAAATCCAAAAATACTTTGCTGCACTTTATTTTATTTGCGATCTATTTATTCAATCTATTACAACTTTCTCCCATCAACACGCAATTTCTGGCGTCGTACGCCGAAAGGGATTGACAACCCCTTTAACACGTCGGGTTGTGAGGTGTCTCTATTTGTGTGCAGGGGTTGTTTACGTTGTGTTGCTTGGTTCTCCTACTAGTTCAATATCCTTGGTTTCATTTCTGAGGGAAATACCTACCGCCGCTGTGCTGCATCATCCCTTCCTCTTTGGGAAAATACTGACGTAGCTTCAAGCGACATCAAAAAGGAATTTATGGCGCCGTTGCCGGGGAGGATCTTTGTCGGTGTCAAAACCGGCGGATCTCGGGTAGGTGATCCCGAACTGTGCGTCTAGGCGGATGGTAACAGGAGACAAGGGACACAATGTTTTACCCAGGTTCGGGCCCTCTTGATGGAGGTAAAACCCTACGTCCTGCTTGATTAATATTGATGATATGGGTAGTACAAGAGTAGATCTACCACGAGATCGAGGAGGCTAAACCCTAGAAGCTAGCCTATGGTATGATTGTTGTATGTTGTCCTACGGACTAAAGCCCTCCGGTTTATATAGACACCGGAGAGGGTTAGGGTTACACAAAGTCGGTTACAATGGTAGGAGATCTAAATATCCGCATCGCCAAGCTTGCCTTCCACGCCAAGTCCCTTCCGGACACGGGACGAAGTCTTCAATCTTGTATCTTCATAGTCCAGGAGTCCGGCTGAAGGTATAGTCCGGCCATCCGGACACCCCCTAATCCAGGACTCCCTCAGTAGCCCTTGAACCAGGCTTCAATGATGACGAGTCCGGCGCGCAGAATGTCTTCGGCATTGCAAGGCGGGTTCCTCCTCCAAGTACTTCATAGAAAATTTTGAACACAAAAGACAGTGTCCGACTCTGCAAAATAAGTTTCCACATATTGCCATTGAGAGAATAATATTTACGCAAATCTAATCTGCTGACGTATTCCGTAGCGTGACATCACACCACGGCCAAGTCTTTATTCGAATCGTTTTTACTCCCCCACCTCAGCGCATTTTGCGAGGCGGTTTCCTTGGCACGTCTTGTCAAAGCAGAGATCGTGTCCCCTTATTTACGGGATTCTCATCAATACGGACGTGGATAACCCAACCGCGCCATTGATTACGGCGCTTGGGAGATAAGCGAGTTTTATTAGGCTGGTGGGGACGCATAGCCGCATACGCCCATATAAGGGGATAAGGATCCACCTTTTTACCTACGCCTTCTTCCTCCTTTGCCTATCCATCTTCCGCGCACTCGAGCTCCAGCGCCCAAGCCCGCACTTCCCACCTCAACCTTCTCCAGCCATGTCCGGAGCGGGAGGCAAGTGGATGGTCTCCTCCGTCACGGAGGGACACATAAAAGAACTGAGGAAAGCCGGATACTTGTCTAACGACATCGCGCACCGGCTTCCCGAAGAAGGGAAGCTCCTCCCTACCCCAAGGCCCCATGAGAGGGTAGTGTTTCTCCCCCACTTCCTCCGCGGACTGGGCTTTCCTCTCCACCCATTCGTCCTGGGGCTCATGTTCTACTACGGCCAAGATTTCCATGATCTGGCCCCGAACTTCATCCTCAACATCTCAGCGTTTATCGTCGTGTGCGAGGCTTTCCTCTGCATCCGCCCCCATTTTGGCCTATGGATCAAGACTTTCAACGTCAAGCCTAAGGTGGTGCGCGGCAACCAGGTGGAGTGTGGAGGTGCCATGGCGGGTAAGATAGCCAACGACCTATGGCTCGAGGGCTCCTTTGTGGAGACCCTGAAGGGGTGGCAATCGGGGTGGTTTTACATCACCGAGCCGCGCGACCCTGAGTGAGTCGCAGCCCCCGAGTTCCGGTCCGGACCCCCTACGCGGCTCACGTCTTGGAAAGAGACGGGCCTATCGTGGGGCAACCAAGGAGAAGTAACCGGACTGCAAAAATGCATCCAAACCCTGGTGAACAAGCAGCTCAAGCTTGTCAATGTAGTCTAGGTTATGCTCGTCCGCTGGATCCTCCCGTGTCAGCAACGGGGCTTCAAGTTTTGGGAGTTCGACCCGGCGCAGCACCCAACCCTGAGCAGGCTCTTCGACACAATGTACGAAGACGCCTAGAAGGTGCTATTCAAAGGCGCCGAGGCTCCCGCATCCGCTTCCGAGGACCGCGGATTCAGCACGCAGCGTCCCGCTAGTGCGGTAAGCTATTTTTACCTTTTACAGGATGTTGGTTTTCCATATTTTGACTCTATGCGGGATCTAAACTCCCTTTCCTTTGACAGGATTGGCAGGCGAATTCCGGACAGATCGACTGTCCGGCCCCTTTGCCTGAAGACCCAGCCGATGCTCACTTAGCGAAGCTGCTGGCTCCGGCACCTTACGTGGTGCCGAAGAAGAAGGCCAAGAAGAGGGCCACAGGTACTCGAAAGAGTTCCCGGCGCCTGGAGGTGTCGGATTCATCATCCGACGAATCCGAGACGCGCTCCTCCCGTGAAAACGAGGAAGAGGAAGAAGAAACCTCTCCCCCTCCAGCGGGGGGAGGAAAGAAAAGGAAGGTCGCCCCAACCGGGGAGGCCGAAGGGTCCAAGAAGGGGAAGACCCTTCCTCCGGACTACCCCACCGATGCCGCCGACGACGAAGATGAGTGGCCACGCAGGGCCAAGCGTCCGGCGGAATCATAAGCATCCGGACACCCGAGTAATCCATAGCATTCCTTTATTGCACAGCCTTTCCTCATGTCGAATATATCTATGCAGTCCGCCCAAAGCCGGGCTCGACGAGTCGTCGAGCGGCTCCCTGGATTCGTCGGACGTGAACTCCCTTCCGACGGCTACCTCCCCTCGCCCTACGGACGACGCCGAAGTGTTGTCCCAGCTGGTTCCAAGCCAGGAGGAGGTGGTCCTGGAGGCGCCACAAGGCGACCTCCTGGACTCCAGGAGTAAAGGGGATAAACCCCCCCAGGGCTCCAAGTCCGGCTTTGAGCCGGACACCGCGCTGGAATCGTCAACGGTTCCGGACCACGGTAGGCGAACTCCTTCCAAGAGGAGCAAGCCTACTGAGCCGACGGCCCCCGTCCAACCGGAGGCGCCGGACAATCTGCTGGAGGTGCTTAATGGCGCCTCCATCGACGAGGAGCACCGCACTATTATGAGTGTGGTGATCCACAAGGTTCAGTCCGCCAAGGGCGGACTGAGTGAAGCTTGTGCCAGCCATCTAACAGGCTTCGAGGTAAGTGCAGGATATATAAAAAATATTACCGCATAGATAGTAGCCCCTGATGCTCTGTTTGGCGTTCGGAAAGAAAAGCCGAATAGAGGATCTAATAAAATTCGCAGGAGTCTAACAGAAAAAGAGTCAATATGCGTATGCAGGCTTCGCTGCTAGCGACCGCCGCACTGACTGCGGAGGTGGGCACACTGAAGCAGGGCCTTGAGCGGCCCGAGCAAGAGCTCGGCCTTGCCAAGCGGCAGCTTGAGGAGAAAGAAGGTAAGAGATACCTTATAGAAAAAACAAAATAAAATATAAAAGTGCAATTGCAAAAATATGACAGGATTAACATGGTTATTGTAGGGGCCACAACTGAGGTGGCGACCCTCAAGCAAGCGCTGGCCAAGGCCGAGAAGAGAGCGGCCGCGGAGCGCACCGAGCGGGAGAATTATGAGGTGCAAGTTGGCGAGGTGCGGCAAGAGCTCCGGGTTCTCATGGAAAAACATGAGAGTTTGGAGCTTGACTCAAAGACGTGAGCGTCCGAGCTCGCGGCGGCTATTGAAAATGCCAAGTCTGCCAAGGCCGAATCCCAGAGGGACCTCCAGGAGTTGGATGCAGTGAAAAAGATAGCGGCGGGTAAGGCATTCTTTATGCAAAGCAAACATGTGAAAGTGAGCTTCTTGTTACTTACCCAAATCCAGAGGTCTCCAAGAGCATTCGCAGATCTTCCCCGTAGCGTGTCCGATGCCGCCGCATTCTACCGAGCCAAGGAGGGCAGCTTGACAGAGAAGGTGTTCTGGTCTCACTATGCTGAGGCCGGACACCCAGTGCCCCGGAGCGACCAGTTGAAGCAGCTGGTCGAGCTCCACAAGGCGGTCGAACAGGCCATGAAGGGCCTCATAGTTCGGCTGTGGCCTGGAGAGGCTCTGCCTGGGAGCTACTTCGGGCTGGTGCGGCGGCTGGTGGAGGCCTGTCCAAGGCTCGAAGTCATCAAGCGCTCCGTCTGCATCGAAGGTGCCCGTAGGGCCCTTGCCCGCGCTAAGGTGCACTGGGGCAAGCTGGATGCTGAGAAGCTTGTGAAGGACGGGCCACAGCCGGGAAAAGAGCATCGCAAGCCTGAGAATTATTATAAGGATGTTCTGAAGGGTGCCCGCCTAATGGCGGATGAGTGTTCCAGGAATGTAATTTTGGAGTAAACTCGCTCGTTTTATCATGTGCGCTGAAAACTTGTTCATGTGCGCTTAAGCAATGCGTTTTGAATTTAAAATATTACCTTCTGTCCGGCCGTTTATCAAATTTGAGAGATGGCGAGTCGTCGGCTTTTGCCCCCATGCCACTAGTGTTGGGGTGTTCAGGATAAACCTGAGCGCTCTTTTTCCCATGTTTGGGTCCTTCGAGGGAGGCACTCAGCACAACGAACAAGGCAATCGGACTATAGTGCTTGAACTCTCTCACTTAGCCATAGAATTCTATAATTTTAAATTTCGGCGAAGCCCCTAGTGTTCGGAAGACCGAGTTCGGGGCGCTATCCACGCCTTTGGCCGGACAAAGCCGACTCCTCGCTCTAAGCGGCATAAGTCTTTAGGGACTCGAAAAACCTCTCGAACAGCGACCAGTCTCTCGCTTCATCATGATAGTCAGTTTTAGCTTTCTCTACTGAGGTGCTCCGCCCAGCTCAACTGGGGCACAATCACAGTAGTTCTCCTAGTGCTACCTTAGCCGATACAACGGAACATAAGGCACCAAAACATAGGAGCCTGGCAAACCCAACTACTGACCCAAGACATGATTCGGAGCCGATGCATATAATGCTATAAGTTTGGGGTGCCGCACTTGTTAAAGTGTTCGGACTTCTCACAACATATTAGGGGGGTACTGAAGCCCCTGGCGTATTGACCGTACCAAAGTGTACGGGTGTAACATGTCGTTAATGAACATATATTTGTGAAAAAGGGTAATGCAAAAATAGACAAAAGCTATGCATTATTTATAGAAAGGCTGCGATCGAAGCAAAATGATACAAATAGTGCGATAAGCAAAAGCGGGACTATTTAACATGTCCTTTCCAGGGGCAGGCTGCGGAATAGTATGCAAAACAGGTATACTGCTCGTGATAGAGACCACCTGGGAGTTCTATAAAGCAGCATAGCTTTTCTGCTTCCCTGGTTCTTGCATCGTGTGAGCGGAAGTTGGATTGCCGAACAGGTCTTCCGAAGTATGGAGTCCTGAAAGTAAGAGAAAATAAAGAAATCGGCAGCCCCTAGTGCGGTTTAAGCCATGTTTCGGGCGTGCCGTGATGGTGCCCCTCCCCCTGTGCCCATGGTATTTCGAGAGCGTAGTTATGTACACGAAGCACTGGTTTCGCTAGTTCGCGAGGGCTGGGGTTGGGGCCGCGTTGCTATGCCTGCTCAGAATGTGCCAGGTGGTCTTGTTGTAGGTTACTCCGGGCACGCTTGACGGTGTCCGGACGTTTAAAGGCCGGACTGGAGAGATGCCTTGAGAGGCTGCTTTGTACTTCCGCTGCGAGGGCCGCCGTGTGCTCCTCCGTTCGGAGGGAGCGTTCGGTGTTTCCATTGACCGTGATTACTCCTCGAGGGCCTGGCATCTTGAGCTTAAGGTATGCGTAGTGCGGCACCGCATTGAACTTTGTGAATGCGGTTCGCCCGAGCAGTGCGTGATAGCCACTGCTGAACGGGACTATGTCGAAGATTAACTCCTCACTTCGGAAATTATCCGGAGATCCGAAGACCACTTCAAGTGTGACTGAGCCTGTACAGTTGGCCTCTACACCTGGTATGATGCCTTTAAAGGTCGTTTTGGTGGGCTTAATCCTTGAGGGATCTATGCCCATTTTCCGCACTATATCCTGGTAAAGCAGGTTCAGGCTGCTGTCGCCGTCCATAAGGACTCTTGTGAGATGAAATCCGTCAATAATTGGCTCTAGAACCAATGCGGCGAATACGCCATGACGTATGCTAGTGGGGTGGTCCCTTCGATCGAAGGTGATCGGGTAGGAGGACCATGGGTTGAGCTTTGGGGCGACTGGCTCCATCGCATATACATCCCTTAACGCACGCTTCCGCTCCCTCTTGGGGATGTGGGTTACGTATATCATGTTCACCGTCCGCACTTGTGGGGGAAAACCCTTCTGTCCACTGTTGTTCGGCGGCCGGGGCTCCTCCTCGTCATCGCTAGGCAGCCCCTTGTCTCTATTTTCGGCATTTAGCTTGCCTGCCTGCTTGAACACCCAAGAATCTCTGTTGGTGTGATTGGTTGGCTTTTCGGGGGTGCCATGTATCTGGCACAAGCGGTCGAGTATTCGGTCCAAACTGGACGAGCCCTGAGTATTTCTTTTGAATGGATTTTTCTGCTGACCGGATTTATAGCCTCTGAATCCGGCATTGACTGCCGTATCCTCGTTGCTGTCGCTGTTAACGCGACGCTTTTGCTTGTTCCGACGCGACCTGCCACTGTTATCCTTGGTGTCCGAATTACCAAGGTTCTTGGTCAAGTTATTGCTACGAGCTGGCCAGCTGTCTTCTCCCGCCAAAAGCGGGTCATGAGTATCGTGAGGGCTGCCATAGATTTCGGCTTTTCCTGTCCAAGGTGCCGGGCAAGCCACTCGTCGCGGATATTATGCTTGAAGGCTGCTAGGGCCTCTGCGTCCGGACAGTCAACTATTTGGTTTTTCTTTGTTAGGAACCGTGTCCAGAATTGCCTGGCCGATTCCTCTGGCTGCTGAATTATGTGGCTTAGGTCATCGGCGTCTGGTGGACGCACATAGGTACCCTAGAAATTGTCGAGGAATGCGGCTTCCAGGTCCTCCCAACAACCGATTGATTCTGCCGGCAAGCTGTTAAGCCAATGCCGAGCTGGTCCCTTAAGTTTGAGTGGGAGGTATTTGATGGCGTGTAGATCGTTGCCGCGGGCCATGTGGATATGAAGGAGATAATCCTTGATCCATACCGCAGGATCTGTTGTGCCATCGTATGATTCGATGTTCACGGGTTTGAAACCCTCAGGGATTTGATGATCCATTACTTCATCTATGAAGCATAGGGGGTGTGCGGCGCCTCTGTATTGGGCTATATCACGACGCAGCTCAAACGAGCTTTGTCTATTGTGTTCGGCCTGGCCGGGTTTATTATATCCGTAGTGACGATCACCGTCACATGTTGTGGGGCGCCCGTCTGATCCGTAGATCGATCTTGTTTGCCTCGCCTTATCCTCCAATATGTCTCGCAGGTCTGGCACATTTTTCCATGCCTTAGAATGTTTTGAGCGGCGGTGGGGTGCGGCCTGAGTGGAGGGCCGAGAGGCCTCTCTGTTGCGGCCACGAGGTGGCCGATCGGTCGTGTCATGCGCTGGTGATGTAGGTTTAGGTGCTTCCTCTAATCAGGGTACCAACCTATGCTTTGGGTAGCTCTTGGAGGGGCGTTCGAGTTCATACTCTTCGGCCGCAAGGACTTCAGTCCATCTGTCGGCTAGCAAATCTTGATCAGCTCTAAGCTATTGCTGTTTTTTCTTGAGGCTGCTTGCCGTGGACATAAGCCTGCGTTTGAAACGCTCTTGTTCGATGGGATCCTCTCGCACGATGAATTCGTCGTCGTCAAGGCTTGCCTCGTCTTCGGAGGGAGGCATATAATTATCATCCTCGACCTCTCTGTCTGCCGCTCTCTCATGAGGGCTGGTTTCTCCATCCTCCTATGCTGAATCTTGCTGGAGGGGGTGTTCTTCGGCGCTCTCCGGAGTATTATTATCTCCCGTGCCGGAATCACCGTTTTTGCTTTGGCGGGATTTAGAGCGGCGCCGCTGACGCCGGCGCTTAGGTTGTTTCTTGGAGGGGTCATCCCCCGCCATTCCGTCGCCATCCCCTTCTTTCGGGGTATCCACCATGTATATGTCGTACGACGAGGTGGCTTTCCAGTGCCCTATAGGTGTTGGTTCTTGATCGTCTCCTGCATCGGCGTCCATACCGTCGATGTCTTCGGAGTCGAAGTCGAGCATGTCGGTTAAATCATCGACAGTGGCTACAAACTGGGTGGTGGGTGGGCTTTGAATTTCTTCATCGTTCGTATCCCAACCTTGCTGACTGTAGTCCGGCCAGGGCTCTCCTGATAAAGAGAGAGACTTTAATGACTTCAGAATATCGCCAAAGGGCGAGTGCTGAAAGATGTCCGCGGCGGTAAACTCCATGATCGGTGCCCAATCGGATTCGATTGGCAGGGGCGTGGAGGGCCGGGAGTCCGGACAGGAGTCCGGCCCCTCGGAGTCACGGGCCTCGCGGAGTGCGGGACTGGTGTTCGGCTCAATCGCCGTTGGGATTGCAGCCCCCAAGGTGGCGTCCAACCACTCATCCTCGATCGGCACTGTTGGTTCCGAATCGAGGGTCGGAACCGATGCGTGTGCGGCCTCTAGGGCACTATTCGGTGGCAGAGCTAGATCGTGCCCATCACGACAGTGCGGCGCGCTCGGCTGTGGCTCGAATCCGTCGAAGATCAAGTCCCCGCGGACGTCAGCCGTGTAGTTTAAACTTCCAAATCTGACCTGATGGCCAGGGGCGTAGCTTTCGATCTGCTCCAGATGGCCAAGCGAATTGGCCCGCAGTGCGAAGCCGCCGAAGACGAAGATCTGTCCGGGGAGAAAACTCTCACCCTGGACTGCATCGTTATTGATGATCGGAGGAGCCATCGGGCCTAAAAGCGATGACACAGAGGAACTCTCAATGAAAGCACCAATGTCGGTGTCAAAACCGGCGGATCTCGGGTAGGGGGTCCCGAACTGTGCGTCTAGGCGGATGGTAACAAGAGACAAGGGACACAATGTTTTACCCAAGTTCGGGCCCTCTTGATGGAGGTAAAACCCTACGTCCTGCTTGATTAATATTGATGATATAGGTAGTACAAGAGTAGATCTACCACGAGATCGAGGAGGCTAAACCCTAGAAGCTAGCGTATGGTATGATTGTTGTATGTTGTCCTACAGACTAAAGCCCTCCGGTTTATATAGACATCGGAGAGGGTTAAGGTTACACAAAGTCGGTTACAATGGTAGGAGATCTAAATATCCGCATCGCCAAGCTTGCCTTCCACGCCAAGGAAAGTCCCTTCCGGACACGGGACGAAGTCTTCAATCTTGTATCTTCATAGTCCAGGAGTCCGACTGAAGGTATAGTCCGGCCATCCGGACACCCCCTAATCTAGGACTCCCTCAATCTTCATCATAACCAGGTTCCTAATCAAAAATCTCATCTCCTTGTAATTTACATTATTTGCCATTTGCCTCTCATTTTCCTCTTCCCCACTTCACAAAAAATTGCCGTTTTATTCGCCTCTCTTTTTCTATCCGCCGTTTTCTCGTCAGATCTATTCTTTGCCTCCAATAATGAGTGATTTCGGTATGGCACCAACAAATAACGGCCTGTCTCCTAAGATGGGACGTACGGGCAATCTGGATCCTAAAACTTTTATCTTGGGGCAAGGGAACGTTATGGGAGAATAACGTATCCAAGAATTTTTCAATTGTGTTGGGAATCTAAGCCTTGATGATGCTCCTATACTTAAAACTACTAGATCTTATGCGGATGTTATTTCAGCACTAGTTTTGAAACTTGAAAGTAAATTTATTCTTACCCATCCTACTTTGCAAATATTGTTTTTTGAGCTCCCCGATATAAAGAATCCTAGGGCTAAAAAGTTGGCCACTCTCGTTCTTATGAACGAGTTTGACTACATAATTCGGGAAGCTAGAGAAATTCTTTACAATACTGACTGTGATTTGAGACATTTTCTTGGGGATAATAAGATCTTTGATGATAATCTTAAAAAGGAGGTCCCCGTTCTAGAAATAATCGAACAAGTTTTTAATAATGTTAATCAACACTACTCTTGGATTTTTGCGGGAAATCAAAGGGGTTATGATAAAAACCAATTAAGGAATGCTAAAGTTTCTATGGATAATATTTTTTATGTTGTGTTTACAAAACCTCCTGATAAAAATACTCCTAAGAAAATTAAGAAGAAGAAGGATGACAAAACTTAGATCCTTGCTTTATGCCTAGCTAAGGGCATAAAACTATAGCGCTTGTTGGGAGGCAACCCAATGAATAAAATTTATATTTGCTTTTTGCTTTCTGTTCTTGAGTGTTAACACAATTATGCTACTATTATGATTGTTTTTTTTTTGTGTTTTAGTTAGTGTTTGTGCCAAGTAGAACCAATAGGATCTTCTTGGGTGATAGTTGTTTGATCTTGCTGAAAAAGACAGAAACTTTGTGCTCATGAAAATAATTTTCAAAATTCACCATAACGTGAGAAAATGGTAACTATTTTTGAAGAAGATCTATATATAAATTATCTAGGTTTTCCTTGTTTTGCAGAATTTTTGGAGTTCCAGAAGTGTTCGAACAAATCAGATTGCTACAGACTGTTCTGTTTTGACAGATTCTCTTTTCTTTGTGTTGTGTGCTTATTTTGATGGCTCTATGGTTTTATTTGATGAGTTTTTGACATAGAAAAGTTGGAATACAGTAGATATAATACAAAAACAAAATAAGAATTGGTTTGATACAGCACTTATAGTTGTGATTTATTTTTCTTACACTAACGGATCTCACGAAGGTTTGTTTAGTTTTGTGTGATTGAAGTTTTCAAGTTTTGGGTTATCTTACGATGGATGAAGGAAGGATGTGAGAGCCTAAGCTTGGGGATGCCCCGACATACCAAGCTATTATCCAAAAATGGGCAACCAAATAAGCTTGGGGATGCCCCCGAGTGGCATCCCCGCTTTCTCCCAACAATTATCGGTATTTCACTTGAAACTATATTTTTATTCGTCACATGATATGTGTTTTGCTTGGAGCGTCTTGTATGATATGAGTGTTTGCTTGTCTTATTTTGTGTTTTAAGTCATCAATCCTTTCTGGACACAACTATTTGAGAGAGACAAAATTATATCATGACTTGTTAGAATTGTTCTCTATGCTTTACTTAAATCTTTTATGAGCTAGGACTTGCTCTAGTGCTTCACTTATATCTTTTTGAGCACGGTGTGCTTTGTTATTTTTGAAGAAATGCTCTCTTGCTTCACTTAGATTTATATTAAAGTTAGTAAAATTTTGAAGAAATTATCTCTTGCTTCAGTTAAATTATTTTCAAAGAAAGAAAATTTGTTATGCTCATGATCTTCACTTATATTTATTTGAGCTTATGAAAAGCAACACATGAAAATTAGTCTCAAAGTGATAGATATCCAAGAAGGATAAAGTAAAGAAAAAGAAAATGTCATGAAGATCATTGGAAAAAATAAACTTGATTCTTAGTAATAGTTTTGAGATATGATGATGTGATATGTGAGTTATGTTGATGAGTATTTGTGCTCTAGTAAGAATATTGGTGTTAAGGTTTGTGATTCCCTATGCATGCACGAAAGTCAATAATCATGCAATGAAAATTATATCCTACTTGTGATGCATTATTCGATGTTAATTATGCTTAATGCTTGCTTACGAGATTATCCGTTTCTTGGTTGGTCACTTCTCAATCTTTTTCTAGCCTTCATTTTGCACTAAGTATGATCTCTACTTGTGCATCCAAAATCCTTTAAACTAGTTTTGCCACATGAAATATCGTGGATGCGCCTAGAGGGGGGTGAATAGGCGCTTTAAAATAATTACGATTTAGGCTTGAACAAATGCGGAATAAACCTAGCGGTTATTTGTCAAGCACAAACGTACAATAACTAGGCTCACCTATGAGCACCAACAATTTATGCTAACCAAGATAAACTACTAGGTGATACCAAGATATATGACTAGAAACAATATGGCTATCACCAAGTGAAGTGCATAAGTAAAGGGCTCGGGAAAGATATAACCGAGGCACGCGGAGACGACGATGTATCCTGAAGTTCACACCCTTGCGGATGCTAATCTCCGTTTGGAGCAGTGTGGAGGCACAATGCTCCCCAAGAAGCCACTAGGGCCACCGTAATCTCCTCACGCCCTTGCACAATGCAAGATGTCGTGATTCCACTAAGGGACCCTTGAGGGCAGTCACCGAACCCGTACAAATGGCGACCCTTGGGGGCGGTCACCGAACCCGTACACTTTGGCAACCCTTGGGGGTGGTCAGCGGTACCCGTCAATATGCTCGGGGCAATCTCCACAACCTTATTGGAGACCCTGACGCTTTCCTGGAGCTTTACACCACAATGATTGAGCTCCGAACACCACCAACCGTCTAGGGCGCCAAAGCACCCAAGAGGAACAAGCTCAAGGGTACCAAGCACCCAAGAGTAGTAAGCTTCTCAACTTGTAACTTCCATGTATCACCGTGGAGAACTCAAACTGATGCACCAAATGCAATGGCAAGGGCACACAGAGTGCCCAAGTCCCTCACTCTCAAATCCCACCAAATCAACAAAAGCTATGGAAGAAAAGGAGAGGAAGAACAAGAAGGAGAACACCAAGAACTCCAAGATCTAGATCCAAGGGGTTCCCCTCACATAGGGGAGAAAGTGACGGGTGGAAATGTGGATCTAGATCTCCTCTCTCTTTTCCCCCCAAAACTAGCAAGAATCCATGGAGGGGTTGAGAGATAGCAAGCTCCAAGAGGTCAACAATGGTGGTGGGGGGATTTGCAAGAGGAATTAGGTTAAAGGTGGAAGAAGGGGGTATAAATACCCCCAAGGAAAATGTGGCCATTGCACATAGCCACCACCCCGGGCACCCGAACAAAAGGGGTCTGGGCACCCGGACCCAACAGAGAAAAAGGCATACAACCCCGGGCACCCGGGGGAAAAACCCCGGGCACCCGGACACACAAGGAAAGAAACATGGCAGGGGGGGCGGGCACCCGGGGGTCTCAACCCCGGGCACCCGGAGGGGGCCGAGAGGAGGAGACAGAGGAGCCCGGGCACCCGGGGTGATCAGAGGAGGTTCGGGAGCGGCCCGGGTGACCCCGGGCACCCAGGGGGCGAGACCCCGGGCACCCGGACCGGCCAGAGAGGTCACTAACCTGGGCTCGGGTGACCCCGGGCACCCGCACTAGGCAGAGAGATGCAGGAACCGGTAAAAT
This sequence comes from Aegilops umbellulata, assembly GCA_032464435.1. Lineage (NCBI taxonomy): Eukaryota > Viridiplantae > Streptophyta > Magnoliopsida > Poales > Poaceae > Aegilops > Aegilops umbellulata. The sequence continues at coordinate 326,885,128 of CP136057.1, forward strand.
TGAAACGGCCAAAACTTTTGCAAGCGAACTCCGAATTTGATGAAACCAAGTTTTTTGGAAAGCTAAAGACAAGGGCTAACAAAATCTTGATAGAAATATCAAGAAATAGCAATTGAGAAAATACCCAAAATAAAATGGTGAGAACCCTCTCTCAAATAAGACCGGTAAAAACTCCAACATCGAAAACACAAAAGAAGATGCATAGGAAATCGGTTTTCGATGAACTAGAGCTTGTCACAAAGATAACCACAACCTCTAAAACCTCACAAAGAGAAAATCCAAACAAGAACCAAGAAATATGATGCCAAAGATGCAAAGGTTTGAGCTCTCTACGAACGATACAAATAAGCTACTCACTCGAGAACCCCCCTTGATAGTACGGCTATCGATCCTATAATCCGGTCTCCCAACTAACACCATGAGACCGGTAAAATACAAACCTATCAAGGACAAAACTTTGCCTTGTGCATAATCCATTTGAGCTATATGAAGAATATCTTGACCTCCTCTACTTGTACCACCTTTCTTGATTGCGCTAGCTTTGCCTTGTGCATAATCCATTTGAGTTAGATGATGAAGATCTTGACCTCGTCAACTTGTACCACCTTTCTTGATTGCGCTAGCTTGATGAAGACTAGCAGATTGCTCCCCCATACTCCACTATGGGTGAGCCACTCCTTATCTCATCTTCACAAGTACATTGTCACCACAATGGATGGCAAGCATCAAGGACATGATCTCTTCATGATGCTCCACTTGAACTTGCATATCGCAATCTTGAGGACGATCACCACTTGATGTCATCCTCTCCATGGATTGTATGATATCTTCCTCTTGACTCAAGCTCATGGAAACATACCTAACCCCACATAGAACTCTCATGTAGACCATGGGGTTAGTTCACAAAGCATAATGGACAATGCTTACCATACCATGGGATCACTTGATCCCTCTCGGTACATCTTGCATGCTTTGTGAGTTCATCAACTTGATTCACTCTTTGACTTAGTCTTGATCAACCTCTCACATGACCAATCTTTAGATAATTTCTTGAATAGCACCTTGGTCATCACATAGTCTCCTTGAAATCAACAAATGGGCCTCAAGAAAAGCCTATGGACAAGTCCTTCAAATATAACTCAAGACAACCATTAGTCCATAGAGATTGTCACCAATTACCAAAACCACACATGGGGGCACCGCATGTCCTTTCAATCTCCCCCATTTTGGTAATTGATGACAATAATTTTCAAGAGAGTTTATATAAGGAATTATGCATCACCATGCAATGCAACAACCAATAGTGCATGCGTATGAGATGCAAATGCTAAGGAACAAAACCAAAGCAAGAGGAGATATATCTCTAAACTTCTCCACAAAACTCTCTGAAACTTCTCCCCCATTGCCATCGATTGCCAAAATGGGCGAAAAGATTAGAAGGCCAATATAAAAAGTGTTCCTCCATAAATTGTGTGTTTCTCAACAAGAGAGAGGAATGCCATACACAAATCCAAAGGTAAATACTTGGAGGAAGACAAACTATATTGAGACACAAAGATTGCTAAAGAAAGGTATGCCACAAAGACATAACAAAGAGAGACACAAGCAATCAAAAGATACCAATTGAAGCAAGCAATCAAAGGATATCAATTGAACCAACTAGACCAAGGTTCCTATGAGTCACATGAATAAATGATATTATGATATGAGCAAAGGAGTGTTCTAAAGAAACTACAGAAGCTCCCCATGATTTGTGCACACATAAGAATTTTTGTATTTGGATACACAATACACAAAATAGGATCATAGTTCCCCCAAAATCAATAGAAACTCATAACAAGTGCAAGTGAGCATATAGGAAACAAAGCCTAGCACTTGCAACAAACAAATGGTTGAGCAACATGTAAAAGAGTGAACTTAAGAATAGGCTCAACCAAAATGATGTGTGTGAGTCATGACAAAGCACTTGAGAAGACTAATATAAGGATGAGCATAAAGCATCAACATAGAGTTGGATAACTAAGATACATGGTACATGACATGTCCTCCCCACACACACCCAACAAGCAAATGGGTTCACAAGCTCACTAAAGTGAATTAACAACAAGGCTTGCGACAACCCATGCTGAAGATAGAAGATGAAAGCACCATCAAGACAAGGGATACCAATTAAGATGGCAAAAGCCTCGGAAAGACAAGCATGAGGAAAATAATCTTCACCACACAAGAGTGCAAAAAGATGCAAAGATATAAGATCTGCACTCAAGACAAATCCTTTCACGGAGCCACCTAGGAAATAACATGAGAAGGAAACGGTGGACGTGAAAGAAAGAGGATATCCACTAAAGATGTAACTTCTCTCAAGTGTATAAGATTCTAGGTAGATGAAAATCATGATGATATCAATCCACAGAGAAGGATGCACACAAGAAATGGTTACTCAAAAAAAGAATAGGATACCCAAGCGGAAGTCATAAAATGTACTGATATGATCTTTGCTTGAAAAGCATAGCACAAGGCTAAATATTATCTTATTGTATATCAAAGAATTCCGCACGCGAACATCAAATACATCACAACTAGCAACAAGAGATCATTGTTGGGATGCTTTGCGAAAGGAAACATGTATCACATGAAAGAACAAATAACATGACATGATGCAACCTACACAAGGTTTATGCAAGAAATGTGTGCATGAAGTAGATGATGATACTTGTTACCGAGATATCAATGGAAAGATGTAGTAGATACCAATTAAAGGTAGATAGTAGTTCATTGATCATCCTAGCTTGACTCCAATAAGCACATGGTGACACCACCTTCCTTGTGAGTGATCCAAGCATCCAATGCATCTCCAATTGTTCCGAGAACAACAACACAAACAAAATGGTACCCAAGCTCATTGGGACCAAAGAGTTAGAGAACCAACAATACATAGGACAAACTCCAAATAAATATGTGCATATAGATATGAAAAGAGTTTCATGCACATTTCATCCAATTTGAGACTTGGTGGAGTTTCCCCTATATATTGGGTCAAAGAAAGAAGCATGCCAAATAAACTACATGAAGTTAGTATGCCTGCTCAAGACTTTCAAGAACCGATACCAATTGACAAAGAAAAATCAAGTGAATAAAAGATACCAAATGAATAAATCATCACTTGGAGGATATCCATAACAGATACATCGAGGAATGAGGTATCCATTGATACACACTAAATAAAAGATATCAAACTCCCAAAAGAGAGGATGGTGCCAAACAAACCAAGCTCTCTACAAAGTTTCAAGATGGCACAAAGTACCAAAAAGAAACGGCTTGCCTTCCACAAACACACACTTGATATGGATCACAAGATGAGTGTTTTATAGAAAATAGGATAGCTCCCCAAGACTAGTACATTATAGACAACTTGCATTTGAATACAAAATGCACAAGGTGGGATCACCACTTTCACTATATCTAGAAAACACTAGACAAGGTCAAGAAAATAACCAGATCCACAAGTAGTATGGAAGACGAAGGGAGTTGATACATTCCTTGGCAAGAGAAAAGGCAATAAGAAGCAAACACCAACGTGTAGATGATCAATAATTTCTACCACACATAAGTGAGTACCAATTTTCAAAAGACAAGAAGTATTTGGAAAAAAATCCCGGTGGTAGATAGCAAGGAAATCCAATATCATCTTCACACCAAACACAAGCAATTTGCAACTTGTAGAGCTAACATGTCACCTAGGAACAAGATAATTTACAATATCAATTCTAAGTGACAACACCTCAAATGTACACATTTTCTAGGCTTGTAATATGCACATAGCATATTCCTCCCCCATAATGCGATACCAATTAAATATAAACAAGAGGCAAATAGTAGGATCCAACAAGAGACAATTAATGGACTATGTAGAATTTGAATTTTTCATGAGAAGACATGCCACATAGCCACTAGATAATCTTGTAATATCAATAATAGATGATATTCCTCATGAGCACACATTTATAGGATTGTGAGGTGCACAAAGCACATCACTCCCCCACAATGGGATATTCCATTAATCTCTCACACGAGCCAACTAAGATACAAACACTAGGCATAAAAGCTGAACACACCACACACACGTACATGATATGCAAACCAACATACACATACTTGATTAATCAAGATAAGCAAATTGGAGGCACACCATGTACAAACACATGCAAGGAACAAAACCAAAACATGCAAAAGGGTGCAAGTAACTTTCAATGTAAACAATTTAAGTACAAGTTACCGGAAGGAGGCACATTGGATATAGGATAGAAACTTGATAACCCAATTGGCTTGACTTGAGACAATAAGAATGATGAAGTCCCCTTAGTTCTTCATAATGTAGCCAAGTCTCCAATGCCCTCCAAAGACACCTATTGATCAAGTTTGAGCTTGTTGGTCCCCAACCAAGTTGGGTCCTAAGAGGTTAGTCACAATAGTTTGAGCTTGTTGGTCCCCAACCAAGTTGGGTCCTAAGAGGTTAGTCACAATAGGCTTGGCAACCCAAATGGTTCTTTGCTTGAAACCACTTTGAGTACCAACAAACTTGGCAAACACATTGCCAACCTTATCCTTCCCAAGAGAATAGATATCATCAATAATAATTGGGTTGGATAAGTTACCACTAGTGCATGAATAAGCGAGGTGACCTTTCCCATGACATAGGTAGCAACGTATACTCTTCACTTTCTTCTCACTTGATTTCTCAACTTGAGAAGCATTAGCTTGAGTCTTCTTGGAAAGAGGCCTTTCTTCAACTTGAGGTTGAGCATGAGAATGCACTTGTAGCTGCTTCCCTTTTGCTTGTCACTAATGGCCTTCTTCTTCAATGGGCAAGATCTAACATGATGCCCTTCAAATTTGCACTTGAAGAAAATAATCTTGGCCGAATTCTTGACTTGTTCTTGGCCCTTCTTATTGTTCATCTTGTACTTATTATTCTTGTTGGAGTTGAATCCAAGTCCACCTTTGTCATTGGCGGATTTTTGTACACTCAAGATATTGTTGAGTGTGGATTTCCCTTCAAGACTCTTTTCCAAGTATTTCTTCAAAGAAGTGAGTTGGGCCTTGAGCTCTTTTATTTCCTCTACATGGTTAGTCTCAACACAAGTACTAGAGGTAGTATAAGCTTCATCATTAGAGCAACAAGGCAAGGAAAGCAATTCATCACAAGATGTACCAATGTTATGCATAGATGAATTACGAGGACTAGCACAAGGCAATATAGCATTTTGACTAAAAGTAGTTCTAATGTCCACAGGCTCACTAGATGTTACCTTAGCAATCATAGCCTCATGAGCTATTTTTAGCACATTATGGGATACAAGAAGATGATCATGAGATCTAGAAAGCTTTTCATGACTTTCTTCCAATTTCCCATAATTGCTAGATAGCAACTCAAGTTGAGCCCTTAGCTCAACATTCTCCTTTAAAATGGATGCTTCACAAGAAATAGAGTTAGTAGCACAAGCATCATCATTAACAACAACAGGAGAAGGCAACTTGGCAAGCTCTTTTAAATAATTAGCTTCAAGTTGAGCATGAGACTCGGTGAGTTTCATGAGCTCACCCTTGATGACCCTTGAGCCATTTTCGAGGTGCTCAAAATCCTCATGGAGTCTAGCATGAGCAACTTCAAGCTTAGCATTTTTAGTTTCAAAATCATTGGCGACCTCAAGAGCTCTATCATGAGATTCCTTCACCCTAGATAATTCTAGAGCAAAAGTCTCCTCAAGAGATTCCTTGGTGGGTTGTTCAAGTTCAAGAGCTTGGGAGAGGTCTGCAATATCATTAGCGTAATCACACTCATGACCTTCCATTTTATCAATGGTGACCTCATGCTCCTCGAGATGAGATTCCAACTCCTCAATGTATTTCTTGCCCTCGATGGCAATAGACATGATTTCCATGAACTTGCAACGAGCAATTTTATTTTTATGAAGAGCTTTAAAAATCATTTCTCCCTTAATTTTGCAGGAAGCAACATTATCATTCTCTTCATCATTATCCTCATCATCATTAAAATTAATATCATCATCAAGAGACATATTGGGGTTCAAAGTAGGAGATACCTTTGAAGCCTTAGCCATAAGGCAAAAACAAATACATGATGATGTAGGATCCCTTGAAGCACCATTCAAGACCACATCTTGTTCCATGAAGTGTTGGATTTCCTCTACATTGTTAGCACAACAACTCGAGGAAATAGATACATTTTTATCATGGCAACAAGACATAGCAAGCATATCATCATGAGATTTGAGCAAGCAATTTCTACATGATATGCAAGGACTATCAACACAAGCATGTGAAAAATGTAAGGTGCTCGAAGTGTTAAAGTCCGAAGAAAGACCATTGCAATAAGATAATGATGAAGAATCACCAAGAACAAGCACACTATCATCATTGCAATGACCAACAATACTCACCATAGCATTACCTTGTGGCAATCCACATGTAGGTGAAGTAGAAGAAGTTGAGAAGGAAACACGGCCGGAGGTGGAGGGAGAACGATCATCCCCACAAATCTTGGAGACACCATATTTATCTTGAAGCTTTGTCCACAACTCATGAGCATCCCGGAATGGCATGAGTTAAAATATAACTACATTGCTCAAAGCATCGAAAAGCACATTAGAAGCTTGATCATTGAGATAAGAGTTCTCCTCATCCTCTAAAGATAATCTTTGGGATCCTTTGGAGGAGAAAAACCCATATCTACAATTCGCTCTAAATTTGGGTCCATGGACCTAAAGAGATTAAGCATGCGAATAACCCAAACATCAAAATTTGTGCCATTGAAACTAATAGTGTCAGAGAATCCTAGTCCCCTAGTCGACATCTTTACTCTCTAGGCGGTTAAGCCCAATAAAGATAATAAACCTAGCGTTTAATCTGTCAAGCACCAACCTACAACAACTAAGCTCACCTATGTGCACCAACAACTTATGCTAACCAAGATAAACTACTAGGTGATAGCAAGATATATGGCTAGAAACAATATGGCTATCACCAACTAAAGTGCATAAGTAAAGGGCTCAGGAAAGAGATAACCGAGGCACGCGGAGACGATGATGTATCCCGAAGTTCACACCCTTGCGGATGCTAATCACCGTTTGGAGCGGTGTGGAGGCACAATGCTCCCCAAGAAGCCACTAGGGCCACCGTAATCTCCTCACGCCCTTGCACAATGCAAGATGTCGTGATTCCACTAGGGGACCCTTGAGGGCGATCACCGAACTCGTACAAATGGCAACCCTTGGGGGCGGTCACCGGTACCCGTCAATTTGCTCGGGGCGATCTCCAAAACCTAATTGGAGACCCCGACGCTTGCCCGGAGCTTTACACCACAATGATTGAGCTCTGAACACCACCAAACGTCTAGGGCGCCCAAGCACCCAAGAGGAACAAGATCAAGGGTACCAAGCACCTAAGAGTAGTAAGCTTCTCAACTTGTAACTTCCACGTATCACCATGGAGAACTCAAACCGATGCACCAAAGGGAATGGCAAGGGCACACGGAGTGCCCAAGTCACTCACTCTCAAATCCCACCAAAGCAACAAAATCTATGGAAGAAAAGGAGAGGAAGAACAAGAAGGAGAACACCAAGAACTCCAAGATCTAGATCCAAGGGGTTCCCCTCACATAGGGGAGAAAGTGATTGGTAGAAATGTGGATCTAGATCTCCTCTCTCTTTTCCCCCAAAAACTAGCAAGAATCCATGGAGGGATTGAGAGATAGCAAGCCCCAAGAGGTCAACAATGGTGGGGGGAAAAACTTGCAAGAGGAATTAGGTTGAAGGTCGAAGAAGGGGGTATAAATACCCCCATGAAAAATGTGGTCATTGCACACAGCCGCCACCCCGGGCACCCGAACCCAACAGAGAAAAAGGCATACAACCCTGGGCACCCGGGGGGAAAACCCCGGGCACCCGGACACACAAGGAAAGAAATAGAGCAGGGGGCCCGGGCACCTGGGGGTCTCAACCCCGGGCACCAGGAGGGGGCTGAGAGGAGGAGACAGAGGAGCCCGGGCACCCGGGCACCCGGGGTGATCAGAGGAGTTTCGGGAGCGGCCCGGGTGACCCCGGGCACCCGGACCAGCCAGAGAGGTCACAAAGGTGGGGCTCGGGTGACCCCGGGCACCCATGGGTCAAGGACCCCGGGCACCCGCACTAGGCAGAGAGATGCATGAACCGGTAAAATTGAAACGGCCACAACTTTTGCAAACGAACTCCGAATTTGATGAAACCAAGTCTTTTGGAAAGCTAAAGACAAGGGCTAACAAAATCTTGATAGAAATATCAAGAGATAGAAATTGAGAAAATACGCAAAATAAAATGGTGAGAACCCTTTCTCAAATAAGACCGGTAAAAACTCGAACATCCAAAATGCAAAAGAAGATGCATAGGAAATCGGTTTTCGATGAACTAGAGCTTGTCATGAAGATGACCACAAGCTCTAAAACCTCACAAAGAGAAAAGACAAACAAGAACCAAGAAATATGATGCCAAAGATGCAAAGGTTTGAGCTCTCTACGAATGATATGAATAAGCTACTCACACGAGAGCCCCCCTTGATAGTACGGATCCTATAATCCGGTCTCCCAACTAACACCATCAGACTGGTAAAATAGAAACCTATAAAGGACAAACCTTTGGCTTGTGCATAATCCATTTGGTCTAGATGAAGAATATCTTTACCTCCTCAACTTGTACCACCTTTCTTGATTGCGCTAGCTTTGCCTTGTGCATAATCCATTTGAGTTAGATGATGAAGATCTTGACCTCCTCAACTTGTACCACCTTTCTTGATTGCGCTAGCTTGATGAAGACTAGTAGATTGCTCCCCCATACTCCACTATAGGTGAGCCACTCCTTATCACATCTTCACAAGTACATTATCACCACAATTGATGGCAAGCAACAAGGATGTGATCTCTTCATGATGCCCCACTTGAACTTGCATATCGCAATCTTGATGACGATCACCACTTGATGCCATCCTCTCCATGGATTGTATGATATCTTACTCTTGACACAAGCCCATGGAAACATACCTAACCCCACATAGAACTCTCATGTAGACCATGGGTTAGTAAACAAAGCATAATGGACAATGCTTACCATACCATGGGATCACTTGATCCCTCTCGGTACATCTTGCACGCTTTGTGAGTTCATCAACTTGATTCACTCTTTGACTTAGTCTTGATCAACCTCTCACATGACCAATCTTTAGATAATTTCTTGAATAGCACCTTGGTCATCACATACTCTCCTTGAACCCAACAAATGGACCTCAATAAAAGCCTATGGACAAGTCCTTCAAATATAACTCAAGGCAACCATTAGTCCATAGAGATTGTCATCAATTATCAAAACCACACATGGGGGCACCACATGTACTTTCACCACATGAGTCCACTATATCTACCTATATGTGGTATTCTTTTGTTGTTCTAAGCAAATTTGCATGTGCCATCTCTAATTTTCAAAATAAACTTCTCTTTTGTGTGTTTGTTTCGCTCGCGGAATGGTAACGGGTGGCTAATATTTTCCATGTTGGATGTGTTATTCTCAAAATGAGTATTTGTTCACTTGTCATTGCACGAGAGTAAGGCAAAGGTCTTAGGGATGCCCAGTCCTGAAATGCAAAAAAAAATTACTTTATGTTGTCAAATAATAAATTCCTTGGAAAGTGTTGGTATGGAGGGCACCCGTGGATACGGTTAGCCATGGAAAGTGAAGGAATGGTGGAAAAAGGAATAAACTTTATTTTCTATTTGGGAACTGCCTATGGCATATCTAGCATGGAAAGTGTTCGGAACTATGAGTCGTTTTCGTTGGTGGGATGGATACACCTCCCAAAATGTTTTTATCTCTAACTTTTCGCTTTGAGCTCTGGCACCTCTACAAATCCCTACTTCCCTCTGCGAAGGGCCTTTCTTTTACCTTATGCAATTTTTATTTTGAAATTTGAGCTCCATCCTCTCTCATAAAAAGCACCAACTAGGAGGCCATAAGATCATGCTTAAGTATTCGGTGTAGTTAATATTTGAGTGTGTTTCATGAATGGATCAATATTTGAGCACGACGGGCTAGGGATAACTTATTTTAGCGTTGATATTTTGAAAGACATGGTTGCTTGTTGATATGCTTGAGTATCTAAATTATTATGTCAAAACTAGACTATTGCTTTGAATCACATAAAAAGTCCAAATGTCCATGCTATAAAGAAAAGAATATGATATGACATGATGAACAACACTCCACATCAAAAATTCTATTTTTATCACTTACCTACTCGAGGACGAGTAGGAGTTAAGCTTGGGGATGCTGATACGTCTCCAATGTATCTATAATTTTTTGTTGTTCCATGCTATTTTATTATCAATCTTGGATGTTTTATAATCATTTTATAGTCACTAGCAAAAGGGTTGCAACGGGAGAAAGGAATACCACACGCTCTTAATTTACAAAAAATGGTCTATAATCTAAGTATTTGTAGCTACAACCCAAACAAAGATGGTCTTTGCCTACAAAAGGGCATGTTCAAGATTCCACATGTCTTTGTAAATTTAATACATACAAAGAAATGGGCAAGTGATCTTCAATTTCGTCTCCAATCCCGATTTTGCCGAGATGTTCATCCACAACCCGGATCAGTATCGATATGAAAGAAAGACGAATAATGCACTGCTTATTAAGATTGCACCCTATATAGTATTTTTTTTAATGGCTAACAGGTAAAATAACATCATATTCAGATTCTATATATTTTTCTAATCAAATTCCATATATAACATGTTAAATTTGGAGTTACGGTTTAGAAGATATGAGTATTTTAAAAAACATTTAATATGTACTGTGGGTTTAATGTAAGAAACACCAGGGGTTTTTCTATAAAATAGCATGACGGACTAAGAATACCTATTTATTTTATTAGTTGGTATAGATTTTATATCATTTTTTCATACTAACCTATTGACATAGTGCCAAGTGCCAGTTGTTGTTTTTTCCATGTTTTTTACATCACGGGAAATCAATATTAGACGAAGTCCAAATGCCACGAAACTCCGCGATGATTTTTTATGGGCCAGAAGGAAGGCAATGGGCCCTAGTTGCACCTGGGGGGTGCCCTGAGGGGGGCACAACCCACCAGGGCACGCCAGGAGGCCCAGGCACGCCCTGGTGGGTTGTGCCCACCTCGGGTGCCCCCAGACCGCCTCTTTGCTCTATAAATACCCCAAAAATACCAGAACCCTAGGGGAGTCGACAAAATATTCATCCAGCCACCGCAGAGTCCAGAACCACCAGATCTAATCTAGACACCATCTCGGACGGGGTTCACCACCTCCTTTGGTGCCTCTCCGATGATGCGTGAGTAGTTCATTGTAGACCTTCGGGTCCATAGTTAGTATCTAGATGGCTTTCCCTCTCTCGCTGAATTCTCAATACAATGGTCTCTTGGAGATCCATATGATGTAACTCTTTTGCGTGTGTTTGTTGGGATTTGGTGAACTTCGAGTTTATGATCAGTCATATCATTTTATATCCATGAAAGTTATTTGAGTTTCTTTGATATCTTATATGCATGATCTCTTATAGCCTCGTATTTCTTCTCCGATATTTGGGTTTTGTTTGGTCAACTTGATCTATTTATGTTGCAATGGGAAGAGGTGCCCGGTAGTGGGTTCGATCTTATGGTGCTCGATCCCAGTGACAGAAAGGGAACCGACATGTATGTATCATTGCTACTAAGGATAAAAAGATGAGATCTATATCTACCGCCATATAGATAAACGGATCTTGTCTACATCATGTCATCGTTCTTATTGCATTACTTCATTTTTCCATGAACTTAATACACTAGATGCATGCTAGATAGCGGTCGATGTGTGGAGTAATAGTAGTAGATGCAGGCAGGAGTCGGTCTACTAATCTTGGACGTGATGGCTATGTAATGATCATTGCCTGGATATCGTCATAATTATTTGAAGTTCTATCAATTGCCCAACAGTAATTTGTTTACCCACCTTTTCTAGTTTTCTCGAGAGAAGCCACTAGTGAAACCTACGGCCCCCGTGTCTTATTTCTCATATATTTGCTTGTGTACTACTATTCCTTTGCATTTTTATTCAGATCTATTAAACCCAAAATCCAAAAATACTTTCCTGCACTTTATTTTATTTGCGATCTATTTATTCAATCTATTACAACTTTCTCCTGTCAACACGCAATTTCTGGCGTCGTACCCCGAATGGGATTGACAACCCCTTTAACACGTCGGGTTGCGAGGTGTTGTTATTTGTGTGCAGGGTTTGTTTACATTGTGATGCTTGGTTCTCCTACTGGTTCGATAACCTTGGTTTCATTTCTTAGGGAAATATCTACCGCCGTTGTGTTGCATCATCCCTTCCTCTTTGGCGAAATACCGACGTAGCTTCAAGCGACATCAGCTTTGAGCATGAACATTATATTTGGATCTTGTTTAGTGTGAGGAGGTTATTCATTTAAATCAGAGAATAATGGTTGTTCTATTTATATGAGTAATCTCTTTTATGGTCATGCACCCTTGAAGAGTGGTCTATTTTTGTTGAATCTCGATTGTAGTGATACACATATTCATAATATTGATGCCAAAAGATGCAAAGTTGATAATGATAGTGCAACATATTTGTCGCACTGCCGTTTAGGTCATATTGGTGTAAAGCGCATGAAGAAACTCCATGCAGATGGGCTTTTGGAAGCATTTGATACTTGCGAACCATGCCTCATTGGCAAGATGACTAAAACTCTGTTCTCCAGAACAATGGAATGAGCCAATGACTTATTGGAACTAATACATACCGACGTATGCGGTCCGATGAGTGTTGAAGCATGATATGTCCATTTTGCGTCATGTTTTCCTACTATTATTTATGATGTTTTTATGCATAATAATGCTTGTTGGAGTAATTATAATGCCTTTTCTCTCATAATATACAAGGTACACACAAAGAGGGAGAATTCCGGCAGCTGGAAATCTGGACCTGGAAAAGCTACCTCAGGCTACCTATTCTGCACAACTCCAAACAAGCTAAAACTTTACGGAGATTTTTTATGGAATATATGAGGAATATTGGAGCCAATAAGTACCATAGGGGGCCCACCAGGTGGGCACAACCCACCTGGGTGCGCCAAGGAGCCGAGACGCGCCCTAGTGGGTTGTGCTCACCCAGGCCCACCTCCGGTGCTCATCTTCTGGTATATACGTCATTTTGACCTAGAAAAAATAAGGAGAGGACTTTCGGGATGGAGCGCCGCCATCTTGAGGCGGAACTTGGGCAGGAGCACTTTTGCCCTCCGGCAGAGCGATTCCGTCGGGGGAACTTTCGTCCCGGAGGGGGAAATCATCGTCATCATCATCACCAACAACTCTCCCATCTTAGGGAGGGCAATCTCCATCAACATCTTCAACAGCACCATCTCATCGCAAACCCTAGTTCATCTCTTGTGTTCAATCTTGTTACCGGAACTATAGATTGGTGCTTGTGGGTGACTAGAAGTGTTGATTACATCTTGTAGTTGATTACTATGTGGTTTATTTGGTGGAAGATTATATGTTTGGATCCAATATGGTATTTAATAGCCCTCTAATCTTGAGCATGATTATCATTTGTGAGTACTTACTTTTGTTCTTGAGGTCACGGGAGAAATCATGTTGCAAGTAATCATGTGAACTTGATATGTGTTCGATATTTTGATAGTATGTATGTTGTGATTCCCATAGTGGTGTCATGTGGACGTCGACTACATGACACTTCACCATATTTGGGCCTAAGGGAATGCATTGTGGAGTACTTATTATATGATGGGTTGCGAGATTGACAGAAGCTTAAACACTAGTTTATGCGTTGTTCCGTAAGGGACCGATTGGGTCCAAAAGTTTAATGCTATGGTTAGAATTTATTCTTAATACTTCTCTTGTAGTTGTGGATGCTTGCGAGGGGGTTAATCATAAGTAGGAGGTTTGTTCAAGTAAGAACAGCACCTAAGCACCAGTCCACCCATATATCAAATTATCAAAGTAGTGAACACGAATCGAACCAACATGATGAAAGTGACTAGATGAAATTTCGGTGTACCCTCAAGAACGCTTTGCTTACTATAAGAGACCGTTTTGGCCGTACTTTGCGTCAAAGGATTGGGCTACCTTGCTGCACTTTTTTACTACTATCATTACTTGCTCGTTACAAATTATCCTACTATCAAACTACTCTGTTACTTACAATTTCAGCACTTGTAGACATTACCTTGCTGAAAACCCCTTGTCATTTCCTTCTGCTCCTCGTTGGGTTCGACACTCTTACTTATCGAAAAGAGCTACAATTGATCCCATATACTTGTGGGTCATCAAGGCTATTTTCTATCCCCGTTGCCGGGGAGTGAAGCGCCTTTGGTAAGTGGAATTTGGTAAGGAAACATTTATATAGTGCGCTGAAATTTACTGTCACTTGTTAATATGGAAAACAATCCTTTGAGGGGTTTGTTCGGGGTATATTCACCTCGACCAGAACCACAATTAGCTACCCCTCAACCTACTGCACCTACTAAAAATATTGAATATGAAATTCCTTCGGGTATGATAGAACAACTGCTAGCTAATCCTGATGCAGGAGATGGAACCGAACATCCTGATATCCACTTGATATATGTGGAACAAATTTGTGGATTGTTTAAGCTTGTAGGTTTACCCGGAGATGAAGTTAATAAGAAGGTTTTCCATTTATCTTTGAAGGGAAAAGCATTGGCATGGTATAGGCTATGTGATGATAGATCTTGGAATTGGAATCGATTGAAATTGGAGTTCCACCAAAAAAATATCCCATGCATCTAGTTCATCATGATCGGAATTACATGTATAATTTGTGGCCTCATGAAGGAGAAAGTATCGCTCTAGCTTGGGGGAGGCTTAAGTCAATGTTATATTCATGCCCCAATCATGAGCTCTCAAGATAAATTATTATCCAGAATTTTTATGCTCGGCTTTCTCATAATGATCGATCCATGCTTGATACTTCTTGTGCCGATTCTTTTATTAAGAAGATTATTGAATTCCGGTGGGATCTTTTGGAAATAATTAAATGCAACTCCAAAGATTGGGAACTACCTGAAGGTAAATATTCAGGTATTAAGCTTAAGTATGATTGTGTTAAACCTTTTATGAATACCAATGCTTTCCAAAAGTTTAGCACTAAATATGGACTTGACTCTGAGATTGTAGCCTCCTTTTGTGAATCATTTGCTACTCATGTTGATCTCCCTAAAGAGAAGTGGTTTAAATATCACCTATTAAAGAAGAAGGTAAAGAACCGGTACTAGCTAAAGAGGAAACTATACTTCATAATGTTGATCCAGTTGTTCCTACCACTTATATTGAAAAACCACTTTTCCCAGTTAGGATAAAGGAACATGCAGAAGTTTCAACTGTGGTCAACAAAAGTTATATTAGAACACCTAAACCTGATGAACAAATTAAAGTAGAGCCTAGTGTTGTTATGGTTAAGGATCTCTTGGAAGAAAATGTAGATGGGCATGTTATTTACTTCTGTGAAGAAGCTGCTAGAATTGCCAAACCTGATAAAAAGGATAAACATAGACCTGTTGCTGGCATGCCCGTTGTCTCAGTTAAAATAGGGGATCATTGTTATCATGGTTTATGCGACGTAGGTGCTAGCGTGAGTGCTATTCCTTATTTCTTATTTCAAGAAATTATGAATAACATAGCACCCAGAGAGATAGAAGACATAGATGTTACTATTAAACTTGCTAATAGAGATACTATATCACCAATTGGGATTGTTAGAGATGTTGAAGTCTTGTGTGGGAAAATAAAATACCGTACTGATTTTCTTGTTCTTGGTTCCCCACAAGATGACTTTTGTCCCATTATCATTGGTAGTCCTGTCTTGAACACCGTTAATGCTAAAATAGATTGTGAAAAACAAATTGTCGGCGTTAGTTTTGGTGATGAGTCTCATGAGCTTAATTTTTTCAAGTTTAGTAGAAAGCTTCATTAAAAAGAATTGCCTAGTAAGGATGAAATAATTGGTATTGCTTCTATTGTTGTGCCTCCTATTGATCCACTAGAACAATATTTGCTAGACCATGAAAATGATCTACATATGCTTGAAAGAAATGAAATAGATCACATTTTCTTTGAACAACGTCCTCTACTTAAACACAATTTGCCTATTGAAACTCTAGGAGGTTCTCCTCCACCTAAAGGTGATCCTGTGTTTGAATTAAAACAGTTACTCGACACTTTGAAATATGCTTATTTTGATGAGAAGAAGATATATCCTGTTATTATTAGTGCTAACCTTTCAGAACATGAAGAAGAAAGATTATTGAAAGTTCTAAGGAAGCACAGAGCTGCTATTGGATATACTCTTGATGATTTAAAGGGCATTAATCCCACTCTATGTCAGCACAAGATTAATATGGAACCTGATGCTAAACCCGTTGTTGATCATGAACGTCGGTTAAATCCAAAAATGAAGGAAGTGGTAAGAACGGAAATATTAAACTTCTCGAAGCAGGTATAATCTATCCTATAGCTGATAGTAGATGGGAAAGACATGTTCATTGTGTCCCTAAGAAGCGAGGTATTACTGTTGTTCCTAATGATAAGAATGAACTTATTCCACAAAGAACTGTTACAGGCTATAGAATGGTAATTGATTTTAGAAAATTAAACAAAGCAACTAGAAAAGATCATTACCCTCTGCCTTTTATCGATCAAATGCTAGAAAGATTATCTAGGCACACACATTTTTGCTTTCTTGATGGATACTCTGGTTTTTCACAAATACATGTTTCTCAACCTGATCAAGAAAATACCACTTTCACTTGTCCCTTTGGAACTTATGCTTATAAATGTATGCCTATTGGTTTATGCAACGCACCTGCTACCTTTCAAAGATGTATGAGTGCTATATTCTCTGAATTTTGTGAAAAGATTGTTGAGGTTTTCATGGATGACTTTTCTGTTTATGGGAAGTCTTTTCATGATTGTTTAAGCAATCTTGATCGAGTTTGCAGAGATGCGAGCAAACAAATCTTGTCTTGAATTGGGAGAAGTGCCACTTTATGGTTAGTGAAGGTATTGTTTTGGGCCATAAAATTTCTGAAAGAGGTATTGAAGTGGACAAAGCTATGGTTGATGCAATTGATAAAATGCCATGTCCTAATGATATCAAAGGTGTCCGTAGTTTCCTAGGTCATGTTGGTTCCTATAGAAGATTTATCAAAGACTTTTCTAAAATTTCTAGGCCTCTTACAAACCTTTTGCAAAAGGTTGTTCCTTTTGTTTTTGATGATGATTGTTTAGAAGCCTTCAAAACTCTCAAGCAAGCCTTAATTTCTGCACCTATTGTTCAACCACTTGATTGGAATTTGCCTTTGAAATTATGTGTGATGCTGGTGATTATGTTGTTGGTGTTGTTCTAGGACAAAGAGTTGATAAAAAACTGAATGTTGTTCATTATGCTAGTAAAACTCTAGACGGTGCTCAACGAAATTATGCTACTACTGTAAAAGAATTTCTAGCAGTGGTGTTTGCTTGTGATAAATTTAGATCTTACATTGTTGATTCCAAAGTACTTATTCACACCGATCATGCTGCTACAAAATATATTATGGAAAAGAAAGATGTTAAACCTAGACTTATTCGATGGGTTCTGTTGCTACAAGAATTTGATTTACATATCACTGATAGAAAAGGAGCGGAGAACACCGTAGCTAATAACTTGTCTAAGCTTGAAAATGTGCTTGATGACCCACTACCTATTGATGATAGTTTTCCTCATGAGCAGTTAGCTGCAATAAATGTTTCTCATAACACTCCTTGGTATGCTTACTATGCTAATTACATTGTTGCTAAATATTTACCACCTAGCTTTACATACCAACAAAAGAAAAAATTCTACTATGATTTAAGACATTACTTTTGGGATGACCCACATCTTTATAAAGTAGGTGTAGTTGGTATTATTAGACATCGTGTACCTGAGCATGAACAGGGACAAATCCTACGGAAATTTCACTCCGAAGCTTATGGAGGGCATCATGCTGGAGACAGAACTGCTCACAAGGTATTGCAATCTGGATTTTATTGGCCTCTTCAGGGATGCCCGTAAGTTCGTCTTATCTTGTGATGAATGCCAAAGAATATGTAATATCGGTAAGCGTCAAGAAATGCCCTATGAATTATTCACTTGTTGTTGAACCATTTGATGTTTGGGGATTTGATTACATGGGACCTTCTCCTTCCTCTAATGGGTATACACATATTTTGGTTGTTGCTGATTATGTTACTAAGTGGATAGAAGCTATTCCAACCAGTAGTGCTGATCACAACACCTCTATTAAAATGCTTAAGGAACTTATTTATCCAAGGTTTAGAGTCCCTAGATATTTAATGACTGATGGTGGTTCACACTTTATTCATGGTGCTTTCTGTAAAATCCTTGCCAAGTATGATGTTAACCATAGAATTGCATCACCTTATCATCCTCAGTCTAGTGGTCAAGTTGAACTTAGCAATAGAGAAATAAAATTAATCTTGCAAAAGACTGTCAATAGGTCCCATAAGAATTGGTCTAAGAAATTAGATGATGCACTTTGGGCTTATAGAACATCATATAAAAATCCTATGGGTATGTCTCCTTATAAAATGGTTTATGGAAAAGCTTGTCGTTTGCCTCTTGAGTTAGAGCATAAAGCATATTGGGCAATCAAAGAACTCAAATATGATTTCAAACTTGCCAGTGAAAAGAGGTTATTTGATATTAGCTCATTAGATGAATGGAGAACCCAAGCTTATGAAAATGCCAAGTTATTTAAAGAAAAAGTTAAAAGATGGCATGATAAAAGAAGTGTGAGTTCAAAGTTGGAGAGTATGTTCTTTTGTACAACTCTCGTTTTATATTCTTTGCAGGAAAACTCCTCTCCAAATGGGAAGGACCCTATGTTATCGAGGAGGTATATCGGTCTGGAGCTATCAAAATAAATAATGCCGAAGGTACTAACCCGAAGGTTGTTAATGGGCAACGAATAAAACATTATATCTCAGGTATGCCCATTAATGTTGAGAGTAATATTATCCAAACTTTGACACCGGAAGAACACATAAAAGAGTCCCTCCGGAACACTCCAGAATCGTGAAAATGAGGAGGTACGTGATACGGTAAGTAAACGGACTTCGAAAAATCCACAAAAATATTTTTTGTCAGTTTTGGAATATAACAAAAATTAGGAAAATAAGAAACTACTAGGAAGGTCACCCTGGTGAGCACAAGACACCAGGGCGCGCCTGGCTTGTGGGTTGTGCCCACCTCGGGTACCTTCTAGACTCTGTTTTTCTATAGTTTGCTTGTCTCCCAAGATAAAAAAATCTTTATATACCCCCCCCCAAACCTATTGACCACCGTATCGCGGAGAAATCTTTTGTTTTCTTCTCTTGCTGTTTTCCTGATAGATCTGAAAATATGTCATCCCAAGACTCTAAGGGTGAGAGCTATGTTGTTGATTTTGTCACAAACCCCAAGTCCTACGGGGATGTGGAGCATTATGGCTGGACCACGGAGGAAGAGGAAGACTATTATCCTAGGGAGAAAGAGGAGACGAGCTCAGATGAGGACGAAACTCCGTTGCCTCAACCTGCGGACATGCATGTGGAATTCAAAAAGCCAAGCCTCCCCAACAAAGCAAAGAGGCCTAAGGTTCAATCTATACCCTTCCACCTTTTGCAGGACAGTAAGCAAGATTTATGCAAAAAGGTACTAGAGCTTGAACACGAGATCGGTGAATTGAAGGAGGAATATTCCATCCTCAAGCGTAAACTGAGGAAGAAGGACAAACCCTCTAATCCACCACCACCACCTTCTTCTTCTTCATCACCAAAAGAAAATTGAGTATCGGGTCTGGGCACTCCCCTTGGCTTCCGCCAAACTTGGGGGAGGTTCCCCGGTATCGTATCATCCCCACTATCTTTTGCCTTTACTTATTTTAGTTCGATCTTTTGCTTTAGATGAATAAAAGTTTAGTTCGATCATTTCTTTTCGAGAGTTTGCTTAGTGATCTATCCTTGTAATCATGTGTGAGATATATAATAAAGTTTAGTTTGAGTTTTTGCTTTCTTTACTTTCATGTTGCAGTAAAAAGAAAGCAAATAAGTTAAAAAGATCATATGCTAATCTTATGGTAGGTGATGACACTACATAAGGAAAAGTATAAGTAGAAATTTTTATTAGAGATTGACAAACATAGCATTGGTCAATGATGCAACTCATGAAAGAATTAATAAGGGAAGAGAAGATTCACATATAAATACACTATCCTAGAAATCTTTTGTGATTGTGAGCCCCCATCAAAATATTATATGCTAAAATTGTTGACGTTGGACAAGGAAGACAACATAATGATTTATGTTTGTTCATATCACATAGAAGTTGTATTGTCATAGATCCTCTAACATGTGGTGCCTGCCCCCTATCTTTGCTTGCCAAAAAATCCGCACTAAGTAGAGATAATACTTGTGCATCCAAAAACCCTTAAACCAAAATCTTATTTTCAAGAGTCCACCATACCTACCTAGGGATTGAGCAAGATCCCTCAAGTAAGTTGTCATCAGTGCAATAAGGCAATAAAAATTGCTTCTAGAAGTGTGAGATCATTTAGTGTAAGAGAAAATTGAGCGTTGTAAGAACTTGTGATGGTGAAGAATAAAAATGACAGACTGCATAATAAAGGTTGCCATCACAAGGGGCAATACAACGTGACGTTCTTTTGCACTAAGGGGTTGAGCATACAAACAAATAAGCGCATGGAAACCTCTGCTTCCCTTTGCGAAGGGCCTGTCTTTTACCTTTATGTATTTACTTTTATGCAAAGAGTCAAAGTTTTCCTCTCTGTTCCTTTTCATTTTCTCCTTTGGCAAGTATCATGTTGCCAGGAAAGATCTAGGCACATATGTCTAGTTGAATACACTACAAAAAAATACACTTCTGTGATGATACGTGTTTGTCACAGTAGGTCACATTTTCTGTCATGCATGTACATCCATGACGATTTTATGACAGAATCAAGATAGTCATACATGTGCTGTTGTAGAAGTGTTCCATGACATTACCAAAATTATCATCACGGAAGTCTCCACTTCCATGAAAATAAATCCCGCGTCACAGAAGTGCTTTCGTCAAGGGTGACCGACACGTGGCATCCACCGTAACGGAACGTTGTTAAGCTATCGGGTCGGGTTTTGGATCCGATAACCCGTTAACAGCCCCGACCAATGGGGATTTTCCACGTGTAAAATCATCATTGGCTGGAGGAAACACGTGTCGGCTCATCGTTGGGACAGATGTCATCCACTCATTGGACAGAAGGCGCCTATGATACGTCGACACATGGCACGGCCCAACAGAGGCCCATTCCTGTGAAAAGGCCGGACCGTTTGACTTGGTCAAAAGGTGGTGGGCCGGCCCATGTAAAGCATGTTAACGGCATGTTCGCATATAGCCCATTTACAGCCCGCTAACCCAAGGCCCGTTACGCCCTATCCGAATTAGGCCCAGTAGCGTCATCTGGGCTACCCAATATGATTCCATCCCGTTTTCACTTATGGCCCATGTATGGCCCATACGTCTTTCGGCCCATATGAGGCCCTATGTAACTCTTGGCCTATCGACGGCCCGTGGTGAAACTGGACCGTAATGAACAGTGTATCACTTTACACCCATTAACGGCCCATGATGAAACGGGCCCGTAATGAACAGTGTATCACTTTATACCCATTAACGGCCCGTTATTCCGTTGGGCCGTTTCCAGCCCATGTTACCTTTCGGCCTTCTTAGAGCCCATTTATTCTTGGGCTCATTTCCAGCATTCATTTACTTATGGCCCGTTACTGTCATTTTCTGCTTGTGGGCCAAATTCAGCCCGTGGTTATAGTCGTCCCTTTTGTGGTCCGTTAATACGTTGGGCCGTTTTCATAGCGTCATCAAATACGGCCTATTAACGATGGCCCGTTATGGTCGGCCCATGAACGGACGATTCCAACTCTAGCCGGTTTACGGCCATAATGCGGCCTGTTATTGGCCCATGTTTGGCCAATCGATCATACTGCCCGTATAAGGCCCATTGATGATACGGCCCGTAGAAGGCCCATTGTTTCTACGGCCCGTAGAAGGCCCACTATTTCTACGGCCCATAGAAGGCCCACTATTTCTATGGCCCGTAGGAGGCCCAGTGTCACTACAGTAAATATTAGCCCATGATTATGTGGCCTAGTTTAAAAAATAGGTTATTGCAGCCACTAGCAAACCGCGGAAAAAGAACTGCAATGACTACAAGCTAACAAATAAACAAGACAACAAGGAAATAAATAAGCAAGCAACTTACGCTAGGCTATCACGGCTATCACACATATTACATCCACTGGGCATCAAAGTTCGCCACCAGTGCAAATAAATGCGCCGACAAAAGAATATACAAAACTAAGAGCACTTCAGAAGGCACTAGGCCTGGCCAGGTCGGGCCCCGCAAACAGCTGAAGAAGCTGAGTAGACCTCAGTTGTGTCAACGATAGATGCATCAACACTAGATTTAAGGCATGATGGTGCACACGGCAGTCCTCTGACATCTTCATTGCATCTTTGACTTCAAGTCGGAGCTGAGCTAAAGCAAGCCTTTCCTCTTTAAGTTGAGACTGAAGAAGTCGAACTGATTGAGGCAGCGACTACATAGAGGTTGTCTCACACCTTCTGGTGAGTAGCTTCAACTCACTGTCTTCATCCAGACAGGACCTTGGGGTCATCTCGCTGTCCTCAAGATGGTTTGGCTCACTATCTTCCCTAAAGTTCTGCCTAGCGTAAGAGATACGAGTCTGAAAGAGAAACAAGGAGACATGTAACAGGTTTCACAATTATATAAGCAAATAAATGGATCTGCTCTGCATAAGGAACATGTTTTTACAACTACAATTTGAAACTGGTAGTTGTTGCAAACATCCAATCAGATGTAAACAGCAAAGCAAACAGCAATGGAGGAAAGGATGCCTATCCAAATCCATACTAGAACAAAGTTTGAAGGCTTGAGAAGGATGAACTTACATTACATGTTAACACGGGTTGGACAAAGCCCTTCTCCATGTTGATGGAAGGATAACTCAATAAATTCCCCAAAGAAAATTCTTTATAAGCGTTGCAATTATTCTACATTTTGCAAAGAGTAAATATCGATCAAATAATATTGGAAGAAACAGAGGATAATGAAGCTCAGGTGCAGACTGATGATACATAATCAAATAGCAATTAATTAAGTACAGCGTTACAAGGCAAAAGGGAGAGAGGTACTGACAAGAGCAATGCAGAGCCCATTATTGTTTTGAGATCGTATGATCCTTTGAGCAAGGAGATACATCTGAAATTAGTTTTCATACAAGAGAGAAGGTAAGGCACAAGTAGAAATTTAGGAGTTCAATTTTTGAATTGATATCATAGACAGTACCTGACGCTGGGCTCCCAGTAGTTCTAATAGGGGTTTGGCCACTGGAGTAGGGGTAAAGTGTGGTATAGTTGGGCTTGTGTTTTATGTGGCTGCTGATCTATCTGATTTAATAGGTATCACTACCTTTTCCAAATACCTAGTTTGTACTCCTTGAGGATCTGCACTCACCCTCTTCCTTTTGGACATCTATTACGAAAGAACAACATTTGACTGGAAAAACATAGTGTGATGACACATGGAATAGGTACAAAAAATTGATAGGTATGGCATACACTCATATATGATGCTTAAACTAAGAAGATGGTGTAACAAAGTAGAAGTAATGCAAGAGGTCAGATGCAAAATATGTGCGACCAATACAACTTTGCGAAGTTAGAGCAAGCACCTTGATGGGTGAATAAGGTAGGCCATCCTCCACCATGCCAAGTTGATCGTTCCGCAATATTCCTCTTGTGCGCCCATTCTCATATTCATTTTGATAATGTTCAATATCTGACATGCATGAAAACATAAAAACAAGTGATATTTTCTTTGTAATGTAGAAGTGATTCTAATCCAATATTGCCTCCCTGTAAACCCCTTTGTGCTATCTCTGCAATTCTTTTAAAAGATGGCATGCATGCTGTAATTTGTTGTGTGCATTAATATAATGTGGCCTACTACTCAAAATATGAGAACTCCAGAAGTGATGATACTTCGTAGATGATAGCTTCAACATATAGTAAAGAAGAACAAGTCGACCTGACCTGACAGATTCAAAATATACTAAGGGAGAACAACTCGACCTGACCAGTCGACCGCAAGAGAAGAGTATCATCTTAAAGAAGAGCAGAAGAGCAAGCAGATTGAAGATATTACAAGTCTTTCAATACAATGTCAGTTGGCCACCCATGATGAACCAGAGTGCACAGAGAAATACTATTCTTTCTGGTCTCTTCATATGTGGCTCACATGCATTTCAAAACTAAAGTAGGAACATTTAGCTAACCAATTAAACATCTCTCGGTTTTACTAATATCAGCAATAATACCAGATTTGAATTTTTACAACTAAGCTTGTTTAGCTTGATGGGTGGAGCAGTGCTATTACGACACGAACCACGTAGGCTGATTGTGGTCATCATAAAATGGGGAAAACATAAGCATGATGAGTACAGTGTTGACCGTGGCAGTAGGATGGCAGATCTGAAGCTACAAACCACGCAAAGGGTAGTTAGCAACCGATGTTTGCTTTGAAATAACAACTAAGATTTGGTATGGACAAGAAAGTACGGTCAACAAGTGACAAAGAAATGCAATTATGTTGTCTCTCTATATGTCGCGACATGCATTTGGAAACTCAAGTGGGACCTTTAGCTAACCAATTAAATGTGTCGGTTAACTAATATCAGTATCATATCACAATCATATTTGAACAAGTAAGCTTTCGAATTCTGAGTGTTGTGTTGTTTAGCTTGAAGGGTGGAGTAATGCTAGTACGACAGAAAGCACCTACGTTGATCATAGTAGAGTAGATAAAAGGGGAAAACCCTAAGCATCCAGAGAAAAATTAGGAAAGTGGAACTAGCTGGACCAGTGGGTGGCGCACATGCTTTTCGAAATGAATATAGGAACATTAGGTGACCAATTAAACGTTCTCTGTTTTAGTGATATGAGCATCATATCGGATTCGTATTTCAACACGTAAGCTTTGGGTTGAGGTCTTGAGGAGCAGTACTAGCACGACACGAAGCACCTACAATGATGGTAGTGAATATAAAGGGGGAACCATAAGCTTTACGAGTATAGTGCCTGTGCCATGGCGGATCTGAAGGTGCAAACCGGACAAAGCTACTTCGCAACCAATGTTTGCTTTCAACTAGCCACTACGATTTGGTACGGACAAGAAAAGTACAGTAAAAATATTACAATATATTTTCCGGGTGAGATCAATAACTTAAGCACATATGGAAGAGTACCACCTCTCTTGCGACACCGTGTAGGCCTATGCTGATACGTTGAGGGTGATGCGGGTGCGATGGCTGTCGGTGGCGGGGAAGAAGACTTTAGACGGCAGACGGCCAGGTCAGGGGATATATCATGTTGCCGTGGATGAGGCGGTCGTAGGAGCGGCAATGGCAAGGTGGACGACGGCGCCGATGAAGCGAGAGGAGGTGATGAAAGGATCCTGGTCCAGCGTCATGGATGAGAGAGTTTCATCTCTTGCAGTGGACAACGGGGTAAGGGTAGCGGCTCCGGCAAGGTGGAGGATGGGGTGGAGGATGGAGGAGGCTGGCCGCAGTGCGGAGGTTGTCGTGCCGCCGACGGTGTACGAATGGGGAAATGGAGGGGGGCATCTCAAACTTTGGGACGCGCTTCTCTGAAATGGGGGAAAGTTACGAACTTATCCCCCGTTTAAAATTTTGGACATCGCGTCGGTTGGGGATAGGACGGTAATCTCGCATCTCCCAAATATTTGCCGGTAACTATTTCGGGCGAGGAGAGGGTGTTTTGCCGCCCACGGTTGGCACTCACAGTGTATGAACAGGGCTGACACGTAGGGCGGTTGTGTCACGTCTGATGGAAGTTACACATCTGCCCCTATTTAAAATATTAGCCTGCATCAATTTTGGACGAGGAAAGTTTGTTTTGCCGCCCATCGTGTATGAATGGGGAAATGGAGGAAGAGACACATGTCTTTCAGACGAGCTTGAATCAAATGTGTTTTGCCGCCCACGTTTGGCGCCCACCGTGTCTGAATGGGCTCAGAGGCCATCGTGTCACGTCTGATTGAAGTTACTAGTCTACCCCTATCGACAGCAGTGTAAATCCGGTCGATAAGGATGTCAAGTGTCAGGGGTAGACAGTAATTTCCATCTCGCAAACACTTGCTTCGGGCAGCCCACAAATTATAGTGGGTGTTTAGCCGCTTCGTTCAAAACTTGGGAGAATTAGCATTCACGTTTGCCCTAGGACCTGGCAAACTAAATTCAAATCCAATTTGTATTCGATTATGAATATCCACAGATAATTATACGTTTTGTTATTTATTTCTTCAAAACCACAACAAAGATTTATTCCACCTTTATATATGATTATGATTTATAAATGTCATGATCTTCAAATTCAGTAGGTTGGATACACACTGAGTCAAACAGTTATTTCATCCAATACAATATGCTCACACGAAAAACAGTTCACCTTATGGCAATCATACAAGTACTGAGGATTACCTCGCCTAAAAAATTCGGATCATTACAACACATGGACAACATAGGGGGTATTGCAACATAATCCATTCAGAGACATGACACAACATGCAAGTACAATAATCTAATGACAATTTCAACTGGTATCTAAAGAAGAACCAGAATTACCTTGGGCTTCAGATAGCAGAAACAGCAGGACCTCCTCCGTCTTCAAATGCAACATTCTTACTTCCTCCAATTCTTGGGTTGCTTGCATAATGCGTGTCGCTAATTCCGCAATTTCCAGCCTCAAGATAAAGATTACCTCATTCATGGCAGCCACACCATCTCTTTTTGCCTCTAGTAGAGCCTCAAGCACTATAATATCTGTGCTCAGACTGCTCTCTGGCGGTGTTGCCTCTGAACTGCTACCATCTGGTAACATGGATGGCGCACTGCTTCCACAAATAGATTCTGGGGTTGTACATTGTGTCCTAGTGTGAACGGCATCCTGAAAGGTTTTCGCTGGACATTAGTAAGAGATAGTTATCGTATGATCCAGGCAGTAAGCTTACATGGTAAACGACGGACGAATTATTGCCGAGCATGCCAAACTGTACTTAAATGGTTCGAAGCAGCATCAGCCGAAAAGAAATTAAAATGGTAAGACGAAACTAGGGATGTAAGTGGCAAATAAACGACATACGCCAGTCCCATCTAGTTAGTTTTTGCTACCTCCCTAGTTCATTTTCCTCAAAAAACAAAAACTCTTTTGAACTATCATACCACTAGTGGACTTTAATCGGGATTAAATGGGACCCAGTTGACATCCCTAGTTGAATGGGAGTGTGCAACCGCTATATTTAAGTTGCCAAGGCATCTAAGCAGTTGAAATAATCTGAGAAAGCACTTAACAGTGTGGCCTCATATAAACTATGAAGACAATCTTGTGATGAAGTTGAGAGAAAAAGTTAAGGACTCAAACGAAATAGGCATGCATTTATTTACGATAGTACAGCAGGCACTGCTGACATATTGGCCAACTCAAGTATAGCGTAACAACAAATAAGCATTCGAATCAAGCAATACAGCAAAGCAGACAACTGAAATATTTGCAATTCGGTAGGATTACACGTTGAGGGCACAAGCCAAGAAAGCAGCCCACTCGCATTACATTTCACATGTACTAAAACACACTAGCTTACCATATGTTGCTCTGAAGCGTAGCTGTTGTTGCAATGTTCTTTGAAGATATCGTCAGCATCCCGTGGTTGCAAATCTAGTTGTTGTAGTTTATTCTGCACCATCTATTTAGGTAAAATTAATTTTAATCGCATGCACTGGTCCGAATTGATCATCAATGGTTCATCTAAACTAATGAAAGAAGGGTGTGTGCATACACAACAATATATCTGCTTCCCTCTATTTTTATGCTTGTTCGAGGTGCCAGCCCCAAAAGAACAAATATTTTGCTTGATGGGGTTGGCAGCTCCATAATTAATAGAAGCATCAAATTAGTCATGCAACTTGGGAAGATCAAGAACACACAAACAAGTAATGAACAGAGGCTCAGAGCAGTGATGTAATAGCTAGCATCAGAAAATGTAGGGTAAAATGAACAAAAAGCAGCGGAACCACATGCTAGTTTGCTGATGTGTAATTAAGCATAGAGAACATTAAGCAGTCTGATGGAACCAACAGGTGGCATCAGAACAAAACTAAAGCATATTAACTATATGTGCACTGGTATGTAATTTAGCACATGTAACATGTTCACTGCCAGAAGTATGGCCCTACAGGTGCAAGCAGAATAACGCGTCTCATGAAAAACTGAATGATGCCCTGAAGAAATTCAAAGGTGCGGTGCTTATGCTAGGAAAGTGAACGTAGGCGCCAACCGTTGGATAATAGTACCTGATTCTCATCGGCGTATGGGTATTGTTGTCATACTTGATAGCTAAGGATCGTCGATGGTGCTCGTGTTGCGGTTGAGTTTGGGCCGGCTGTCGCCGGCGCTGAAGCGGCTCCGGTGCTACGGTTGCGGCGCTTGTCGACATACAAGAAAGCCCATCTGTGGTAAGTGAACAGTTGCACGATAAAGAGAAAAAACGAACGATTACAAATCGAAATAACCTGATGAGGCTGCGGCGTCGGCAAAGCAGGGCCGGTGGAGTTGAATATGGCGTCCGTGGAGCGGGTCCGGTGCAGTGGACGAAGGCTTCGGCGGGCATGTTGTACAGTGCTTTCGGTGAGGCGGATCTGTTGCGGCGGACGAGGGCTTGTATGAAGGCCCAGCGAAGGGGCGGACGAGGGAGTCAGTGAAGGGCCTACGCTGTGGTGGACGAGGGCGCCGGTTAAGCAGATCCGATGTGGTGGACCATGATGGCGGTCAAGGAGATCTGGGGCAGTGGACAAGCCAGTCGCTGAAGCGGCTCCGGTGAAGTGGTGAGTTGGCAGTTGGGGGTTCCAAGGTGCGGAAGGTAGATCCGGCAGGGTGTGAGGTCCACCACTGTGGCGGAGGACTAGATTCGGCGGCTTGCCGTGGTTGGGGGTCGGGGAGGGGAAGGGGAGGGGCTCTGGGGAAGAATGTTGGGGGCAAAGAGGGGAAAACAATGGAGTTACCAAAGCAGCCCTTTTCTGTTCATGTGGCAGGGGTAAAACAGGAATATCGTAGGGTTAAACTTTCGGGCGCGTGATATTTCGATGTGAGCGGGAAGTTTGAAAGATTTTGGCGCCTAAAATTATAAGTATTTTGCTCTCGTACGGCCGACTATGATATCATGGCCAGCAATTTGTTTGTTTTGCACGCAAAAAAATGTGCAAGTTTTGAAAATCAATGTCTCCAACTCGAAACTTAGATTGTCCATTCAATTCAAATATGGATCATTGAGCTACTACAAGCAAATACCATCATACGGTCCAATTCAAATGAAATTCCAAATGTGTTTATCCTAAATATGATGACAAAAGCAAAAATGTGTATGTGTATGAATAAAGTGGATGATTATAAAGTTTGAACATGCCCGTATGTGTATATCTCTAGGTTTGATATATGAATTTGAAATCACGAAATCCCCGCTTAAAAAATGTACCTCCGTTTAAGTGAATTACAAAAGCAAATAATGGAGTCGAATTCCAAAATTCCAATCTTAGGTTTGTAATTCTGGTACATCAAGGTATATCATGCATGTTCGAAAGTATTGTTATCTCATAGTACAAACTGTGAAACAAATTGATCAACCATGAGTGCACAATATCTCAATTACGCTAAAATCCCTCAAATATAGACACCTCACTCTTTATCTGAAGTCAACCCCCCCCCCCACCACCACCACCACACACACACACACATACACACATAGAGAAGTTGTCTCCCCCAAACACCAACACACCAGCACATTAACACCCCTCTCTCTTGTAAAGTCCGGACCCCAACATAGGTCTCTATCACTTTGTCTCTCGAGCATGCACACATCTCTTCCCTCACTCTCTAGGTCTCCCGCTATCTCTCTTACCCAAGCACACGCACTATGTAGAGTGTATATTTCCCATACACACAAAACATCGCCCCCAAACGTCTATCTCCCTAGTTATGTGGTTCTCGCGCACTCACCTCACACACCACCCCCACTGCAAACAAGCACACTTTGTCTCCTTGTGCACCACTCTCCTCTTTCTATCTCTCCCACATGCGGACCCGCCCCAGCTCCTTCCCTGTATACATATATGTCGTGACTCTTTGCATAGCTCCCTAATGTATAATTGTTCTCGATTTCGCACATTGTTCTCTACACCATCTATTCTTGATCTCTCATGAAGTCCCTATCACACACACGATGACTCGCTTCCCTTGTGTCTCCGTTCATAGGCCAATTTCGGACAACATCAACATTGTCTCCCTATCTATATGCCATTTATGGACACAAACGACCCCTCTCACCCCCTCTCTTCCTCTCTCTCTCTCTCTCTCTCTCTCTCTCTCTCTCTCTCTCTCTCTCTCTCTCTCTCTCTCTCTCTCTCTCTCTCTCTCTCTCTCCGTCGCTAGCTCTCTCTTTCTCTCGCTCTCACACCCCTCTCCCACACACACACTCGATGTCTCTTCCAAATAGTCTGCTCCCCCCGCCCGCACCCGTGCTATCTCGCTACTACACATGTCACACCATTCCCCTTCCCTTATACTAGGTTTACATCATCAGTGGTCTCTCTACTCCACATACACTCTCTCCCTCTCACACACAAACACGTGCACAAACACACACAAACACGCACAAACACCCATTTATCTGGATCCTCATCTCTCCTCATGTCCGCATGTGTATCTCACACACTCACTCTCTAATTATGTATATGTGTCTCCACGTTACACAACACAAAGCCCCATGTACATCTCTCTCTCTATCCTCCACACACATAGACACAAAGAATCTGTTAGCATTGCCTCAGTCTCTAACATATCACACACGCACATTGTCTCTCTCTCTCGCAAACATGCTCAACAAGGGTTTCCCCGTGAATAACTTACCGTCTATTCATCAACAGTCATGGCAGTACGGCGAACACGAGACGTGAAAAAGAATAAATCTACACGTGCTTAGACCACCTAGTATGACTACTAGGACTAGAGCAAGCCAAAAGCGCGCCGCTGTCACCCCCTCCTTGTCGACGACGGGAAAATCTTTGTTTTACACAGTCGAGAAGTCATTGTGCTAAGTCCCCACATACCGAGGAGTTGAATAGGATGTAGATGCTAGTTTACAGAAGCAAGTATCGATAATACATTTGTATCTCCATACTTATATTTCTTCTCTTATAAAAAACAGAGTTGGTGATGATGGTATGTGTGCCATCTTGCAATATAGACCGTCCGATCTATATTTGATGGATGGAAATTAAACTAAAAGATACCCGCACCCCTCTCCACATTTGCAGACAAGGCCTTCCCTCGTTCATCCTTATCTCCAACAAACCTCATTGTTGAGCAATTAAGAAAGGAAGCCTCTGGAACAAACTGGCCTGGTGGCCGCTGCCGGCGTCGTCAATCCCCATGCCTCCGCTCAGTCCGACCACCAACCACCACCACACCCCACTCCTCTTCACCTTATCTCACATTTCTCGAGATATCATTAGTTTTTACACATGGGATTACTCCCGCAAGGGTCAATCACAACAAGTGTTTTATAAAAAATGCATCTTGATGTTCCGTGCAATGCACGGATCTTGCTAGTACTCCTACACAAGACTAAGTTGGTGATGCTGGTGTGTCTGCCATCCGTCGTTTCTGACCATTAGATCTACATCTAATGATTGTGAGGTAAGTTGTTGCCTTTTCTCACCAACATCCCACTTGTCTACCAATTTGCAGAAAAACCCATAATTAGTATCTTAAAACCAACCACATCCCTCCCTGACCTCACCAAAACAGCCCAAGGAATATATTCTAATTGAAACATAATATATCTCTAGTGACATATGTATATCAAAATTAGAGTGTTTTGTACCAAGTTTGTGAATAAGTATTATTCTAATTTTATTCGTTGCAACGGACATGAACATTGCTAGTATTTCCAACCATGCATTTTTTTCCTAGTATTCCATAGTTTCGAGTTTTCCATCAAGATATTAGTCACTCATGGTTGATATTTACTTTCAATCATGTACACATATGCACTATGTAACTAGCCTTGCTTATTGGCTTCCAAAGCTTAACTTTCACTCCTACTTACGATATGTAGAGTATTTAACAAAAAAACTACCACTTTCAACCAGCCCTAGGAAGAATCTATTGTACAAAAAATAGCAAAAGCATACCCAAAATTTCTTAATCCACGCCAAAAACTACCTAGTACTCCTACCGATTAGGTTTGTTTAAACCCATTTATGACAGGGTTGGCCTACACGTCCGTGCTGACGAGGCAGCTTAAAACCAACACATTTTGTTTGACCATTGACACGAGGGACCCACATCTGACCTTCTATCCTGTTATTCCCCCTCAAATCATTATTTTTCCTGAACATTACTTCAAACAGTACTGATGCGTGTTTGTCGGTGGCATCGGTGATGAGCGAGTTGGCCGCCGCTCCGCCGGACGCCGCACTGGCCTCCGCACGGGTTGGCAGGCTGGCCCGAGCGTGACTCACGAGCGAGCAAGCCGCCGCGCTGGCCTTCGCTTGAGCTAGAGGCCTGGCCTTAGCACGGCGCGCGCGAGCAAGCCGCCGCGCTGCCATGCCAATCTAGCTAGCAAACCTTGCAGACAAGCAGCTGGACGGAGCTATCTTGGCTAGCTAGCGGCCGTGAGCGTCGGACGGAGCTGGCATCTGAGCTGCCGCAACATGGGCTCCGCACCGCCGGCGGTTTTGACCTCGCCTTCTGTCGGCGGCGGTAGCTACGTCCCATGGCCGAGGATGACGAGGTGGACGGGCCGGAGGTAGGAGGTCACTCGAGGATTTGTGTTGGTAAGAGCATGTACAATGGTTGATAAGGTAGTCTTATCTTAAGTCTGCCACGTATGCAAGTGGTAGTAGTTTCTTGGCATTTTAGTGGTTTCTTGCATTATTAGAGCAAGTACAATAGAGCTGAGTCAGCGGGCTATAAGAAATAAACTAGTATATTTCTGCTTAGTTAGAGGAAAGAGAAGAGGAGAGAGAAGGTAAGCGGGCTCTTCGTGAAGAGCCAGCTCTAGCACGTGCTCCTAGGCACTTTGTGAGAATGAGAAGTGGGCCACATAATAAACAAGTAGTACACTCTTTTGATCTTTTATTGTACATGTTGGCTATAAGATGGGCTGTAGATGACATGGCACTGGCTTATAGCCAGCAGCTGGCTATACTATTAACCATGCTCTTAGGGGTTTCTTGTAAGGAACAATGTACGTAGTACTAGCGACAAAAGGCGATTTTAGGTTGCGTTGATACTCCAACGAGTACTACTAGTGGTCGCGGGAGTGTATACCTCGTTTTGTGGGTTCGATCCCGGCCGAACGCACGACGGCCTTTAAAAAAATAGTACTACTACACTTTGCTGCGAGCCAATATTTTACATGGGTAGTTTGAGTTTTGAAGTCAAACGAACGTGCGGCCCCACAATCTGGGTGCACTGGACAGCCTAGCCACGTGAACGGGTTTTCCTTCCCAGCATCTCGTGGCTCGCGTGCTCGCCCTAGCCGCACCTCGCTTGCAGCTTCCTCATCAGCTAGTA
This sequence comes from Aegilops umbellulata, assembly GCA_032464435.1. Taxonomy (NCBI): domain Eukaryota; kingdom Viridiplantae; phylum Streptophyta; class Magnoliopsida; order Poales; family Poaceae; genus Aegilops; species Aegilops umbellulata. The sequence goes on from CP136057.1 coordinate 326,919,077, forward strand.
GCATATTTAAACTAGCGCCTCCCAATTAAGCCTGAGGAGCCGGAAAAGCCTGGTGGGGCATTGGGAACTATGCAATATGGCTCTGTACGTAAAGTGCTCTACTACTACTCTGTAGCTTGTGGCGTTGCACGCATGGACTTCACTCCATTATCGGCTCTACTATAAAAGAAATTCCTCTTGAAGTGTTTTTTTTTGAAACGGAGGCAAAAGCTTTGCTTCATCTCATTCATAAAGAAGGAACTACTAACAAAGTTTGACGAGATCCATTACACCTCCACAAATGGAAGCGAAAAGCCTAGTCTCGCTGTATCAAATAACACAAATTTTCTGCCCCCGCAGTAACCGTCGCTGATAAACACGCTGCTAGTGTGTGTGTGAGAGGAGCGGCTGAGTAGGCCAGCTATGTGAGAGGAGCGGCTGAATAGAGCACCGAGAGTACCCACTAGGCCACTACGCAGGTGTACTTCCCCTGCATTGATAGTACAGCGATGGTTCTAGAGAACAGTAGTACCCTCCACTTCCAACTGTAGCTCCTTGGCCCTGAGATTCAAGAGTTCAAAACTGGTGCACTATACTAGACTAGACTAGAAGTACAGTAGATCGCACTACTAGTTGAGAAAAGTAGTACTAGTACTGCTACAGTACGAGTACGTACTCCTCCGTCACATAATGTAAGACGTTTTTTGACACTAGTTGGCGTGTACAAAAAAGGGCAAAAACATACCCAAAATTTCTTAACCCACGCCAAAAACTACTACCTAGTGCCAAAATTTTCTTACTAGTGCTATTATTTACAGTATAATGCAATCCCATAACGTTCCATAATGCTAGTACTAGTAGTAAATAATAGCCTCACCCCTTCGTTGAGGAACAATCTACAGTTGGAAGGGACGAGGCCCTGCGGTTACTACGCTCTTATCTCCTCCTCGTCAGTTCCCCTCCCCTCGAAGAGAAGGCATTTCGCCGCTGCTCCCATGGATTCGCCAGGCGGTTCTCCTCCTCGTCGGGGCTGGGAGACCTTAGACGACGATCCTCTGGGAGAAATCACACGCCGCTCCGACGTCCTCACCGCCGCAAGACTCGGTGCTTCCTGCACCAACTTTTTCAAGACGCTGCTTAAACAGGCTTGGGAAAAGGCCATGCTCGTTGGTCTTCCATGCGTCCTTGAGGAGAAGGTTCTTCTATGGGACAATCCTTTGAATAGTCCACCGCTCCCTGGCCATGGTTGCACGTTGACTCCGCTAGAGTTGCCGACGTTGAGAGGTAGTCGGATTTTGTCCGATGAGCAGGTCAGTAATGGAGTTTGATCATGTAGTACTTAGTTATTCCATTTCCATCCCGTAATTTCTCCGCTGCCCACCGTCTTATATATAGGTCTGGGTCGGTGCCAACGAAGATTGGCTTGCATACCTCCGGCCGGATACCACCATCATTTTGCACAACATCCACAGCAGTGTGGCCGTTCCGCTAGACCCCTTCTCCACCATTGGGATCGGCCTTCCGGACTGGCTGGGCTTGAATACGTATGATGATGCCTACATGAGATTGAAGAAGATAGCAATTTGCGGACCCGCCGACAAAGCGACGCGGCTACAACGATTACTATCTCATTGTGGTGTTCGACATGAGGATTGCCATCAATGCAAGAGGCAGTAACGGCAGAGGCTGGCGCATGTTGGCGGCGGCAGATTTGTACCCCTACACGTTCAAAGACGTCGTGCGCCATCTAGGCCGCATATTCGCGGTGACAAGCCAGGGGACTTGTTTCATCTGGTTTCCATCCTACGGTACGGGAGATTACAAACGGAATGCACAAACCATCATTTGCATCCCTAACGGTACTCCATTATTTTGCAGGGACCAGTCATCCCCCGATCAAAATAAGATCGCCGATCCTGGATGTGCATTTGCATCCGCGATTCGGTCTAACCTGGAACCTTGTAGCTGACTTTGGCATATTGGGATCAACTATCTTAGTAGTCGTTACCCATGGTACCACTGATGTGCAACATGGTCACACAATCTACCACGATCGAACCTTCACCATCTACCCAGGTATTCCATTTTTTAACCCTCTCGCCTTCTCTGTCATTGTTGTACTAGTAGTATACTTTGTAGTACTAGTAGGAGTACTTTTTACCTTGGAGGACTCATATAGCTAGCTAGGCCCTTGAAGACTACCCACTAGCTGCCACCATTTTTTTTCCATGTCTTACTATCTCATCCATGTAGCCAAGAGTGGCTATATATAATAAGCCGATTATTTTACTTTCTCTATACCGGAGTAGTACTATTTGCTGCACAGTATTACTGACCGCCATATTTGAGCACAACATTATTATGCATGGACCTTGACTATGTACGTCACCATGTGTATCTGGGATGCCGCGTCTACCAAATGAACAGCGCCGAGTTCGACCCCCGTGATGCTACGTGGGTGCCGAGGAACACTCTTGGAGAGTACTCGCTTTTCATCGGGGACAGCTACCCCATTGTGAAGCAGATGCCACCTTCCGTGCACGACACGGAAGGCCTGTCGTTCATGAAGCATGGTTGTGTCTTCAGTGCGCACCACCGGATGAATGACATGCTGGGACACGCTATCCCTAATTTATGCCGCTTCAGCTTGGATGAGTCTCCATCGTGTGGAACCGAACTAGAAAGCTGCGACAATGATTCCCGTTGCCCACCGCTATGGATCGTGCCATCCATGAAGAACACCTGGGACTGGAACCTGGAGGAGGACATGTAGCCCATAAATAACATGTAATTGGAGTACGGTAATTCTGAACGGTAACGCTGTGAATATATGTAGACTAGTCGTGCACAAATTTATCACATGAATTGGAGATGAACTTGTGTGGCATACTGGCATTTGTCCTTTAGAATTTATTACTAGTAAATGTGTTATGTGTACGTGCAACTTGTGTGGTTGTTGCATGGGCTCCAACACGCTCTTTGAGAAAAAAAGGTGGCACAGCTTTGGATATATGTGACGTGGCGGCATCATACAGTAGCATCATTCGCTATAGTTGTAGTACACTCCTACTAGGACGAAAACTCCTATAAAACCTTGCGCTTGGCTCTTTGCCTCTTCGGGAGGTTCAACAGTTCGTACTCGTGTGAACCTTGCACTTGGCTCTTCGCCTCTTCGGAAGGTCCAACAATGATGATACTATAGTACAATATGCTTCTGGCAATCTGACACCTATTGAACTGTTGCACGTCCACCACGAGGGAGAGGGAGAGGGAGAGGGAGAGGGAGAGGGAGAGGGTGCTGTAGTCAAAACCCTCTCCTCGCCCTGCGAACCACCGCGCGCGTGGGTGAGGGACAGGCGTAGTAAGCAAGCTTTTCCTCGTTCGGCGAGTTGACGGGACACATCAAAGCAGTACTAGTACTAGTAGTAGTAGTCCATACTGTGTCCTTTCCGATTAATATGGCTTAATTTGAAACGAGTGTCCGTGTCAAAACCGGCGGATCTCGGGTAGGGGGTCCCGAACTGTGCGTCTAGGCGGATGGTAACAGGAGACAGGGGACACGATGTTTTTGCCCAGGTTCGGTCCCTCTCGATGGAGGTAAAACCCTACTCCTGCTTGATTGATCTTGATGATATGGGTATTACAAGAGTTGATCTACCACGAGATCAGAGAGGTTAGACCCTAGAAGCTAGCCTATAGTATGATTGTTGTTCTTGGTCCTACGGACTAAACCCTCCGGTTTATATATACACCGAAGGGGGCTAGGGTTACACAGAGTCGGTTACAAGGAAGGAGATCTACATATCCGCATTGCCAACCTTACCTTCCACGCCACGGAGAGTCCATCCGGACACGGGACGAAGTCTTCAATTGTGTATCTTCATAGTCCAATAGTCCGGCCAAAGGATATAATCCGGCTATCCGGATACCCCCTAATCCAGGACTCCCTCAGTAGCCCCTGAACCAGGCTTCAATGACGATGAGTCGGGCGCGCGGATTGTCTTCGGCATTGCAAGGCGTGTTCCTCCTCTGAATACTTCATAAAAGATTTTGAACACGAGGATCGTGTCCGGCTCTGCAAAACAAGTTCCACATACAACCGTGGACAGAATAATATTTCCACAAATCTAATCTGCTGACGTACCCCGTAGTGTGACATCACACCACAGCCAAGTCTTTATTCGAATCGTTTTTTATAACCGATCTCAGCGTGTTCCGCGAGGCGGTTTCCTCCAAACGTCTTGTCAAAGCAGAGATCGTGTTCCCTTTATTACGGGATTCTCATCAACACGGACGTGGGTAACCAAATCGTGCCTGTTGGTATGACCCCTCGATTGAAGGTAAGTCCCAAACGGTCACGAGGAGGGCTCTTGGTATTCAACCTCTTTATGAAGAGACCAAGGCCTATTCTTTTTCCTCTCGATCTTAATCAAATCCGCCTCCCGCCTTGAGTTCCAACACCCAAAGCTCAGGTTCAGGCGCTTCGGACCTCCGATTATGTCCGAATCCAACCTTCAAGGTCGGTGGATGCCTTTCTCCGTCACGGAGGAAGACGTAATAAAGCTAAGGGAGGCCAGATACTTGACCGGCGATATCCCGCATAGGCTGCCTGCTCAAGGGCAGGTTATTCCCACTCCCAAGCCCGGTGAGAGCGGCGTGTTCGTATCGCACTTCCTCCGAGGGCTAGGCTTCACGCTAGATCCCTTCGTGAGGGGGCTTATGTTGGGGATATTACTACTGGGTGTAAACCGGCCTAACTGGGCCAGGTTGACTTCATCAGTATTCCAAAGGTGCTAAAGCCCAGAGGCTAGGTAAAGGCCCAAGGCTATAGTCGGTTCAGTATCTGTAGCCGTAAACCGGCGTGTATATAAACTTGTATCATAGGTTAGGAATAGGGAGAGACCAACCCGGATACAAATATAAACCGGAGATTGGGACTCTATGAACCAACGGTGTCACCCATGTATATAAGGGGACAACCCGATAGCGGTTCAAGAACAGACAACCATAACTCGAGGTCTAGGCGAAGCTTGTTTGCTCCCTAGTCATTGAAACCCCATCAATCCCATCACAAACTAGACGTAGGCTTTTACCTTCATCGAAGGGGCCGAAGTAGTATAAACTCCCTGTGTCCCTTGCCCGCTTTAACCCCTTCGAGTTAACCTGTTGTGATGGCTCCATGACTAAGTCCTTTCGCTAGGACATCTGCCGTGACAAACCCACGACAGTTGGCGCCCACCGTGGGACTATCGCACGATGGTTTCAAGTTCTTGGAGGGATGCTTTGAAGGACTCGAGGGATACGCCGTGGGCCGGATGACCAAGAGTCGTCGCGGTAAGATCTACATCGACGACGCAGGCTGGGGCCCCGAGGCCGCCTCAATTGAGTACAGGTACCGGGTCCCCTTTGGTGGCATACATGTCTTCATCGGCAAGATCGGTGAACCGGGCCCTGAGCTGGACACCTGCACCGACCTCGTCGAGACAGCTCAGCGTGCACGACCGGCCCGGGTTAAACCGGCCGTGAAACGTGCCTTCGTGGGAGTCATCCATGGAGGAAGCTATGAGGACGAATCAAGATCTGGTGGTGAAACCGTCATTTACTCTGGCGACGAGTCATCAACCGGAGAAACTGAGTCGTTGTATCAGCTACAAGATGGCCGGATTGGGGGTTGTTCCAATGGCGACAGTATTCCGGACCCCTCCGATTTGCCCAACCGGGTTGGAATATTCATGGCCGGTACCCAAGCAGCACCTCACTCATCGACTGCCGTAGCGATGATTTCCGGTTCAGCGGCAGCAACGGCTGCCGGAGCAGGAGGCTCGGTGCGCCCACCGGCTCAAGTGTTATCTGACCTATTCGACGCATTGGCTGCACTCATGGCGGAGGCTAATCCGGTGGATCAGGATGCTCATAACGCAGAGATCGCAAAGGTGAGAGAGCAGATTACCCAGGCCAAAGCGGATCTGGCAGCCGAAGAGGTCAGGATGACTGTCGAGCGGGCCGCTTTGGACGCCCAAGCTTATAAAATCATGCTGGATCAGAACGCTTCACAAGAAGTCATGAGGAGGAAATACCGATCTCGTTTGCCCTCAGTTTTTGAAGGAAGGAACCTTTTCAACACCCCTGAAGCGGGAATCAATAATCCGCCGGTAGTAAACCGGGCGGAGGCACCTGCGACAGGAGCGCCGGTTCAGCCTCGTTTAATAGATCTGCCTCGTCATAATGCTGGTGTACCGCAAACCATGCCTACACCTCCGGGTCACTACTCCAATCCGATGGATAACCTCGTTGCAGCTGCGGCACGACTGGAGGCTATTCTGGTTGAAGGTGATTCATTACAGGCGATCGAAACGCGTCGGGTTAAGGAGCTTCTTAGGACGGCCTTGATCCAACAGGAAGCATACTCATACAGCCGTGACCCGATTCATTCTACCCCACGTCCGGCCCAGAGTTATAGCAGGCGTATGGAGGAACCAGCTGTGTCAAGTAACACGCGGCGTGAAGCACCCCGTGGCAACAATCCGGCTCCCGATGCCCAGGAGGTGGTAGACCGGGCCCGAGCGCGCAGGGAAGCTGAGTTAGCAGCGCATTATCAGACTCATCAGTTCACGCCGGTTCGTCCCACCACTTCGGTTGAACCGGGGCTCACTTCTAGCGCTTTGGGAGTGCCTTGTCTTGTCCCCGCTTTACGCAATGTGCGCCTGCCCAAGGATTTTAAAGGTCCGCGCAAGGTGCCGAACTACATGGCGGATCAAGCCCCAGAGACGTGGGTGGAGAGTTATGAGATGGCCATGGAGATGCTTGACGTTGATGAGGTGGCGTGTGCAAAATATTTTACCATGATGCTTGAAGGGACAGCCCGCACTTGGTTAAAAAGCCTGCCGCCCAATTCTATCAGATCATGGGCCCAGTTGCGAGACCGGTTCATCAATAATTTCAAAGACACGTGTAAGCAGCCCATGTCAATAGTGGATTTAGCTACCTGCGTCCAGGAGGAAGGAGAATCAATGACTCATTGGGTGCGCAGGGTCTCATGAGTTCTGCATTCTTCAGACCGCATCAATGCGGACACCGTAGTTATAACCTTGGAAGGCAATTGCCGGTTTGGGCCTTTGAAGCTGAATTTAGGATGAATGAAACGCCATTGTACTGACATGGGAACCCTCATGGGCGCTTTGGTGAAGTACGCTGATTCTGATAGTACCAAGGATCCCGAGTCTGATGATGAGAAGACAGGGAAGGGAAAGAAGAACGGCAACTTCAGAGGTCATCAGCATCACTCAGCAGGAAACGGTGGCGGAGGCAAGTGTAAAGCGGATGGCAACATGGACTTTGTGGACAATACTAACGTGCAGAACGGGGGCCAGCGACGTAAGGGTAAAAACCGCAGTGGAGCGCCTAGTCCTAATCCGAAACGCCTGAACTATCTGTTGAACCAGCCCTGTCCAAAGCATGGGACAAGGGAGGAACCAGCAAACCACCTTTGGAAAGATTGCTATATTATGCAAGAGTTCAAGAGCTCCAATGCCTTCCGGTATGACCCCGGCTCTGGTGGTGGTTCTGGATCTGGACCGAGTCACGGTGGAGGAAATTCCGGTTCAGGATTTAATGGTAACCCGGGCGGGCATAACAATCAGCATAATCAGAATAACCAGGGTGGTAACAATCAGCAACAGCAGCAATCGGGTTACCAGAGCAATCCAAAGCAGCTAAATAGTGGGCAGTATCATGTATTCACCACTAGCTTGGACAAGCGGGACCGGAAGGTCCAGAAGCGGGCAGTTAATTCTGTTGAACCGGCCGTGCCCCGGTATCTGCGCTGGTCAGAGCAACCAATCATATGGAGTAGAGAGGATCACCCTCCCCAGGTTGACAATCCGGGTCAGCTGGCTTTAGTGGTGGCACCTCAGGTGGGAGGTTATAAGTTCACCAAGGTACTCATGGATGGAGGTAGCAGCATTAACATCCTGTACTATGAGACTTTCCGTCGAATGGGGCTAACAGATAAGGAACTCCGGCCTTCGAATACGGTGTTTCATGGTGTGGTACCTGGCAAGTCAGCATACCCCGTTGGGAAGATAGCATTGGAAGTGGCCTTCGGAGATGATCACGATTCCCGGTCCGAGACACTGACGTTCGAGGTGGTAAAAATCTAAAGCTCGTATCACACCCTGTTCGGTAGGCCAGCCTATGCGAAATTCATGGCACGGCCCTGTTATGTATACTTGCAACTCAAGATGCCAGGTCATAAGGGGACCATCACGGTTCACGGAAGCCACAAGGTCGCTTTGGAATGCGAAGAAGGAGATGCGGCTTACGCAGAATCGGTTTGTAGTACCGAGGAAGTCAAGTATTACAAAGACAATGTTGATCCGACGGATATGACTCCTTTAAAGAAGCCTACTGCGGAGCAGGATCCGGCCCTGAAGTTTACGTCAGCCGCTGAGACTAAGCTTGTTGACTTCGTACCTGGCGATTCGTCCAAGCAGTTCAGTATCAGTGCCAATCTGGATCCGAAATAGGAAAGCGCGCTCATCGAGTTCATCCGTGAGAATCGGGACATCTTTGCGTGGAAGCCTTCTGACATGCCTGGTGTACCAAGGCGACTCGCTGAGCACACTCTTAACGTGGATCCTAAATACAAACCGGTGAAACAATCCCTCCGTCGGTTCAACGAGGAGAGGCGAAAGGCTATTGGAGAAGAGGTGGCCAGGCTCTTAGCAGCTGGTTTCATTATTGAGGTTTTTCACCCTGAGTGGCTTGCTAATCCGGTGCTAGTCCTTAAGAAGAACGGCACCTGGCGCATGTGTGTGGATTATACTGATCTTAATAAAGCTTGTCCCGCAGATCCTTTTGCCCTCCCCCGTATTGATCAGATTATTGATGCTACGGCGGGTTGCGAGCGTTTATGTTTCCTGGATGCGTATTCCAGCTATCATCAGATCAAAATGGCAGTTAAGGACCAGGAGAAGACGGTGTTCATAACTCCTTTTGGAGCCTTCTGCTACGTGTCTATGCCTTTTGGGCTCAAGAGTGCCCAGGCAACCTATCAACGGTGTGTGCAAAATTGTCTCCACAAACAGATTGGCCGTAATGTGCATGCTTATGTGGATGATATCGTTGTTAAATCGAGGAAGAAGGAGACTTTGGTTGATGACTTGAAGGAAACCTTTGATAACCTGAGGACGTACAAGATGATGCTCAATCCGGCCAAATGTGTCTTTGGTGTACCAGCAGGCAAGTTATTGGGTTTTCTGGTGTCCAACAGGGGAATTGAGGCTAATCCGGAGAAGATCACGGCTATCACTTCTCTGGCTAAACCGAAATGTATTAATGATGTTCAATGTTTAGCTGGCCGGATTGCCGCATTGAGTCGGCTTATCAGCCGCCTTGGTGAGAAAGCGATCCCGTTGTATCAGATGTTGAAGAAAACAGATCAGTTCGTCTGGAGTTCTGCCGCTGATCAGGCCTTGGAGGATTTAAAGCGGCAATTGGCCAATCCTCATGTACTCGCCGCCCCCGTTGACAAAGAACCATTATTGTTGTATGTCGCTGCTAATGCTCGCGCGGTCAGTGTAGCTATAGTGGTGGAGCGGAAGGAGGCGGGCAAAGAGTACCCGGTTCAGCGTCCGGTTTATTATATCAGCGAAGTGCTTATTGAGTCCAAACAAAGATATCCACATTGGCAGAAGCTGGTATACGGAGTTTTCATGGCAAGCCGGAAGCTAAAGCAGTATTTCCAAGGGCATCCCATCATAGTGGTCAGCTTTGCCCCTTTGGGTGATATCATCCAGAACCGGGAAGCAACAGGTCGGATTGCCAAGTGCGCTATAGAGCTTGGGCCATACGGTTTGAAATACGTACCTCGGACGGCGGTGAAGTCCCAAGCACTTGTCGATTTCATCAATGACTGGACAGAGATGCAGGCCCCTGAAGAGAAGCCGGATCACACATATTGGACCATCCATTTTGACGGATCACGGCAATTGGAGGGCTCGGGGGCTGGAGTCGTATTAACTTCCCCACGAGGTGACAAGTTTTGTTATGTTCTCCGCTTAATGTTCCCTTGTACTAACAATGCAGCTGAGTACGAAGCCTTGCTCCATGGTCTCCGGATGGCTAAAGAGATGAACTTAAGCCGGGTTAAGTGCTTCGGTGACTCAGACCTGGTAGCTCAACAGGTGTCTGGTACTTGGGATTCTAATGACCCACTCATGGCTGCATATCGTCGTGAGGTTGATGATGTTGCTGGTCATTTCAAGGGTTATCAGGTGGACCACGTGGACCGTCGGAAGAATGAAGCGGCGGACGCTTTAAGCCGGCTAGGCTCACAGCGTAAACCGGTCCCGCCCAATGTCTTTCTCGACATACTACACAACCCATCGGTTCAGCTACCTGGAGAAGCAGATTTGGCTGTTCCTGATCCGGAGGCTCAGTTGGTGGCGGCAATCCATGTCATTCCGGATTGGACACTTCCCTACCTGGCGTACATGAACCGGGGCGAGTTACCAGAGGATGAGATTTTGGCCAGACAAATAATACGGCGGTCCAAGTCCATGACAATCATCAATGGCGAGTTGCATCATTGCAGTGTATCGGGAGCATTTCAACGTTGTGTGTCTCCTGAGGAAGGCTGTGAAATTTTGCGTGAGATCCATGAAGGGGATTGTGGTCACCACGCTGGTTCAAAATCTCTGGTGGCTAAAGCATTCCGCCACGGTTTCTATTGGTTAACTACCCATGCCGATGCGGAGGATCTGGTCCGATGATGTGATGGTTGCCAAAAGTTTTCAAGACGCGCTCATGTTCCGGCTCAAGAATTGAGGATGATTCCAATTACTTGGCCGTTTGCAACCTGGGGGCTGGATATGGTTGGGCCTTTCAAAAGGTCCAAGGACAAGAAGACCCACCTCCTGGTGGCGGTTGATAAATTTACAAAGTGGGTGGAAGCAGAGCCTGTTAGTAAGTGTGACGCAGGCACCGCGGTTCAGTTCATCAAAAAGGTGATTTTCCGGTTTGGCTTTCCACACAGTATCATCACAGACAATGGTACCAATTTGTCCAAGGGTGCCATGAGAGAGTTCTGCGACCGAGAGCACATCCGCCTTGACGTGTCTTTAGTAGCGCACCCGCAGTCCAATGGTCAAGCAGAAAGAGCTAATCAGGAGATCTTGAGAGGCATCAAGCCCCGGCTTATGGTCCCTTTGCAGAGGACGCCGGGTTGTTGGGTTGAAGAGTTACCATCCGTGTTATGGAGTATTAATACTACACCCAACAGATCGACAGGATACACACCGTTCTTCATGATTTATGGAGCAGAGGCGGTTCTCCCTAGTGATATCCGTCACGATTCACCTCGGGTTGCGGCTTATGTTGAAGCGGACAACGAGACGGCCCAACAAGACGCTTTGGATCGGTTAGATGAAGAGCGAGACACAGCAGCTGCCCGCTCGGCGATTTATCAACAAGATCTTCGTCGCTATCATAGTCGTCGGGTCAGAACCAGAACCTTTCAAGAAGGAGATTTGGTGCTTCGACTCATTCAAGATCAAACTGATATGCATAAGTTATCTCCACCTTGGGAAGGACCGTTCGTGGTCAGCAAAAATCTGCACAACGGGTCATACTATCTGATTGATATTCGAGAGCATAAGGACTCAGGTAAGTCAGAGGAGGAGACCAGCAGGCCGTGGAACATAGCTCATCTTCGGCCTTACTACACCTGAGCCATTGGCTCTGCTTATGTACATATTATGACAATGTATATATTATCAATATAATAAACCGGATCCTCAGCTAAAGTGGGGTATCTGTTCGTTTCTATCATGTGTGGTTACATGGCGTTGTTCTGGTTTAAAACGACCTCCGGTTTACCCCTTGCAAAAATTATCAATATCACTTGGGGGCTCGGTCATGTCTGAACCGATGCAACACCTTTTGATAGGCGAAAGCCACGAGATCACTTGGGGGCTCGGTCATGTCTGAACCGATGCAACACCTTTTGATAAGCGAAAGCCACCAGATCACTTGGGGGCTCGGTCGTGTCCAAACCGATGCAACACCTCTTGATCGGCGAAAGCCACCAGATCACTTGGGGACACGGTCAAGTCTGAACCGGTCACGCCTCTTGGTCGGCCTACAGGCCTTAGAGTCACTTGGGGGCTTGGTCGAACCCAAACCATTGCCATGCCACTTGGCCGGCGTAATGCCACGAGTCATTTGGGGACCTGGCCGACTGGTACCATAGCTACACCTTTGGGGAGCTTGGTTGCGTCTGACCATGGTAACACCATCTGATCGGCTCAGTAAAGCATCTCTTTTTGCAAAAAAAATTATCATTGCTTTTGCTTTAAATAGCCTTTCTTAAGGAGTTGCTATTTTATCTTAGTTGCGTTTTTTTTAAACCGACAGTGCTTTGTACCGGTTCAAACAGCCAAATTGGCGGAACACGGTCCATTTTTAAACCGAAGATTATTTGCCCGGTTTGATTTTTTCTGTTCACATCCTTTTTTGGAGTAACAAAAGGCTATTCTGATCAAAGCACGGTTTACACAGTAAGCCGGCGTTATATATACAGGAGCTGTTTTCTCCCATGACGGTTTAGGGTTATCAAACCCCCGTTTCAAGATTGGTTACACGCCTACTTTGTGCCCAATAAATGGCAGGTATTTCGTATCACAAAATTTGATCATATTTGCAAGTCTCCTTGCGTATCTACATAAAGATTCATAAAACCGGATGGCGGTACAACCGCCCTGGTAGTTTAAGATTTTATGATTGCAGGAGATATAAGTTGGCAATATTGACCTTCCAAATAAAGGTATCAGCACAGATGCACGAAGGCATCTTAAGAAGCAAAAGGTATTGTCTATCCTATTACAAGGCAGCTTGGTGCCCAAATGAGATCATTGTTTTCTTGACAAGATATAACAAGGAAGCTAGTTAAAGCTGCCTTCGGTTCACGCCTGCTGGCCACCCCGGTTTGGTTGTTCTGGATCATCCTGCGTCGCTTCAGCTTCCTCGTCTCTACCAAGCGGCTAGAAGTTAACAGTGGTCCAGTCGATTCCCATTAATGCTTGAAAGACAGCCTCTTCATGGATCAGTGAAGACGGTTCAATATCAGGGGCGTAAGTATGCTTACGGATTGGAGGAATCAGGTTTTCTGCTTCAGGGATTGGTGCAGCCACTCTTTTGTTCTGGTCATTATACTGAGCTTGATAATGCGACAAATTTGCTTCCTCTACCAATTGGCAGGCCAGAGGGCGCACCGCCCGGTTTATCTCTCTTAAATCCTCTTCGCTGAATTCTGAGCCATCCTCCTTCAAGCTGGGATAGCCTTGAGCCGCTTCAACAGGATCAAAATCGGGCACCCATGCTTTGGCCCGGATTAAGGCATTGATGGCTCCGGTTCGAGCAGCAGACTTTTTTAGCTCATCAATCCAAGCAGGGAGCATTGACAGTCTCTTCAATGTATCTTGGATCAAAGTGGGTGATGGATTATTGTGTGACACAGTTGAGATAATCCGCTGCGCTCCAGTGTACAGCTGCTCGATTAAGGTGTAGGCGGCTTTCAGTTTCATCCGCACATCCGACCCCAAGTGGTTAATGCGAGTGCCTGTAACATGATCAGCAGTTTACAAACCGGGCTGTTTATAAGAGGATTACGATTATTATACAAGTCACAAGAAGCTTACCAAAGATGGCGGCAGTCATTGCGTGCACTTGTCGCTTTACACTGGTTAATTCATCAGTTACCGGTTTAAGGGCAGCCTCCGCATCTTCAATCTTCTTGGTTAAAGCGGCCTTTTCTGTGGCCCAGTCAGCCCGTTCCTTCTTGAAGCCCTCTTTCAGCTGCTCCATGGTGCCTAAAGCACTGGTTAACTCCTCCTTGGCCTTGGAGGTTTCAGCTTGCTGGGACTTCAAGTTCTCTTGAAGGTCGGCGGCTTGGTTCTCTTTGACCTTCAGTTCAGCCTGCAATCCGACAGTTATACGGTTTAACCAATGAAGTACCAACCACATAACAAGTTATGCGCTTTGTACTTGGGGGCTAATGCCTATTTGATTTACAGCTATCAATTAATTATCAAAGTCCCAAGTTCAAAACAAGTATTCAACTTGGCACTTGGGGGCTAATGGTCATTTGCTCTGATGGTATTTCGGATGCTACTGTTTGAAGATTAATGTCTCGGTTCTAACTATATTAAGTTGAACCGACCCTTGGGGGCTACATCAGCGAACTTTGAAGTATTGAGTTTTATGACAAGACCCGATTCAATTATACTAAAGTTGGACCGGCCCTTGGGGGCTACAGTGGTGATAAACAAGAACAAGTACATGGAGATTACCTCAAATTTTTCCTTCATCATCTTTACCAGATTGGCTTCATAATCACGGCTAGTATATAGCCGGTTTAAATAACCAGAATGAATATCTTGGGCGCTGAGAGCAGTATATGTTGCCAGATCAACATCCTATTTGCCTTTGCTCATGGCAGAAAATTCTTCTTTGGCAGTATGCTTGGCTAAAGCGACGGGATTCCCCGGTTCAGAACGACCAATGCCAGTGATTATGACTTCATCATCCTTAGACTCGCCGGTTTGAACTGGCGTAGTCGGTTTATCGGCAGGTTTGGAGGGACTGGTGGTTTTCTCAATCCGGATGGGACTGGCTGGCTGGTCAGTAGGACCGGAGGTGTTAACAAAACCCTCTTCAGCAGAAACAACTTCATTTTGCACTAGCGGTTCATTAACCACATCTTCATAGATGACCGCTTCAACATTTGGGGTAGCATCCGGTTCAGGAGCAGCGTCTTCCTCAGCTGCCTTATCCAGACGAGCTTTTTTACTTGGCCTCGGTTTGGCCCTAAAAGAAGCAGCAAAATCAAAGACAGTACATATTGAAGGCTACAAAAATCAACAACGTTATGATAAGTGCAAGCTTACCCAAGCATGGTTTTAAGTGGAGGCAGCTGGGTACCAGTTGACTCTCCAGAAGATGAGTGCGAGGTGACCTGATAATCGGAGTCAGACGGATTAAGCGGTTGACAAAAACAGCCCGCTTTAGGACAAAATTTGAAAAGCAAATTAGAGACCTCTGAACGACGTCTCCGAACCGGATTGTTCGGTAAACTGGCGGAGGTAACTACCTGACCGCTGTGTCGAGTTGTGCGGCGCACCTCATGCTGGTGGGTCTTCATAAGAAAGTTGGGATCCAAATAAGCAAGAGGATGAGAAATTTTAACTTTGCGGTTTGCCTGACGGATTTTATGTGAAGGCGGAAGGCTTGAGTCAGAGGAAAGAACAATTACCTCTACATCGTCAGCATGGCTAGCTTCGGCATCATCCTGACAAATATCATCATCAATAAGGTGTATAAAAAGTAAAGCGAGGGAATCAAGTTCTACCTCAAGGTCCGGATTACCCACATCGTCATCAGCGGGCGGATCAGAGGAAGCGGTGGTTCTCCTTTTATGAGAAGACTTCTTAACGACCTTGGTCTTAGGCCGGATTGGTCTGTCCGGTTTATCGGTTTTCTCTTGTGTGATTTTCTTGCTCCAAAACGGATCATTACCCTGCATCAAACAGATGTCGGCATCAGTAATAGACAAGTACAATAGCATCAAAGCTAGTACAAAGGAAAAATGCAGACTTACGGCTGGCGGTTTGTTGGTGGCGCAAAAAGGAAGCAGGCCGATACGAGCGCAGACGTGCTCCGGTTCGTTCAAAATTTTCTTTACAGCTTCTGTGACTTCTTCATCAGTAAGCTGGATGTTTACATGCCGCAGCGGATCGTCAACACTGCCCGTATATTCACACATCAAACCGGAGCGTCGGCTGAGGGGCAGTATACTCCAGGATATCCAACAACGGGCAAGATCAACTCCAGCTAAACCATTGGCTAGGAAAGCTCTGAGCTTGGACAATTGGGGAGCGTACTTACTCCTCTCTTTGCCAGTTAACCTCTGAGGAAAGGGGTGAGTGTTGCTAAGCCGTTCCGGACGGAGACCAGGCAATGGATTCTCTTCGGCAGGGGAGGTGTCTTTGCAATAGAACCAAGAATTATTCCACTCCTGGGGATGACTGTGCAGTTTCGCATGAGGATAAGTGACTTCTTTCCTTTTTTGAATCGCCATACCACCCAGTTCCATATTAGGGCCATCAGTAAACTCTGTGCGACGGTTCAAGTGAAAGAAGTCTCGGAACAATTCCACTGTGGGTTCCTCTTGGAAGTACACTTCGCAAAGCACTTGGAAGTGGCATATATTAGTAACAGAGTTGGGACCGATATCTTGTGGGCGCAGTTGGAAATTGGCTAAGACATCCCGATAAAAATTTGAACCGGGCGGACTAAAGCCCCGGGCCAGGTGATCCGCAAAAACAACAACCTCTCCCTCTTCAGGGGTGGGAGGACATTCTGTGCCTGGGACTCGCCAGTGGATGGTGTTTTTACTGCTTAAAGTGCCGGTGAGAACTAAGTTGTTCAGCTGTGTTTCCGTAACACGGGATGGAACCCGGTTGCACTCATATATTTGCTTGGTCGTGAGAAAATCTACAAGACAAGTGGTTCCGGTTCAAGTATATGTTTGATTAAACCGGATGCATATCTATTTAAACCGAAGGCAGTCCTATCCAAACCAGAGTTATGCAAGGTGGCGACGTCTGGCGGTTCAAACAAGGGGACTAATGATATATACTGGTCCTTTACATTCTCTACGCCAAAGTTAAACCGCCGGATCTGAACATTGAAAGCAATTGAGGGTGTACAAATACAGAAACAGATTTCACAAGACTTCTCTACAACGATGGATCTAAAGCCAGTTCAGGAAAAGGAAAATATTTAAAAGCTTAAGGCGGAACAATATTGATTCAAAGAGCAGAAAGGATATTGGGATCTATGAACTTAAGCATGAATCTACAAGACGACTGCTAAAGGCCCATTGGTAATCACAGTAGGGTTTTTCTTGGGTCTATCCAGAGGTATGAGCAGGAATATGAATAGTGAGCAAGAACACGGCAAGAGCAGGAAACCCTAGTATGGATCCAGGTTGATAAAAACAGAGATCTTACCGGAGCTGGGAGAGACGCGGAAGGACGCCGCGGTTTTCTGGTACGGTCAGGTCGATGCAGCGGCCCAAGATGATGCAGAGGTCAGCAGCGGCGGCGGAGCTCCGAGGCTGGCGGCGCGAAGAAGACGAAGAGAAAGGGGATGAAGGGGAGAAAAGGAAATGACCCTTCGGCCCTATTTATGAGGCAAAGGACAGGTGTCAGGCGCGCGAATCCAGGAGCCACAAATTTCGGAGTTGTCGCCTCGATTATTGCGGATCTGTTAAACAAAGAAGGCATCATAAGAGCTAGCTTCATGATGACGTCATGCCGGTTTACAGCAACCAAAGAAGATGACGACACGACGGTTCAACAGATACAGGAAGATGATGAAGACAAAGATTTTTGCTAAGGATTGACATGAACCCGTTCAAATCAATCTGGGACCTAATGTTGGGGATATTACTACTCGGCGTAAACCGGCCTAACTGGGCCGGGTTGACTTCATCAGTGTTCCAAAGGTGCTAAAGCCCAGAGGCTAGGTAAAGGCCCAAGGCTATAGTCGGTTCAGTATCTGTAGCCGTAAACCGACGTGTATATAAACTTGTATCATAAGTTAGGAATAGGGAGAGACCAACCCGGATACGAATATAAACCGGAGATTGGGACTCTATGAACCAACGGGTGTCACCCGTGTATATAAGGGGACAACCCGATAGCGGTTCAAGGACAGACAACCATAACTCGAGGTCTAGGCGAAGCTTGTTTGCTCCCTAGTCATCGAAACCCCATCAATCCCATCACAAACTAGACGTAGGCTTTTACCTTCATCGAAGGGGCCGAACTAGTATAAACTCCCTGTGTCCCTTGTCCGCTTTAACCCCTTCGAGTTAACCTGTTGCGATGGCTCCACGACTAAGTCCTTTCGCTAGGACATCTGCCATGACAAACCCACGACAGGCTGGACTTCCACGATTTAACTCCGAAGTCTATCCTCCACATCTCATCGTTCATCGTCGTGTGCGAAGCTTTCCTCCGTATTACCCCATACTTCGGACTGTGGCTCAAGACCTTCAAATTGGAGCCGAAGATGATTGAGGGGCAGCACGCAGAGTGCGGAGGCGCCGTAATAAGCAAAAATGCCGACGCCCCATGGCCCGAGGGCTCTTTCCAGGAGGTGCCTAGTTTATGGCAACAAGAGTGGTTTTATATCACAGCTCCCAGGGGTACCAAGTGGGTGGCCCCACCTGTCTTTCGCTCGGGTTCCCCGCCACGACTCACGTCATGGGTCAACAAGGGGCTGGACTGGGGGCCAGTAAAGGATGTGCCCACATTGCAGAGCCGCATCCGAGATCTCCTCGAGAGAGATGTTAGTCTGGTCACGGTGATGCAAGTCATGTTTATTCGCCGAGTCCTGCCCTGCAAACGTCATCCCCTCCGCCTGTGGGAGTTCAATCCGGAGGGATCGTGAGCTCTTCAACACTTACTCGGCATGACGCCCGAGGAGATGTACAAATTGTTCTTCGGACCACAAATAATGTGTCCGGACACCACTGAGGATGCAGGTGTGAGCTACAATCGCCTGGATACCAAAGTAAGTAGCCCCGCATCCGTACACACTGTCCGTTTATTTATCGCAACGTCGCCCTAAAAAAGCCGCTCTGTGACCAGGATTGGATAGCGAAGGCAAAGTTGATCAGGTGTCCGGCCCCCCTCCCTAAGACCTCACCAGACCCCGTGTTAACCAGGATGCTAGAGATCGCGCCTTATCAAGCGCCTTCGGGAGAAGATAAAGGGGGGAACAAGGAGGCTACCACCTCCACAAAGGAGTTTAGCCGGAGGGGAGGAATCAAAACTTCCTCTCCCCAGGGAAGGAAGAGGACCGCCTCTAAGGACCCGGAGACAATGGTCTCCAAACGGGGGAAGAAATCTTCACCAGAGGGTCCTGTACCGGGGGATACCCCGGCCGCACTATGCCCTCAAGGGGATCAGCCCTCCACCGAGCTGTAAGTAAAAGGATACTTAATAATGAAAAAAACCTTGTTTTACTTCTGAGGAAAATAACCGAAGCATTTAGCTTGCAGTTCGGGTCTTAGCCCTTCTCAGCAGAGCTCGTCTTTGGGGGATCTTCTTCCACAGATGATAGAGAGCGAAACGCCTCCCCCTGCCATACCGCCTCATGAAGCAGGTGACCCCGAGGTGTCATCGCGGAGGGTTTCTCCTGATCCGGCAAGGCCAGAAGGTAGTAATATGGCCACCCGAAGTCCTCAGTATCCGGCTCTTGAAGAGAGCAATCGAAAGAGTCCGGCACCGTTTGGTGTGCGGTCGGAGGTACTGAGGGATCTGCTAGAGCGAGCGGCTATCTCAGAAGAGCACCACACATTGATGGGTGCGGTGATCGAAAGGATTTCGTCCACCGAAAGCGGGTTGCATGAAGCCTTTATGAGTCTACTGACGGGTTTTGAGGTACGTGAAATGATGTACATTTTTGACAGTACCAAACATTTTTAGATGCGCCCTGTCTAGATAGTAGCCCGTGAGACTCTGGGTGCTGTCGAAGACGACGACGCACAGAGGATCATAGTCCCAGGAATAATCTTGCCGCCTTAATATGCAGGTGGCGAAGTGTCCGGTGGCCAGCCGGACCGATGAGTTTGCCGAGTTAAAGCGGCAGGTTGACGTGGCAGATGTCGACATCGTACTTGTCAACAAGCGGCTTGATGAGGCACGAGGTATGTGATTCCTCCGGTGACACATGGGAAGAGGAGCATGATGCCAGTATCTATAACGTGTGTGTGAATGCAGACGGAGCTGCCGCCGTGGAGAACCTTCGGGCAGAACTTGCCCGAGCCAATGAACAATCTTGGAAAAGCGATGTGGCTGCCCTAAAGGCAATCGAGGAGCTGAAAGCCGAATAGGCTGTTCACTGCCAAATCAAGAAGGAAATAGCTAGGATGGCTGTGGAATTGAAGAATGCCGCTGACCGTTGCAAGCTTCTTGAAAAGGAAGATCAAGCGAAGAGGACAGACCTGGAGAAGGCCACAATGGCGGCCAAAGACACCCGCTCTGCAATGAGAGCGATAAAGGAGGAGCTGCGTCAAGTCGGGGATATCGCGGCTGGGAAGCCCTTTATGCTGCGGATGAAGTTCGGAGATCCTAAGTACGCTCCTTTGGACCGGCTGTGGAGTTCTGTGGATGCATATCTGGATTTAGCGGCGAGTGCTGCCAATGCGGCCGGATACTTCAGAGATCAAAAAGATTGTGAAGTGGAAAAGTTGTTCTGGTCACAATTTCACGTTCCAGAGCGTCCGCTTCCATTGACTGATCGGTTGGCCGAATGGGCCGAGCTGAATAGATTGTCCGGACTCGCCATGAGGTCTGTTGTGGATCATCTGTGGCCGGAAAGGCCAAAGCCGAACAGTTATTTTAGTTTGTTGCAGCAGTTCCTTGGTGCAGTGCCGCATATCAACGCGATGAAGAGGTCGGCGTGCGTAGAGGGTGTGCGGATGCCCTTGCCCGTGTGAAGACATATTGGGCGGAGATGGAGGCCACCGCCATTGTAGCCCATGATTCGAACGAGAGCCGAGTACCTGCCGAGCACTACTTTCGAGAAGTTCTTGAGGGCGCTCGCTCCATAGAGGCGCGGTGCTCGAAGAATATTATGTTCTAATGACATGTATTCCCATTGAAAAACAATGTTTTTACTGAATTATGAATGCTATTTTATACTTGTGCCTACAACAATTATAATACCTCATGTGCGGTCGTTTATGTATGTATGTATATAACCTGAAATATGGCAGCCGTCGGCTTCAGCCCCCACACATATGATGCGGGGGTGTTCGCAGAAGACGCATGTTCACACTTGATCCAACGTCTTGGTCCATTAAGGAGGTGATAGCGCAGCGAACTAGGCAATCGGACTATAATGCTTTAACACTTTCACTTAGCGAGAGGAGTTTGACAGTGGGGATACTATATAGCCCCTGGTGGCTCCGCGCTCGTCCGGATTCAGGGCGCGTACATGCCTGGCCGGGAAACAGCCCTTCGTTAAGGCGGAGGAATCCCAAAGATTCCGCTAGGTCATCGAGTGGTTGACCAGTCTCACGCTATATCATGACAGTCAGTTTTCGGCTTTCTCTACTGAGGTGCTCGTCCGGATGAACCAGGGCACAATGGCAGTAGTTCTCCTAGTGCCGCCTAAGCATATAGAGCGGAACGTAAGGCAGCAAAACACAGGAGCAGGGAAAACCCAACATTTGACCAAACACATGATTCGGAGCTGATGCATATAAGGCCAAACTCGCGACGCCGAACACTCCCTAAGGTATTCGGTCTTTATGATGTAAACCGGGCTAAGCAGTGCCCTTTGTAATAAGCCCCTGGTGTCCAGGTACGCGCAATATTCTGGCGTAGCCACATGCCAATATGTCAGCATCCATCTCAGTTGTACTAAGAATCTGGGGGATGTGTAGCAACAAGAGACAGTAAAAAAGGTTTACGCAGGGTCTTAATCTAAAGAGAATCCTTGGAACGGGTCCTTGCAGCACGTCTGTGCCTATGTCTCCGTTGTGCCGTATCCTGGACGGGTGTAGCACGATGGTCATCTGTAAAAGAGAGGAACTTAGCTGAAAAGTTGTCATGCAAAAGGTAGGTTATACTAAATAAACCAAGAACAGTTCAAGATGAGTAAAATTGAGCCTAATTGTCACTTGTTTACATGCGTTGAGCCCCTTGTATTGTTATAGGGGTATAGCCATCGAACCTGTGTCAATTATATAGCTACGCCGGACTCGTCTAACCGTGTCCGTGGTCTTAACGACATGTCAGATGCTCTAGCTGGTGAGGTCGTTTAGTGTGCGGCTGCCAAAGCAGCCGCACGGTCTTCCGCGCGCAAGGAGCGCTCAATATTTCCATGTACTGTAATGATGCCACGTGGACCGGGCATCTTAAGCATGAGAGAAGCGTAATGCGGTATTGCGTTAAAGCGAGCGGAAGCTTCGCGTCCGAGTAGTGCTTGATAGCCACTTTGAAACGGAGCGATGTGGAAGGTTAACTTTTTGCTACGGAAGTTATCGGAAAGCCGAATATAACTTCTAGTAGCAGGGAGCCCATGCAACGGGCTTCTGGGCCTGGCGTTACTCCTTTAAAGGTAGTATTGTTGTGGCTGATTTTTGTTGGGTCTATCCCCATTTTGCGGACTGTGTCCTGATATATCAGGTTTAAACTACTGCCGCCGTCCATCAGGACTCGTGTGAAGTGGTATCCGTCAATTATCGGGTCTAACACCAAGGCAGCCCATCCTGCATGCCAGATACTTGCGGAGTAATCCCGATGGTCGAAGGTGATCGGTTGGGACGACCAGTGGTGGAACTCCGCGGTGATAAGCCCTGGGGCACGTGTCTCTATGAGTGTCGCGTTGTTTTTCTTTATCACGTGTAACACGTTTACTGTTTTGACTTCTGGGGGAAATTTCTTCTGTTCCCCAGTGCTTTGCTTGCGAGGCTCGTCCTCGTCTTCGCTTGGTGTATCCTGCCCCTTGTGTTCAGCTTTGAGCTTGCCGGACTGCTTGAAGACCCAACATTCTCTATGGGTAAGATTTGTAGGTTTGTCGGGGGTGCTGTGGATCTGACATAGTTTGTCCAGAATCTTGTTTAGGCTAGACAGTTCATCTCTATTGCCTTTGGAGGGCAGCTTTTGCTGACCTGGCCGAGAGCTTTCTAAATCCGGCGTTTACCGCCGTGCTCTTTGGGTTGTCTTCTTTATTCCGATTCTTGTTTCTGCTGCGTCGTGGCTTCCCGTTTCTGTCCCTGACTTTGGATGTATTTGGGTCGCTGGTGCTACATCGGGCTAACCAGCTGTCCTCGCTCGCGCAAAAGCGGGTCATGAGGCTTGTTAATGCTGCCATTGTTCTTGGCTTTTCTTGGCCGACGTGTCTGGCAAGCCATTCGTCTCGGACGCTGTGCTTGAAAGCTGCTAAGGCTTCGGCGTCCGGACAGTCGACTATTTGGTTCTTTTTAGTGAGAAACATGTTCCAGAGCTTTCGGGCTGACTCTCCGGGCTGTTGAGTTATATGACTTAAATCGTCTGCATCCGGTGGTCGGACATAGGTCCCTTGAAAATTTGCCTGAAAAGCATCATCGAGCTCTTCCCAACTTCCAATGGTGTTTTCGGGGAGGCTTTTAAACCAGTGCCGAGCTGGCCCTTTGAGCTTTAGGGGTAAGTACTTGATGGCATGGGGATCGTCTCCTCGAGCCATGTGGATATGGAGGATGTAGTCCTCAATCCAGACCCCAGGGTCTGTCGTTCCGTCGTATGCCTCTATGTTTACGGGTTTGAATCCCTCTGGAAATTCATGGTCCAACACCTCATCGGTGAAACATAAGGGGTGTGCGGCACCCCTGTATTTGGGTGTGTCGTGGTGTTCGGATTGTTGTTGTGTTGTATTGCATGCTGGAGCACGCTTTCTTGGCCCGTAGATGGATCTGGTTACGCCGTCCTTTTGATGCGAGTCCCCACGTGGATCGCGTACTGGCTTGTGTGCAGCGTCGTTTGCCGCTCTATGTTGGCCACGAGGTCCTCTATCCGACCGGATGGCTGTTTTGTTTTTTTGATTGCGGGGGCTCTAAGGCCTCATCATTGAATTCAGGTAGTAGCTTTCACTTCGGGTAGCTCTTTGTGTGGTGAATGCCGCTATATTTTTCTTCAGTGTTGAGTACTTTACTCCATCTAATTCTGAGTGTATCTTACGCAGCCTTGAGCTTTTGCTTCTACTTTTTCAGACTCCGTGAAGTGGCGACAAGCCTTTGATGGAGATTCTGTTGCTCCAGGTGCTTGTCCGGTGTGATATCAGCCGGACTGTTATCTTCGTCGGAGACGGGTTGCTCGGTTTGATTCTCCGTGTTACCGCGGTCGGACGGTGGTTCAATGCCGTGTTCTTCGTCCGCTGGCTCGCCCTGCTCTATCGCTGGGTCTATATGAGCGTTGTTTCTGCCGAGGCGGGATTTGGAGCGGCGCTTACGCCGCCGCCTTGACTGCTTCTCGAGGGAACGATCCTTCGCTGCGTCCTTCCGTTCCTCGTCGTCGTTTTCTTTTGGTGTGTCCACCATGTATACATCATGGGATGAGGTGGCTGTCGAGTGCCCTGTTGGTAGTGGTTCATGTTCGTCTCCTGCATCGTCGTCCATACCGTCGATGTCTTCGGAGTCGAAGTCGAGCATGTCGGTCAAATCATCGACAGTGGCTACTAAGTGGGTGGTGGGTGGGCTGTGAATTTCTTCGTCATCCGCATCCCAATCCTGCCGGACATAGTTCGGCCAGGATTCTCCTGACAAGGAGAGAGACCTTAATGAGTTCAGTATGTCGCCGAAGGGCAGTGCTGAAAGATATCCGCGGAGGTGAACTCCATGATCGGCACCCAGTCGGATTCGATAGGCACGGGCGCAGGCGGTTCGGAGTCCGTGGCCGGAGAAGAATCCGGCAGTTTGGCGTCACGGCTCTCGTGAAGGGTAAGGTCAGTACTCCGCTCGATCGCCGCTGAGAATGCGACCTCCGTGGCGGGGTCTATCCCCCCGTCCATAGATGGCGCAATAGGCTCCGGATTGAAGGTCAGAGCGGTTGCTGGTGCGGTCTCCTGAACACTGTCCGATGGTAGAGCTAAATCATGTTCATCGTGACCGTGTGGCGCACTCGGCAAGGGCTCGAATCCGTCAAAGATCAAGTCTCCGCGGATGTCGACCGTGTAGTTTAAGCTTCCAAACCTGACCTGGTGGCCAGGGGCGTAACTCTCGATTTGCTCCAGATGGCCAAGCAAGTTGGCCCGCAGTGCGAAGCCGCCGAATACAAAGATCTATTCAGGGAGAAAAGTCTCACCTCGGACTGCACCGCTATCGATGATTGAAGGAGACATCAAGCCTAACGATGACAACACAGAGGAACTCTCAATGAAAGCACCAATGTCGGTGTCAAACCCGGCGGATCTCGGGTAGGGGGTCCCGAACTGTGCGTCTAGGCGGATGGTAACAGGAGACAGGGGACATGATGTTTTTACCCAGGTTCAGGCCCTCTCGATGGAGGTAAAACCCTACTCCTGCTTGATTGATCTTGATGATATGGGTATTACAAGAGTTGATCTACCATGAGATCAGAGAGGCTAAAAGCTAGCCTATGGTATGATTGTTGTTCTTGGTCCTACGGACTAAACCCTCCGGTTTATATATACACTTGAGGGGGCTAGGGTTACACAGAGTCGATTACAAGGAAGGAGATCTACATATCCGTATTGCCAAGCTTGCCTTCCATGCCAAGGAGAGTCCCATCCGGACACGGGACGAAGTCTTCAATCGTGCATATTCATAGTCCAACAGTCCGGCCAAAGGATATAATCCGGCTGTCCGGATACCCCCTAATCCAGGACTCCCTCAACGAGAAAAATACACTGGCGGTCAACGTATGTAACAATATGCTCTCTACGGTCACTATATATAGTTTTGCGGCGATTATACGATCACTAGCTCATCGTAGAGCACCGTATTGCACCCTACTGACCGGCCACATAGTCGACGTGGCACTTTGTTGACTGGTTAAATTGTCACCTGGTTTCTGGGTCCCACCTGTCAGTTGGCAGAGCAAAGAAATCAGTTAAACAAAACTTTACGCAGGTGCGACATGAGTCCAACCCTTGCACGTGAACCGCCCTGGCTGTGTATGTGAGTGCATGCACGTGTCCTCCCTCGGTCTTCCAACAAAGAGTGTACATCAGCTATAAAACAAAGAGTGTAGTACATGATGTACATCTACACTTCCAATGCATTTAGCCTTTAATCTAAATCGATATTGATTGACTAATGCACCAACTTGTGCTATAGGTATAGGCTACATGTCTATCCTTAATTACAGCATGCAACGGCCTTCATTTAATCTTCTTATCTCAATGGTCGCATGCACACATAAGTCTGCTACTTTTGGGCGTTAATTATTCCCTGGTCAATGTGTAAATATCTAAATGTACAGTCTTTCACGGACGTAGGGAGTAGGTTGAGCACTTGAGCGTGAGCGTGTGTGTTGCATCGTGTGCTGTGTGCCGCATGGGTGTGTGAGTGTTGCGTGTGTCCATGTGTAGGTGTGAGTGTTGCATGCATGCATGCATGGGGCTTACTCCCTCCCATTGACATGTTCATATTTCAAGCTTCCTCTGTTCCCTCCATACGGTGATACTCCCTCTGTTCCCAAATAGTACGGAGTAAAAGCCTCCCTCTGTTCCCACATACGGAGTATTTGTCTTTCTACAGATTTCAACAAGTGACTAGGTACGGAGAAAAATGAGTGAAGTGAGCGTAGAGGCATAGGGATACTGTAGAAAGGAAGTCCTCGCGATCCATTATTCCCCATCTCGGTCAAAGAGAACTATTCAACTAGTCTTCGCGGTGAAGTGACAATACACGCTGCAGCAGATGGGACATGTAATTAATAAGCTGAACCAGCGTGTTGGTGTTACTAAATCAGCCTTACCCAGTACTGCCATCATGTTTGCCAGTAGAGCACGCTTCCGCAAATACACCTACGCACCTCTGTCCTCCATTAACTGACATATGGGCCATGTTGTGGTAGACCCACATGTCATCGGTGTAACTATTTACACTCCGAAGGACGGTATATCCTGGTAGTAGTACTAGTAGAATTGAGATTGAATGCACTTTCTTCCCCTCTTCCACTCTTCTTCCTCCTCTCTTCTTCTTCCTCCTCTCTTCTTCTTCCTCCTCTCTTCTTCTTCCTCCTCTCTTCTTCTTCCTCCTCTCTTCTTCTTCCTCCTCTCTTCTTCTTCCTCCTCTCTTCCCCATCGTCGGCCGCACACCATTTACTCCCGCTCACTGCTCGCCCGCCCGCGCCATCTTCCTTGGTAGCTCGCGCGTACCATATCCCCCCGCTCACTGCTCTGCCACACGAGGAGAAGCTTCTTTGCTCGCCCGCCCGAATCCACTTCCCTGCTGGCTCGCAGGCACCGAAAACCCCAATGGCAGAACCGACTGACACGCAGAGCCGCAATTGGAATTCCCTCCCCGATGTTCTCTTGGAGCATATCTGTAGTCGTATGGACCTACTCAGCACCGTCCGTCTGGCCGCATGCTCGGTGTCTTTGTACCGTCTACTCGTCTGCAACCGGCCGGCTCTTTTCAAGACACCCAGCTTGCTGATGCCCGATCCTCGCAGGTGGCCCAGACACCGACTTGACGATCCTAGGGAGGTTGTCGTGGTGCCCCTCGACATGCTACCACTACCCGTCCACCTGTCCTTCATGCGCAACCACTACTGGGCGGGCATGAAGGCCAACTGGATCGTCCTCATCCACCACACCGGTAGTCCGTGGCGTCTCGTGGATATCTACACCCAGCGAGAGATCACCCTTCCATCATTGGATACCGCCGCCATCGAGCCTCGCGGCCCGCCGGACACTCCTGCCTACTACGCACGAGACGCATCAAGCTTTTGGCTCGACCTCTGTTTGCAGAAAGTTGTAATCTGCGAAGTGCCCAAACCATCAGAAGACTACATGGATTACAAGCTCATTGCCTTGTTCAACATGGGATTAGTCTATCTGGAATCCGGTCGCCATACATGGTTATGGCTCATCATCAATCATGTTGAGGCAACATTTCTATCTGATGCTATAGTGCACAATGGCATCGTTTACGCGGTCAATGCACAGATTGGCTGCCTATACTGGTGGAATCTATCGTAGTGTAATTATTCTATCTCATCTCATCTTTACCTTCTGAATACGACTGCATGTTCATTTGTTACAAATTTAGAATGCATAGCATGTCTATAACCACATCATTGCTATATGTTCCTCTCATTTCCTAGATTTTTATGACCACACATGTTATTGTTAGAGTTGATATGAGAACAATTGGCATCTAATGATTGTTACAATACATATTATGAGCATAACATCATGATTGCTATATGTTACTCTCGTTTACAAGATTTTTATAACAACGCATGTTATTGCTTAGAGTTGATATGAGAACAGTAGTAGTAAGTGTTATGGTAGAATTGAGTAGGCGCTGTCATAGCTGTTTTCCTCTCATTGTTACATGATGTTTGAACCATGACATATTGCTAGAATATGAAAGCCATTGGCTTATTTTTTTTAACTTGGGGTATGATTATGACCATGGCATTGCAATTCTCTGTCTATGATATGTGTCACTGTTATAATAATCTTAATTCCCACATACTCTGAACATGATTGTTTATTTTTGTCCTTTTGGTCTCCAATTTGAATTGTTGCAGCAGATGCAAATGCGCTGGCCTTCATGATTCCAGGACCTGGAATCATACCAGCAGATGGGTGGTGGTTTATCGCTCGTTCAGCTGACGGCGGTCATTTGATGCTCATTCGCACGTACCAAATTGGCCAAACCATTACATCAAACCACATGCAGTACAATGCGTGGGGCGTTCGGGACATTGATGGCTATGGCTGCTTTGTGTTTGAGAAAGATCCCAGCTCCATTGGGCCAGGCATATTCAACTGGAGGCAGTTATATAACCTCGGCAACCACTCCTTGTTCCTCGGGCTCAATTATCCGATCATCCAACCAATCATCGATCATATCACCGGCGATGATTACTGTGCTATGCAACTTCCATTCGCGAGGGGGGTGTGTTTACACATCATACCATGGGTTTCATGAATCACCATATCCAGAGATTCGTCGACACAGCTTGTTGCCAGATAATCTTCAGTGTGTGAAAGGCATCAAGCTTCCATGCGATGGATGGCTTTTGCAAACCCGACATGCGGCGATGTGGTTCATGCCAATAGCAAATATGCACAACTTGATTCGTGCTGGTATCTAGACTGAGCCATGTATTCTGCTGCTGTAGCACGACCCTCTTTTGTTGGATATTATGTACTGTTGTTAGTTTGAAGCACTCCTCTGGTTTGAAGGATAGATACCTTCCTGGGATCAAGTGCATCCTAACTCACCTGCGTAGGATGTAGTGATAATGATGATGGAGATGCTGTGCAGAAGCCATATATATATATATATATATATATATATATATATATATATATATATATATATATATATATATATATATATATATATATATATATCAGTTAGGCTTCAAGTGCGTACTTGTTAGTTAAACCTATGTATAAATTGTGACACTAAATACGACTAGTAAGTAGTACAGTAGCAGTACTAGTATACGTCGGGTCAAATTATTCATCATGTCCACACATTGAATTGACGTGACAACACGCTGCGCGTGAGGTGACACAAGAATCCCGGTGGCGTGTTCGGGTATTCTAAACTTCTGATTTGGAGTACCACTTATCTATCGAAATCTTTCATCATTCACTTAAAACAGTCGATTGATCATACATTGAGTACCATATAACTGGAATTACCGATGCAAGTCGAAGAAGGATTGGCCAGTGCTGCCGGCTGGCGTCAAGTTCGATCCCACGGATCAGGAGCTGATCGAGCACCTTGAGGCCAAAGTGAGTGAT
This sequence comes from Aegilops umbellulata, assembly GCA_032464435.1. Lineage (NCBI taxonomy): Eukaryota > Viridiplantae > Streptophyta > Magnoliopsida > Poales > Poaceae > Aegilops > Aegilops umbellulata. Next base: position 326,948,627 of record CP136057.1, read on the forward strand.
GACAGCGCGAGGTTTCAGTCTCTCATCGATTTGTTCATACCAACCATCGACAGCGAGCACGGCATATGCTACACCCAACCTGAGAAACTTCCAGTTAAGACACCGATCGGCCATCTACTTGCACAAACATATTCCTTTGTTTATAGCTCTATTTTTCTTTTTAGACGCAGACCTGGTGAAGCAATTACAATTTGACAGTTAATAAAAAGTGAAACAAGTGACTGCAACATGCCAAAGATGTTATGAAAATGCCAACTAGGTACACTAAAACCTGTATTCCACAATATTGCAGGTAGCACACTGAGTGGCCTAAGGAAGCATTTCTTCCAGCGCAATTCCAGGGCATTCAAAAGGGGCACGTGGACGCGTCGCAAGATACAGTCAGAGTGCGGCATGCACGCAATGTGGCACAAGACCGGCAATACCTTACCGGTGATGGTCAACGGCCGGCAGACGGGCAGCAAAAAAGGTTCTGGTGCTGCACACCAACAAGAACTTCGACCAGCAGAGGACCAACTGGGTGATGCACCAGTACCACCTCGGGGACCTGGAGCAAGAGAAGGAGCGGGAGCTGGTCCTCTGTAAGATTTTCTACCAGACGAACACTAGGGACAGGAGTAAAAAGATTATAAGTTAGTTTCGTATTGGTAGTTGTACTACCTTGTCGTCCGCAAGTTGGTATTGTTGTTAACGATCTTTTGGTATGAACTTCCATTTGCTTCCAACCATCATGCCGAGGGTCAACGTGGATATAAAGCTGAATCATTTGTTTCGAAACAAATTTTCAGGCACCTAATTTTTATTTGATGGGTAGCATAAGCACCCGCCGTTCGAATTCCCAGTTCTCCAATTTTTTCGAAACAAGTGCATGCACTTATTATCATGATAAAAAAAATATCCGTGCTGCATCCCAGTTATCAGTCTGTACTTGCAGAATTCTCTTGTCTATTGAGCACGTATATTGTTTTTTCAGGTCGAGCAAGTTTCAACTGGGTTGTAGACTGCCCAGGGTTAGTTTTGTTTTTAATAGGCCCAGCCCATGACGACAACGGGGCACAAAGATCCAGCAGGTATCTACTGGCCTCTGGCCCGCCAGCGTTAGTTATATTTTGTCTTACAACATCCGCATGCAGTTTTTTTACTGAATCAAACACACGGCCTAGTTCTAAGCACCGGTCCACACACATATCAAATTATCAAAGTAGCGAACACGAATCGAGCCAACATGATGAAAGTGACTAGATGAAATTCATGTGTACCCTCAAGAACGCTTTGCTTACTATAAGAGACCATTTTGGCATGTCCTTTGCCTCAAAAGGATTGGGCTACCTTGCTGCACTTTTGTTACTACTATCATTACTTGCTCGTTACAAACTATCCTGCTATCAACCTACTCCGCTACTTCCAATTTCAGCACTTGCAGACATTACCTTGCTGAAAACCACTTGTCATTTCCTTCTGCTCCTCGTTGGGTTCGACACTCTTACTTATCAAAAAGAGCTATAGTTGATCCCATATACTTGTGGGTCATCAAGGCACGCGGTGGGTATCGTTATTTTCTAACCTTCACAGATGATTTGAGCAGATATGGGTATATCTACTTAATGAAACATAAGTCTGAAACATTTGAAAAGTTCAAAGAATTTCAGAGTGAAGTGGAAAATCATCGTAACAAGAAAATAAAGTTTCTACGATCTGATCGTGGAGGTGAATATTTGAGTTATGAGTTTGGTCTTCATTTGAAACAATGTGGAATAGTTTCGCAACTCACGCCACCTAGAACACTATGGCGTAATGGTGTGTCCGAATGTTGTAATCGTACTTTATTAGATGTGGTGTGATATATGATGTCTCTTACCGATTTACCGCTATCGTTTTGGGTTTATGCTTTAGAGACGTCTGTATTCACGTTAAATAGGGCACCATCTAAATACGTTGAGATGACACCATATGAACTGTGGTTTGGCAAGAAACCTAAGCTGTCGTTTCTTAAAGTTTGGGGTTGCGATGCTTATGTGAAAAGGCTTCACCTTGATAAGATCGAACCCAAATCGGAGAAATGTTTCTTCATAGGATACCCAAAGGAGACTGTTGGGTACACCTTCTATCACAGATCTGAAGGCAAGATATTCGTTGCCAAGAATGGATCCTTTCTAGAGAGGGAGTTTCTCTCGAAAGAAGTGAGTGGGAGGAAAGTAGAACTTGATGAGGTAATTGTACCTTCTCCTGAATTGGAAAGTAGTTCATCACAGAAATCAGTTCCAGTGATTCCTACACCAATTAGTGAGGAAGCTAATGATGATGATCATGAAACTTTAGATCAAGTTACTACCAACCTCGTAGGTCAACCAGAGTATGGTCCGCACCAGAGTGGTATGGTAATCCTATTCTGGAGGTCATGTTACTTGACCATGACGAACGTATGAACTATGAGGAAGCGATGATGAGCCTAGATTCCGCGAAATGGCTTGAGGCCATGAAATCTGAGATGGGATCCATGTATGAGAACAAAGTATGGACTTTGGTTGTCTTGCCCGATGATCGGCAAGCCATAGAAAATAAATGGAAGACTGACGCTGATGGTAATGTTACTATCTACAAATCTCGACTTGTTGCGAATGGTTTTTGACAAGTTCAAGGAGTTGACTACGATGAGACCTTCTCACCCATAGTGATGCTTAAGTCTGTCCAAATCATGTTAGCAATTGCCGCATTTTATGATTATGAAATTTGGCAAATGGATGTCAAAACTGCATTCCTTAATGGATATCTTAAATAAGAGTTGTATATGATGCAACCAGAAGGTTTTGTCGATCCTAAAGGTGCTAACAAAGTGTGCAAGCTCCAGCGATCCATTTATGGACTGATGCAAGCCTCTCGGAGTTGGAATATACGCTTTGATAGTGTGATCAAAGCATATGGTTTTATACAGACTTGTGGAGAAACCTGTATTTACAAGAAAGTGAGTGGGAGCTCTGTAGCATTTCTAATATTATATGATGACATATTGTTGATTGGAAATAATACAGAATTTCTGTATAGCATAAAAGGATACTTGAATAAGAATTTTTCAATGAAAGTCCTCGGTGAAGCTGCTTATATATTGGGCATCAAGATCTATAGAGATAGATCAAGACGCTTAATTGGACTTTCACAAAGCACATACATTGATAAAGTTTTGAAGAAGTTCAAAATGGATCAGTCAAAGAAAGGGTTCTTGCCTGTGTTACAAGGTGTGAAGTTGAGTCAGACTCAATGCCCGACCACTGTAGAAGATAGAGAGAAAATGAAAGTCATTCCCTATGCCTCAGCCATAGGTTCTGTCATGTATGCAATGTCGTGTGCCAGACCTGATGTGTGCCTTGCTATAAGTTTAGCATGGAGGTAGCAAAGTAATCCAGGAGTGGATCACTTGACAGCGGTCAAGAACATCCTGAAATACCTCAAAAGGACTAAGGATATATTTCTCATTTATGGAGGTGACAAAGAGCTTGTCATAAATGGTTATGTCGATGCAAGCTTTGACACTGATCTTGATGACTCTAAGTCACAAACCGAATACGTATTTATATTGAATGGTGTAGCTGTAAGTTGGTGCAGTTCCAAGCAGAGCGTCGTGGCGGGATCTACATGTGAAGCAGAGTACATAACCGCTTCGAAAGCAGCAAATGAAGGAGTCTGGATGAAGGAGTTCATATCCGATCCAGGTGTAATACCTAGTGCATCGGGTCCAATGAAAATCTTTTGTGACAATACTAGAGCAATTGCCTTGGCGAAGGAATCCGTACTTCAGAAGAGAACCATACACATCAAGAGACGCTTCAATTCCATCCGCGATCAAGTCAAGGAGGCAGACATAGAGATTTGCAAAATACATATGGATCTGAATGTTGCAGACCCGTTGACTAAGCCTCTTCCACGAGCAAAACATGATCAGCACCAAGACTCCATGGGTGTTAGAATCATTACTATGTAATCTAGATTATTGACTCTAGTGCAAGTGGGAGACTGAAGGAAATATGCCCTAGAGGCAATAATAAAGTTGTTATTTATATTTCCTTATATCATGATACATGTTTATTATTCATGCTAGATTTGTATTAACCGGAAACTTAGTACATGTGTGAATACATAGACGAAACAGAGTGTCCCTAGTATGCCTCTACTTGACTAGGTCGTTAATCAAACATGGTTAAGTTTCCTGACCATAGACATGTGTTGTCATTTGATGAACGGGATCACATCATTAGAGAATGATGTGATGGACAAGACCCATCCGTTAACTTAGCATTATGATCATTTAGTTTTATTGCTATTGCTTTCTTCATGACTTATACATATTCCTCTAACTATGAGATTATGCAACTCCCGAATACCGTAGGAACACTTTGTGTGCTATCAAACGTCACAATGTAACTGGGTGATTATAAAGATGCTCTACAGGTGTCTCCGAAGGTGTTTGTTGAGTTGGCATAGGTCAAGATTAGGATTTGTCACTCCGTGTATCGGAGAGGTATCTCTGGGCCCTCTCGGTAATGCACATCACTATAAGCCTTGCAAGCAATGTGACTAATGAGTTAGTTGCGGGATGATGCATTATGGAACGAGTAAAGATACTTGCCGGTAACGAGATTGAACTAGGTATGAGGATACCGATGATCGAATCTCGGGCAAGTAACATACCGATGACAAAGGGAATGACGTATGTTGTTATGTGGTTTGACCGATAAAGATCTTCGTAGATTATGTAGGAGCCAACATGAGCATCCAGGTTCCGCTATTGGTTATTGATGTGTCTTGGTCATGTCTGCATAGTTCACGAACCCGTAGGGTCCGCACGCTTAACGTTCGATGACGATTTGTATTATGAGTTATGTGTTTTGGTGACTGAAGTTTGTCCGGAGTCCGAATGAGATCACGGACATGACGAGGAGTCTCGAAATGGTCGAGAGGTAAAGACTCACATATTGGAAGGTTATATTCAGACATCGGGATGGTTCCGAATGATTCAGGTATTTTATTGGAGTACCGAGGGGTTACTGGAACCCCCCGGGGGAAATCACGGCCCTCATGGGCCATGGGGGAGAAGAGGGGACAGCCCACAAGGGGGAGGCACCCCCCCCCCAAGGGGAGTCCGAGTAGCACTACTAGGAAAAGGCCTACTAATGGCGCACTGGTTTTGCCTACTAATGGCGCATTAGTAGCACGCCACTAGTATATCTTACTAATGGCGCACCACAGGTGCGCCATTAGTATCTGGTATACTAATGGCGCACCCACTAGTGCGCCATTAGTATGTAACAGCATGCGCCATTAGTGTGCCTCCAGGGGGGCCATACGTAAGCATGGCTTTGTCATACTAATGGCGCATTCTCCGCTGATGCGCCATTAGTATGCCCACCTGGTTGTGATGCGCCATTAGTATGAATATTTAGTTTATTTTTTTTCCTTTTCTGATTTTTGCGCAGGTTACAAAATATATTATTAGACAGAATATAAAATATATTATTAGACATAATATAGACAGCAGCACACAACAACATCAGTTTCATCGAATACAATAGAAGATTAGCCTCCGAATACAATTCATCATATTAGTCTCCGAATTCAAAAGACCGAACAAAGATAAAACATTACAAGTCTCAAGACCGCGAGTGTCGAGTTTGTCTTCACATTACAAGTCGATATCGATCATCTAAACTACCATCACATAGAAGAGAGTTGTGGTCATCACGATGAGCATCATCGCGATCAAACTGGTCTTCATCCGGTTCCTCCAACGCTCCCTCCTCTCTCCCACTAGATAGCGTGCATATCTAGATTCGGCCTCCGCCCTAGTGGTGTACCCTTTGTAACTGTTACCGCTGAAACGGTGAACCTGTCTCCGACACTCCTCCCAGTCATCGTAGACTCCGGGAACCTTACCCTTGTACACGACATACGACGGCATCTCTATGCACAAGCCAAACAACAGACAATACATAAGCAATATGTAAGTATGCAACAAAAGGATCGGAAGAGAAAAGCAAGACATTAATAGCACGATTCATAGTCCTACTAATAAATAGCATCGATTACATCTAAGTTGAACAACTGTCCAAACCAAAGAGACATACGAATTCATTAAAGTTTAATTACAACATGAGGCAATCAATGTTTCAGAACTACACATCACTACTTTTGACTCGACTCATCGGACAGGAGCGTGGGTGAAGCCGCCGTCTGTCGTGATGGTCATGAAATCACGGTCATTGTCACCCTGCATTTGTAGCGTTTCATCTATCTCACTGTTGGACGGTTGATATCTGAGGAAGAACTGCCCCGCGGTATGAAGACATCTTGATGGATGATGTCCGCAAACTCCGACTGGATGCGAAAGAATTCTTGTTTGAGGTCCGCGTCCTGGACTGCCAACAAGCTCGCGGCCCAATCTTTGAGATTATCTGGTAGCAGAAGTTGATGATGGTTCCTTACGATCGTCCGCATGTGATGGAGGGCGTAGTAGGCATCCTTCTGACCGCCAGGCAGCTGCTTGACGCAGCAGAACTTCGTATTGTGTGAGAACATGTGCTTGCCGTACTTACGAACTGGCTTGGTGAAGGTGCCTCCAGATTTGGCGTAGCCGGGGAGAACATCATCAAGAACTTTCTTGACATTTGTGTAGTCTATGTTGGAGTTACGGTTCGGGTCTAAATACGTGGCCATGGAATATTTCGGGCTTAAGAGGATGAGTGTGCAATGTGTGTCACTGCACAAAACACGGAATGTTAGAAAAAAAAGAACGATCAAAATCTAAGAAATCATATGTTACGGGGCGGTTAAGGGATGACTTACTCGGGAAAGTAAGCCACAAGGAAGTTATCCTTATCTGCGTTTGCCAGAATGACGCCTTCGAGGTGTGAACTCGCAACTTGGCGGTCCCCAGCGCTGCTCAAGTGCTTGGCACGCATGTAGAAGGGGTCGACTATCATGATGTTCGGGGTCTTGTCTCTAATGATCCGCATCTGCATGCTCAGCGAAAACAGCCGAACGAAGGTGTAGTGCAGCGAATGAAGGTTAAACATAGCAAAGATGTCATCAAACCGTAGGACGATCGTACCCCCGATGTCGCCATCCACAAAGCCCTTGCTCTCTGGCACCTTGGCCACAAAAACCGGGTATGCCACATCCTTCTCTCTGATATGCCGCTTCTCCAAAGAAAGAACACTGTCGTGCAGACTCCGCATAGCACCGGTTGCAGCATTCAGCATATTTGGCGGTAGCATCGCCCTACCCACCACATGCACCCTCCTCGAGATATCCTTAGGTGAAGGTGGCCCGTCCTGAGCACGGATCGAACTTGGTGTCGGCTGGCTCGCACCGGCGCCCTTGTTAGTCTTTCGTTTCCGTCCCTTCTTCTTGATCTCCTCTAATGGGACCGAGTTCTGCTCACAAACCGCCTTCTTGAGCGTGTTGGGGCTGATAATATTTCGCACCTCAGCTATCTGAGGCTCGGTGAAGGCGGGAGCTGGAGGTATGTCCTGAGAACTGAACGCCAGACGACGCCTGTTGCAATTGGATTTCTCCGCCGTACCAGCTAGATCGCGGTCGTCTTGGTTGGGTTCTTGAGAAAGAGGCACGCAGAACTCGTCATCGTACCCATGTTCGGCAAAGTACTTATCAACTTTGGTAAATGTACCGTTGTCGTTGTCGTTGCCGTCCAGATCCTGTGCCATAGGGCTATCCGGATCCTGTGTCATAGGGATGTCCGGCAGGTCCGGTAGCGTTGCGGCGTTCTTGCCATGGCTTGGCACCGGCACGACTGGCGGTCTTGTCTGTGGGGTGGTGTCCCCCGCCCCCAAACGAATCTGGCTCTTCGGCCAAAGCAGGGGCCAGTTTACGTAGGTGCTGAGGGTCATCTCATCTTCTTCGTCGGCCCCAGCGGGTCGAATCGGAGGTAACAGCTCGTCGCAGCCTGGCAGCACCCGAACCACTTCAACCCTATACATTGTGGTGGGCATCGGATTACCGTGGAACATGGGGTTGCCCGGTTGAACGATTCTGCCCTTGGCGACATCGACCAACTCGGCGCCCACGAAGTGCAGAAGAGTGCAAGGAACGTCGACAGTGCCCTGCGAAAACATGTACAGGGCGTCAGGGATGCCCAGTCAAAGGCAAGGAGATGAAGTCATCGGCCGAGAGGCTTAGTTACCGTGATGCCGTCGAGCTCGGCTAATGTCGAGGCACCGCCAACGGCGGGCGTGCAGCTGACGGAGGGGGCGCTTGCTGGCGAGGTGCCGGCCGGCGTACACCCGGGTGCATTAAGCTCCAATGCCTGTGCCGGCGACCGAGATTTAGTAGGACTGATCATATATTGCTCTTTGTTGACTAGATTCACTTGTGTAGAGTTCTGAAGGATCCATGTTTTTATATAATTCCCCTAAATTCAAACAAATTGGTCAGACTTGTCTTGCTCTTTTCTTCTGGATTCTGGAAGAGAAGAAGCTAGTCAAGTTAGTTTCAAGTTCCCAACGGAAAATCGAGGGCTTTTGCAACAGCCCGACGGCGGCACGACGGGGCGGCGGCGGCGAGCTCTTGCTCCTAACCCTAGGTCGCCGCCCCGTGGGGGCATGGGGATGAGCGGGGGAGAGAGGGAGGGAGGGACAGAGACTAACCATCGTCGATGAGCAGCAACCGCGCGGGGAGGCTTGCGCCACCGTCGAGGAGCGCGTCCGACGAGGCTAGCCGCCGTCCGTCCGTCCGTCGAGGAGCCCGTCCGTCGAGGAGCGCGGGGAGGCTCGCGCTGCCGTCCGTCCGAGGAGGTCGCGGGCTCGAGGGGGAGGAAGGGGAGAGGGAGGCGACAGGGGCGCGTGGGCGGCTGCGGCGCAGTGGGTCGGGGCAGCGATGGCGGCGGCGTTGTGGAGGGAGGGACGAGGGAAGGAGCGGCGCGGTGGATCAAGGGAGAGGGAACTGGCGAGGGGGAGAGGGAAGGGGGGATCGGGCGAAGGGGTATCCTATAGCAATGGCGCACCACCTCGTGGTGCGCCATTAGTAGTTTTTTTCTTATAGCAATGGCGCACCCACCTCTGGTGCGCCATTAGTTTTATTACAGTTGCAGCAGAGGTTATATTGCACCTAACCCAATCCACATCAGAACCCGCCCACTAGCCCGACTGGTCAGCACGCAGCACACACACCAGGTGGTCTTGGGTTTGATTCCCGGGCTCTGCAATATATTTTTTTGCATTTTAAATGTTGTTTGATATTTATTTGTGTTTAAATATGTTCAAACTTGTTTAACTCATAACAGTAATATTTTTTTATAAAAACAGTAATAATTTAAATACAATCGATCTTAGCGAGTGGTGGTGGGCCGGGTGCTCGTCAGCGGCGGTGGAGGGGGATCGAGATCGAGTGTCCTCATGAATTCAAAAAGTGCCCGTGAAATTTAAAAATATTCATGATATCAAAAAGTGCCCATGAAATACAATCGAGAAATGAAGACTACGATTTAAATACAATCGATCTTAGCTAGCTATCTATTGCAACGCCCTCGATGCGGCTATATCTCCTACGTGTCGAAGCACGACTTAGAGGCATAACCGCATTGAAAGCAATGTCGCAAGTGAGGTAATCTTCACACAACCCATGTAATACATAAGGGAAAGAGATACATAGTTGGCTTACAATCGCCACTTCACACAATACATGAGTAAAGCATTACATCATACAGATACAATCAAGGTCCGACTACGGAACCAAAATAAAAGAAGACTACCCCAAATGCTACACAGATCCCCGATCGTCCCGACTGGGCTCCACTACTGATCAACTGGAACGAAACAACACAATGAACAAGGTCTTCATCGAGCTCCTCCTTGAACTCGGGTGCATCACTTGCACGGTTTCAACGGCACCTGCAAACTGGTTTTTGGAAGTAACTGTGAGTCACGGGGACTCAGCAATCTCACACCCGCGAGATCAAGACTATTTAAGCTTAAAGGTAGGACAGGGTAGTGAGGTGGAGCTGCAGCAAGCGACTAGCATATATGGTGGCTAACATACGCAAATGAGAGCGAGAAGAGAAGGCAAAAGCACGGTCGAACAACTATGATCAAGAAGTGATCCTGAAACTACTTACGTCAAGCAAAACTCCAACACCGTGTTCACTTCCCGGACTCCACCGAGAAGAGACCATCACGGTTACACACGCGGTTGATGTATTTTAATTAAGATCAACTTCGGGTTTTCTACAACCGGACATTAACAAATTCCCATCTGCCACATAACCGCGGGCACGGCTTTCGAAAGTTCAAACCCTGCAGGGGTGTCCCAACTTAGCCCATGATAAGCTCTCGTGATCAACGAAGGATATTCCTTCTCCCCGGGAAGACCCGATCAGTCTCGGAATCCCGGCTACAAGACATTTCGACAGTAATAAAACAAGTCCAGCAAAGCCGCCCAATGCGCCGACATCCTGATAGGAGCTGCACATATCTCGTTCTCAGGGCAACACCGGATGAACACTACGTACGGCAACTGAAGATACCCCAAGTTGCCTAGGGGTGGCACCGCAAGTGGCTCTAGTTTGGACCAACACTTAGACAAGCTTTGGCCCGGGGGGGCTAAATAAAGATGACCCTTGGGTTAATTACTCCCAAGGGAAAATAGGTGGTGGTGAGGCAAATGGTAAAACCAAGGTTGGGCCTTGCTGGAGGAGTCTTATTCAAAGCGAACTGTCAAGGGGGTCCCAAAAATCACCCGACCGCGTTAGGGACACAAAATCCGGGAACATAATACCGATATGACGGAAACTAGGGCGGCAAGAGTGGAACAAAACACCAGGCATAAGGCCGAGCCTTCCACCCTTTACCAAGTATATAGATGCATTAATTTAATAAGATATATTGTGATATCCCAACAAGTAAACATGTTCCAACAAGGAACAACATCTCCATGTTCCAACAAGGAACAAAGTTCATCTTCACCTGCAACTAACAACGCTATAAGAGGGGCTGAGCAAAGCGGTAACATAGCCAAACAACGGTTTGCTAGGACAAGGTGGGTTAGAGGCTTGGTTTAACAATATGGGAGGCATGATAAGCAAGTGGTAGGTAACACAGCATAGGCATAGCAAAAGAGCGAGCAACTAGCAAGCAAAGATAGAAGTGATTTCGAGGGTATGGTCATCTTGCCCGCAAAGTTCTCAGAGTAGTCGAAGGCTTGATACTCGTAAGTGTTCTCAACAGGTTCCTCGTTCAAGCACTCGTCTCCCGGCTCTACCCAAGACAAGAACACAATCAAAGGAACAACTATCAACCATGATGCAATGCGCAAGCATCATGATGCAAAACATGGCATGATATGCGAGATGTGGTATGCAATGCATATGCGTGCTCCGGAAGGAAAAAAGATGAACAAGGCATAATCTTGGCAAACCAAGTATACCGCTGGAAAGGTGAGATGATTTCGGTTGAAATCGATATAAGGATCACCGGAATCGGATGCACGGTTTGCAAAAGACAAGCAAAACAAGAATGACAAGATTCTGCCATTAACAGCATGATGCTACTTAGCAAGCAACAAGAAATTAAGCTACTGCACCCAAACGTACCAACAAAGCATATGACAGTGTTCTACTCAATATGCTTGACAAAATATGAACACTGAGCTACGGCTAATTGACACAATAGCAGGTTCAAACAAGCATGGCAAAAGTGCAAAAGATAACAGGTTCACAGACTTAGTGGAAATAACAACATGCCAGAAATTAACATCAGGATGACATGTTTAGAGCAAGCAAACACAAGTTACAGGAACACAAGATAGAAATACAAGACATGGCATGAATCTACTGAAAGCAGTTAACAAAAGTCCTTTACTGACCATAAGCCAAAAAGGACCAGAAAATATAATTGCACCCATGTCAATTAAGCAAGTTTCGTTACAGATTTCACACTTAGCAGAAAACTGGACATGTCAAAAACAGATAACAAGTAGGCATGTTTACGAGCTCGATGCACTCACTACAGAGCATTGCATGATAAACTAAGCATGCATACATCAAGAAGACATGGCATAGACGCTATAAATGGCAAGAATAACATCATAGCATGCAAGTATCAACTACAACAAGCTTGGCAAAATCGAATAACACGTAAACAATCTGCCAGTAACATTTTATAGCAAAAGTACAGCTCGATTGACTCAAGCTATGGCACTCCATAATTACAGAAAAATGAACGGATGGATAGAGAAAATCCATATGCTCAAAACACTCTTACTGATCATGCTCAAAAGAGGCATAGATCTCTCTGAAACAACATGAACACATGGCATAAAAATAACAGCAGGCAAGGACTTAGTGAAATTACTAAGTCCCTGAAATCAGCAACATTATGTATCCTAGTTTGCATGCTTGTGCTAGTCACCACAAAGATCACAAAAATACATGGCATAAACCTATGGAAAGATGGCATGGCATATCACAAAACACATGTAGGACTCAAGATCATAGGGTGCACACATCAATCATGGCAAAAATGACAAAAGTGCATGTACTAAAACAGATCTGAAACTAACATCACATAGCCCTCTTCTAACAGCATTTCGGGCATCAAGATGAGCCCAAATGAAAATGATGCAATGAGATGAAATTATGTAACCATCGAGGCGAACAATTTGACATGCTATACGCCCAAAATGAAGCCACGGGTGCAAGGATATGATGCGATAAACAAGGGACCAGAATGCAAAATTTTAAGGGACTTAGAGAAATCCGGGGGCGGTGGAAGTCAACCTTGAGGATCCAGATCTGGCGCGCGGTTCGAGGAACTCCGGCGAGATCCGCGGAATCCGGCGAGGTGGGGCGAGGCGCGGGCGAGCTCCGGCGAGGAAGGCGGCGGCGGCGCTCCGCGGCGGCGAGCGGGCGCGGGAGCGAGAGGAGGGCGGCGGCGCTCGGGCGATGGGCGGCGGGGACGGCGGAGTCCGGTGAGGGGCGGCGCGGTGGCGAAGGCGGCGGGCGGCGCGGGCGGCGAGCGAGGCGCAGGCGGCGGGGCGGCGCGAGGGGGCTCGGGTGCGCGGGGCCCGGTCGCGGCTCGGGCGGGCCGGCGTCGGGCTCCGCGGGCCGGCGGCGGGCGCGGAGGAGAGAGAGGGAGGCGCGGCGATGACGTGGCGGCGCGTGAGGTGAGGTGGCGCGCCGTGATTGGTCCGGGCGACGGCGGCGCTGATGTGGCGACTTGTGGTTGGTCGGGGCGAGGTGGAGGCTGGACATGTCCGGCGGCGCGAGGAAGAGGAAGACTAGTGTTTCATCTGCCCGAAATTTCGGGGAGAGACACATATTTATAGGTAGAGGGGGCTAGGAAGCTCCAAATGGAGTGCGGTTTTCGCCCACACGATCGTGATCCGACGAACGATAGGATGGAGATGACTTAGATGGGTTTTGGACCACTTTGGAGGGGTGTTGGGCTGCATCACCAAAGAGGGCTTTACGGTTACCCGGTTAACCGTTGGAGTATCAAACGACCTCCGAATGACCCGAAACTTGACAGGCGGTCTACCGGTGCTATACCAAAGCCACTTGGCAAACCTCCGTCCATTCCGAGAAAGTTTGATACCCGCTCACGGAAAAAGGTAAAAGGGGACGCCGGGGGACATAGGGGCGCCGGATTGCAAAACGGACAACGGGGGAAATGCTCGGATGCATGAAACGAACACGTATGCGAATGCGATGCACATGATGACATGATATGAAATGCAGATGATGACATGGCAAAGAGCGACACGCAAGCACATGACATGGCAACGACGGCGGACACCTGGCGCATCGAATCCGGGGCGTTACAACACTCCACCACTACGAGAGGATCTCGTCCCGAGATCTAGAATGGCACCGGAGGGGAAAGCGGAAGAGAAAGAGAAGAGGTAAAGCTAAGTTGCTTCTTTGACAAACGAGTGAAACCAAAGAACCTTGAGAGGTTGTAAAGCTTGAAGAAATGACACGACGGAGGTGAACAAAATTTAAAACACTCCGTTAGATAAGAGGAACATGGGATACGACGAGAACCAAGAGGTTAAGTGACAAGGTAGATATTGAAACCACTCCGGTTAAACAAGATAGAGAAAGAATAAGAATGACATGATTTGGGCAGCACTCCGACTGACAATGGAAGGAATTTGAACATGATCTTGACAAGATGAGAGGATACTTGCTGAAGTTAACAACACACTGCCTCCGGAACTATTAAAAGAATGGCACAATGGGTAAGAAAGATTTCAGACAGCACTCCGGTTGAGAAGAGATGCAAGACTTGATAAGATGAAAGAGCTCGAATGAAAACACGACACTCCGGTTAAATGGATAAGCAAGGAAAAGAACATGATCTTGGCAAAACGAGATGATGAGTCGAAGAGAGCAACCTCACAATGCTTCCGAAAGAAAAATTAGAAGATAGATCATTGGAATAAAGGGGTGGAGAAGAAAAAGCCAACTTCTGCCACAAATGATCTTGGAGAGCACCCTTCCAAGAAGGTTAGTACGGAGTTGTTGGAAAACCAGCAACGAAACGAATAAGCTTGTAGCGGGCTTATGGAAACATCTCAAAACTTGAGGTGAAAATCTGCCATTAACGAAAACACTAGATTGGATTGATATCAACAAGGAGACGAGAAACTTATATTACCGGTAGGATAAATGAAGAACTTGGGTTATTTATAAGCACCATAAATAGCAACAATCCTTAGGAAAAGCTTTAGGTGAAATCTAAACCCAAGAAAACTCCAATGAAGAGATTGATGGATTTAAAATACCTCGTTCTTAATAACATGTGAATCATGAAACATGAACTCAACTTATCAAGAATGACATAACACCACCTCAAAAGATAAGATAGAAAGAATTGCACTTTAGAATGCAAGATGACGAATGATTGAATCCTCAAAACAAGACATGTGTTGAACACCATGTTTATTTTAGAGTATAGCTTGGCGAATCATAACTCCGAGAGAAATCTTGAAGAACCATTGAAGAATGAAAAGAATCCTTGATGAGCCACCATGTTGAGCCTCCATGAAGAACTCCGGTAATAAAAGAATGATCACGACGAAATGTAGGATGAAAAGAATAAGATATAAGCCTTGCAAAGATTATATGGAGCTTAGAAATGATATAACCGAGAAAACTTTGAACTCCGGAAAGAAAGATGAACAAATGAAACCAAGACTTTTGATGAACCTCCGGAATAAAGAATAGAATTTACTCGATGAAACAAGAATAAGAATTACATTATGCTCGTCCTTCACCAACTAAATTATTGACAAGCAATGGATTTGGCATACTACTTATTCTCGTAGAAAAGATTAAAAGAGATATAGCGCAAACATGGGAATGTCTTCAACGAACCACCGGTAGGATTGGAAAGAATGAATGAATTGATATGATATCCAGGAAAAGAGTAATCTTGAACGAACCACCATAAGAATTGAAAATGAAAGAAGAAAAGATAAAGAAACACCGGGAGGAATTATAATAAGAACGAAGATACTTGGGGAAATTTAGAAACAATAGAATGAAGAGATCACGAGCTGATTAGAGAATATTTGAATGATGCACCGGTGAGATTTGGAGAACGAGAGCTGAAAGCTTGAATGAATAGTTCTGAGATGATGGGCTCCGGAGAATCAAACAGAAAAGACTCCTGAAATGCTCCGGATGGGTGAAAAGAATTCTCACAATCGAAAACAATTATGAGAGGATGGCATAACGCTAGAACCATGAATCTTGAAATGAATGGAGCAAGATTTAAGAGAAACTCTTCTTCGGTCTTCAAATGTTGAGAATGACGACGAGAAACACCACCATGAATTTGTTGAGATACTCCGGGATGAACATTGGAAAGGTTGAACCAACGATGGAAATAATTTGAAAGATCTTGGAGAAAGACATATGACTGATGATAATTCATTCTTACGTCAAACTTCAAAAAGAATTTGGGAATAGCTCCGAGAAAATTAGAAGAGTCAGGTAAGATCCTGGGAAAAGACCTGTGGGTTAGGGCCCACTCAAAAGAAACACCGTTGAACAATTTAAAAGAGAGATTGCACCGGTTGAATTAAATGGTTTGAATGAGATAACAACCTCGAAATAGCTTGAACGGATTAGGAATGAAAACACGAATCTCTTGAAGCATCTTCAGCACTTCGGAACAATTGAATAGTGAGAAGTGGATGATTAAGAGGTGCACCGGTACGAGAAAAACATTAGAAACGAGGAAAAGATATGATTGATAAAGCTTGAATTGGAACCACCGGAGAAGAAAAGAATGACGACTGATGAACTTGAAACTCCTGATCATCTTCATGATAATCACCGGATGAGAACATTGAAGGAAAGAATGAAGAAACTTCCATCAATAAAAAGGATACTTGATTAAGAAATCTGAGTCCTTAAAGAAAGAGGGTGGGAGGGCGGGAAAAACAAAGACAATTTGGGACGGATGAAACAAACAACGTTGGGAAAAACTGAGAGGTGATCTTGTGAATGTTGAAATGATCGGATCCACTTGAAGAGAGGCACGCCGGTTGGAAAAGAATTGACAAGACAACCTTGATGATCAAGAAGGATTAGCATCCACATAGAAATATGAGAACACCGTTTAGAGAAAAGGTATGGAATCAACACTTGACTTCGAAGCAACTCGAATACCACAAATAAAATAAAACAAAGGATTGGCTTGCAGAATAAGCCGGAAACAAACATATGATAGATCCCATATCGTATCATGTGTGTGTTGGAAAGATATCCTACGAGATACTTGAATTCCAACCTATAAACTCCCAAAACTTTCTGGTTATGCAATCAGGTGTTGGGGATACAGGGGACACAAAACATATCACCCAAACTAACAATACCTAGATCCAGCTGTATCCATCCTTCAACACATAACCAAGAAACCTTCGGAAATCGTCTACCTCAACCTTCGAAAAGCATCTGTTATACGAGTTATGGCAATACTCCCGCACTTGCCTCAGTACTGGGCTATCAGGGTTATCTCACCAACAACTGTACAAAAGAGATTTTCGATGTCGGCGTACTAAACTCAGGTATTCCAGAACTGCAACGATAAAATTATGACGACAACACCTCGGAGCTCAACTCCCCGGGACACTTCCACTAAAGCCCTGCTGACAGGAGGCACCAAGACAATGTTGTCATCATAAAACCATCGGAACGATTCTAAGATACCCGCGTGATCCTAAATTTTTTTTAGTGAAATTAGAGAAGAGAAGAGTCAAAACTCTACGTCAGGATGCCTTACCAAAGCGATGAGGAGACTGGGAAGTAAAAAAGAATTCCTAAACTCTCCGATACATAACTCCTAAATGACTCAAAACATTTTTCTAGACACAACTCGGCCGCTAAAAACGATCAATCAGTGGGGGCTCCTAAGGTCGGGGAAGGCTCTGATACCAACTTGCAACGCCCTCGATGCGGCTATATCTCCTACGTGTCGAAGCATGACTTAGAGGCATAACCGCATTGAAAGCAATGTCGCAAGTGAGGTAATCTTCACACAACCCATGTAATACATAAGGGAAAGAGATACATAGTTGGCTTACAATCGCCACTTCACACAATACATGAGTAAAGCATTACATCATACAGATACAATCAAGGTCCGACTACGGAACCAAAATAAAAGAAGACTACCCCAAATGCTACACAGATCCCCGATCGTCCCGACTGGGCTCCACTACTGATCAACTGGAACGAAACAACAGAATGAACAAGGTCTTCATCGAGCTCCTCCTTGAACTCGGGTGCATCACTTGCACGGTTTCAACGGCACCTGCAAACTGGTTTTTGGAAGTAACTGTGAGTCACGGGGACTCAGCAATCTCACACCCGCGAGATCAAGACTATTTAAGCTTAAAGGTAGGACAGGGTAGTGAGGTGGAGCTGCAGCAAGCGACTAGCATATATGGTGGCTAACATACGCAAATGAGAGCGAGAAGAGAAGGCAAAAGCACGGTCGAACAACTATGATCAAGAAGTGATCCTGAAACTACTTACGTCAAGCATAACTCCAACACCGTGTTCACTTCCCGGACTCCGCCGAGAAGAGACCATCACGGTTACACACGCGGTTGATGTATTTTAATTAAGATCAACTTCGGGTTTTCTAAAACCGGACATTAACAAATTCCCATCTGCCACATAACCACGGGCACGGCTTTCGAAAGTTCAAACCCTGCAGGGGTGTCCCAACTTAGCCCATGATAAGCTCTCGCGATCAACGAAGGATATTCCTTCTCCCCGGGAAGACCCGATCAGTCTCGGAATCCCGGCTACAAGACATTTCGACAGTAATAAAACAAGTCCAGCAAAGCCGCCCGATGCGCCGACATCCTGATAGGAGCTGCACATATCTCGTTCTCAGGGCAACACCGGATGAACACTACGTACGGCAACCGAAGATACCCCAAGTTGCCTAGGGGTGGCACCGCAAGTGGCTCTAGTTTGGACCAACACTTAGACAAGCATTGGCCCGGGGGGGCTAAATAAAGATGACCCTTAGGTTAATTACTCCCAAGGGAAAATAGGTGATGGTGAGGCAAATGGTAAAACCAAGGTTGGGCCTAGCTGGAGGAGTCTTATTCAAAGCGAACTGTCAAGGGGGTTCCATAAATCACCCGACCGCGTTAGGGACGCAAAATCCGGGAACATAATACCGATATGACGGAAACTAGGGCGGCAAGAGTGGAACAAAACACCAGGCATAAGGCCGAGCCTTCCACCCTTTACCAAGTATATAGATGCATTAATTAAATAAGATATATTGTGATATCCCAACAAGTAAACATGTTCCAACAAGGAACAACATCTCCATGTTCCAACAAGGAACAAAGTTCATCTTCGCCTGCAACTAACAACGCTATAAGAGGGGCTGAGCAAAGCGGTAACATAGCCAAACAACGGTTTGCTAGGACAAGGTGGGTTAGAGGCCTAGTTTAACAATATGGGAGGCATGATAAGCAAGTGGTAGGTATCGCAGCATAGGCATAGCAATAGAGCGAGCAACTAGCAAGCAAAGATAGAAGTGATTTCGAGGGTATGGTCATCTTGCCTACAAAGTTCTCAGAGTAGTCGAAGGCTTGATCCTCGTAAGTGTTCTCAACAGGTTCCTCGTTCAAGCACTCGTCTCCCGACTCTACCCAAGACAAGAACACAAGCAACGGAACAACTATCAACCACGATGCAATGCGCAAGCATCATGATGCAAAACATGCCATGATATGCGAGATGTGGTATGCAATGCATATGCGTGCTCCGGAAGGAAAAAGATGACAAAGGAATAATCTTGGCAAACCAAGTATGCCGCTGGAAAGGTGAGATGATTTCGGTTGAAATCGATATAAGGATCACCGGAATCGGATGCACGGTTTGCAAAATACAAGCAAAACAAGAATGACAAGATTCTGCCATTAACAGCATGATGCTACTTAGCAAGCAACAAGAAATTAAGCTACTGCACCCAAACGTACCAACAAAGCATATGACAGTGTTCTACTCAATATGCTTGACAAAATATGAACACTGAGCTACGGCTAATTGACACAATAGCAGGTTCAAACAAGCATGGCAAAAGTGCAAAAGATAACAGGTTCACAGACTTAGTGGAAATAACAACATGCCAGAAATTACCATCAGGATGACATGTTTAGAGCAAGCAAACACAAGCTACAGGAACACAAGATAGAAATTCAAGACATGGCATGAATCTATTCAAAGCAGTTAACAAAAGTCCTTTACTGACCATAAGCCAAAAAGGACCAGAAAATATAATTGCACCCATGTCAATTAAGCAAGTTTCGTTACAGATTTCAGACTTAGCAGAAAACTGGACATGTCAAAAACAGATAACAAGTAGGAATGTTTACGAGCTCGATGCACTCACTACAGAGCATTGCATGATAAACTAAGCATACATACATCAAGAAGACATGGCACAGACGCTATAAATGGCAAGAATAACATCATAGCATGCAAGTATCAACTACAACAAGCTTGGCAAAATCGAATAACACGTAAACAATCTGCCAGTAACATTTTATAGCAAAAGTAGAGCTTGATTGACTCAAGCTATGGCACTCCATAATTACAGAAAAATGAACGGATGGATAGAGAAAATCCACATGATCAAAACACTCTTACTGATCATGCTCAAAAGAGGCATAGATCTCTCTGAAACAACCTGAACACATGGCATAAAAATAACAGCAGGCAAGGACTTGGTGAAATTACTAAGTCCCTGAAATCAGCAACATTATGTACCCTAGTTTGCATGCTTGTGCTAGTCACCACAAAGATCAAAAAAATACATGGCATAAACCTCTGGAAAGATGGCATGGCATATTACAAAACACATGTAGGACTCAAGATCATAGGGTGCACACATCAATCATGGCAAAAATGACAAAAGTGCATGTACTGAAACAGATCTGAAACTAACATCACATAGCCCTCTTATAACAACATTTCGGGCATCAAGCTGAGCTCAAATGAAAATGGCGCAATAAGACTAAATGATGTACTCATCGAGGCGAACAATTTGACATGCTATACGCCCAAAATGGATCCACGGGTGCATAGATATGATGCGATGAACAAGGGACCATAATGCAAAATTTTAAGGGACTTAGAGAAATCCGGGGGCGGTGGAAGTCAACCTTGAGGATCCAGATCTGGCGCGCGGTTCGAGGAACTCCGGCAAGATCCGCGGAATCCGGCGAGGCGGGGCGAGGCGCGGGCGAGCTCCGGCGAGGAAGGCGGCGGCGGCGCTCCGCGGCGGCGAGCGGGCGCGGGGGCGAGAGGAGGGCGGCGGCGCTCGGGCGATGGGCGGCGGGGACGGCGGAGTCCGGCGAGGGGCGGCGCGGTGGCGAAGGCGGCGGGCAGCGCGGGCGGCGAGCGGCGCGAGGGCGCGGCGAGCGGGGCGCAGGCGGCGGGGCGGCGCGAGGGGGCTCGGGTGCGCGGGGCCCGGTCGCGGCTCGGGCGGGCCGGCGGCGGGCTCCGCGGGCCGGCGGCGGGCGCGGAGGAGAGAGAGGGAGGCGCGGCGATGACGTGGTAGCGCGTGAGGTGAGGTGGCGCGCCGTGATTGGTCCGGGCGACGGCGGCGCTGATGTGGCGACTTGTGGTTGGTCGAGGCGAGGTGGAGGCTGGACATGTCCGACGCGGATGGACATGTCCGGCGGCGCGAGGAAGAGGAAGACTAGGGTTTCATCTGCCCGAAATTTCGGGGAGAGACACATATTTATAGGTAGAGGGGGCTAGGAAGCTCCAAATGGAGTGCGGTTTTCGCCCACACGATCGTGATCCGACGACCGAGAGGATGGAGATGACTTAGATGGGTTTTGGGCCACTTTGGAGGGGTGTTGGGCTGCATCACCAAAGAGGGCTTTACGGTTACCCGGTTAACCGTTGGAGTATCAAACGACCTCCGAATGACCCGAAACTTGACAGGCGGTCTACCGGTGCTATACCAAGGCTGCTTGGCAAACCTCGGTCCATTCCGAGAAAGTTTAATACCCGCTCACGGAAAAAGGTAAAAGGGGACGCCGGGGGACATAGGAGCGCCGGATTGCAAAACGGACAACGGGGAAAATGCTCGAATGCATGAAACGAACACGTATGCGAATGCGATGCATATGATGACATGATATAAAATGCAGATGATGACATGGCAAAGAGCGACACGCAAGCACATGACATGGCAACGACGGCGGACACCTGGCGCATCGAATCCGGGGCGTTACAACACTCCACCACTACGAGAGGATCTCGTCCCGAGATCTAGAATGGCACCGGAGGGGAAAACGGAAAAGAAAGAGAAGAGGTAAAGCTAAGTTGCTTCTTTGACAAACGAGTGAAACCAAAGAACCTTGAGAGGTTGTAAAGCTTGAAGAAATGACACGACGGAGGTGAACAAAATTTAAAACACTCCGTTAGATAAGAGGAACATGGGATACGACGAGAACCAAGAGGTTAAGTGACAAGGTAGATATTGAAACCACTCCGGTTAAACAAGATAGAGAAAGAATAAGAATGACATGATTTGGGCAGCACTCCGATTGACAATGGAAGGAATTTGAACATGATCTTGACAAGATGAGAGGATACTTGCTAAAGTTAACAACACACTGCCTCCGGAACTATTAAAAGAATGGCACAATGGGTAAGAAAGATTTCAGACAGCACTCCGGTTGAGAAGAGATGCAAGACTTGATTAGATGAGAGAGCTCGAATGAAAACACGACACTCCGGTTAAATGGATAAGCAAGGAAAAGAACATGATCTTGGCAAAACGAGATGATGTGTCGAAGAGAGCAACCTCACAATGCTTCCGGAAGAAAAATTAGAAGATAGATCATTGGAATAAAGGGGTGGAGAAGAAAAGGCCAACTTCTGCCACAAATGATCTTGGAGAGCACCCTTCCAAGAAGGTTAGTACGGAGTTGTTGGAAAACCAACAACGAAACGAATAAGCTTGTAGCGGGCTTATGGAAACATCTCAAAACTTGAGGTGAAAATCTGCCACTAACGAAAACACTAGATTGGATTGATATCAACAAGGAGACGAGAAACTTATATTACCGGTAGGATAAATGAAGAACTTGGGTTATTTATAAGCACCATAAATAGCAACAATCCTTAGGAAAAGCTTTAGGTGAAATCTAAACCCAAGAAAACTCCAATGAAGAGATTGATGGATTTAAAATACCTCGTTCTTAATAACATGTGAATCATGAAACATGAACTCAACTTATCAAGAATGACATAACACCACCTCAAAAGATAAGATAGAAAGAATTTCACTTTAGAATGCAAGATGACGAATGATTGAATCCTCAAAACAAGACATGTGTTGAACACCATGTTTATTTTAGAGTATAGCTTGGCGAATCATAACTCCGAGAGAAATCTTGAAGAACCATTGAAGAATGAAAAGAATCCTTGATGAGCCACCATGTTGAGCCTCCATGAAGAACTCCGGTAATAAAAGAATGATCACAACGAAATGTAGGATGAAAAGAATAAGATATAAGCCTTGCAAAGATTATATGGAGCTTAGAAATGATATAACTGAGAAAACTTTGAACTCCGGAAAGAAAGATGAACAAATGAAACCAAGACTTTTGATGAACCTCCGGAATAAAGAATAGAATTTACTCGATGAAACAAGAATAAGAATTACATTATGCTCGTCCTTCACCAACTAAATTATTGACAAGCAATGGATTTGGCATACTACTTATTCTCGTAGAAAAGATTAAAAGAGATATAGCGCAAACATGGGAATGTCTTCAACGAACCACCGGTAGGATTGGAAAGAATGAATGAATTGATATGATATCCAGGAAAAGAGTAATCTTGAGCGAACCACCGTAAGAATTGAAAATGAAAGAAGAAAAGATAAAGAAACACCGGGAGGAATTATAATAAGAACGAAGATACTTGGGGAAATTTAGAAACAATAGAATGAAGAGATCACGAGCTGATTAGAGAATATTTGAATGATGCACCAGTGAGATTTGGAGAACGAGAGCTGAAAGCTTGAATGAATAATTCTGAGATGATGGGCTCCGGAGAATCAAACTAAAAAGACTCCTGAAATGCTCCGGATGGGTGAAAAGAATTCTCACAATCGAAAACAATTATGAGAGGATGGCATAACGCTAGAACCATGAATCTTGAAAAGAATGGAGCAAGATTTAAGAGAAACTCTTCTTCGGTCTTCAAATGTTGAGAATGACGACGAGAAACACCACCATGAATTTGTTGAGATACTCCGGGATGAACATTGGAAAGGTTGAACCAACGATGGAAATAATTTGAAAGATCTTGGAGAAAGACATATGACTGATGATAATTCATTCTTACGTCAAACTTCAAAAAGAATTTGGGAATAGCTCCGAGAAAATTAGAAGAGTCAGGTAAGATCCTGGGAAAAGACCTGTGGGTTAGGGCCCACTCAAAAGAAACACCGTTGAACAATTTAAAAGAGAGATTGCACCGGTTGAATTAAATGGTTTGAATGAGATAACAACCTCGAAATAGCTTGAACGGATTAGGAATGAAAACACGAATCTCTTGAAGCATCTTCAGCACTTCGGAACAATTGAATAGCGAGAAGTGGATGATTAAGAGGTGCACCGGTACGAGAAAAACATTAGAAACGAGGAAAAGATATGATCGATAAAGCTTGAATTGGAACCACCGGAGAAGAAAAGAATGACGACTGATGAACTTGAAACTCCTGATCATCTTCATGATAATCACCGGATGAGAACATTGAAGGAAAGAATGAAGAAACTTCCATCAATAAAAAGGATACTTGATTAAGAAATCTGAGTCCTTAAAGAAAGAGGGTGGGAGGGCGGGAAAAACAAAGACAATTTGGGACGGATGAAACAAACAACATGGGAAAAACTGAGAGGTGATCTTGTGAATGTTGAAATGATCGGATCCACTTGAAGAGAGGCACGCCGGTTGGAAAAGAATTGACAAGACAACCTTGATGATCAAGAAGGATTAGCATCCACATAGAAATATGAGAACACCGTTTAGAGAAAAGGTATGGAATCAACACTTGACTTCGAAGCAACTCGAATACCACAAATAAAATAAAACAAAGGATTGGCTTGCAGAATAAGCCGGAAACAAACATATGATAGATCCCATATCGTATCATGTGTGTGTTGGAAAGATATCCTACGAGATACTTGAATTCCCACCTATAAACTCCCGAAACTTTCTGGTTATGCAATCAGGTGTTGGGGATACAGGGGACACAAAATATATCACCCAAACTAACAATACCTAGATCCAGTTGTATCCATCCTTCAACACATAACCAAGAAACCTTCGGAAATCGTCTACCTCAACCTTCGAAAAGCATCCGTTATACGAGTTATGGCAATACTCCCGCACTCGCCTCAGTACTGGGCTATCAGGGTTATCTCACCAACAACTGTACAAAAGAGATTTTCGATGTCGGCGTACTAAACTCAGGTATTCCAGAACTGCAACGATAAAATTATGACGACAACACCTCGGAGCTCAACTCCCCGGGACACTTCCACTAAACCCCTGCTGACAGGAGGCACCAAGACAATGTTGTCATCATAAAACCATCGGAACGATTCTAAGATACCCGCGTGATCCTAATTTTTTTTAGTGAAATTAGAGAAGAGAAGAGTCAAAACTCTACGTCAGGATGCCTTACCAGAGCGATGAGGAGACTGGGAAGTAAAAAGAATTCCTAAACTCTCCGATACATAACTCCTAAATGACTCAAAACATTTTTCTAGACACAACTCGGCCGCTAAAAATGATCAATCAGTGGGGGCTCCTAATGTCGGGGAAGGCTCTGATACCAACTTGCAACGCCCTCGATGCGGCTATATCTCCTACGTGTCGAAGCACGACTTAGAGGCATAACCGCATTGAAAGCAATGTCGCAAGTGAGGTAATCTTCACACAACCCATGTAATACATAAGGGAAAGAGATACATAGTTGGCTTACAATCGCCACTTCACACAATACATGAGTAAAGCATTACATCATACAGATACAATCAAGGTCCGACTATGGAACCAAAATAAAAGAAGACTACCCCAAATGCTACACAGATCCCCGATCGTCCCGACTGGGCTCCACTACTGATCAACTGGAACGAAACAACACAATGAACAAAACAGATAACAAGTAGGCATGTTTACGAGCTCGATGCACTCACTACAGTGCATTGCATGATAAACTAAGCATACATACATCAAGAAGACATGGCATAGACGCTATAAATGGCAAGAATAACATCATAGCATGCAAGGATCAACTACAACAAGCTTGGCAAAATCGAATAACACGTAAACAATCTGCCAGTAACATTTTATAGCAAAAGTAGAGCTTGATTGACTCAAGCTATGGCACTCCATAATTACAGAAAAATGAACGGATGGATAGAGCAAATCCATATGCTCAAAACACTCTTACTGATCATGCTCAAAAGAGGCATAGATCTCTCTGAAACAACATGAACACATGGCATAAAAATAACAGCAGGCAAGGACTTGATGAAATTACTAAGTCCCTGAAATCAGCAACATTATGTACCCTAGTTTGCATGCTTGTGCTAGTCACCACAAATATCACAAAAATACATGGCATAAACCTCTGGAAAGATGGCATGGCATATTACAAAACACATGTAGGACTCAAGATCATAGGGTGCACACATCAATCATGGCAAAAATGACAAAAGTGCATGTACTGAAACAGATCTGAAACTAACATCACATAGCCCTCTTATAACAGCATTTCGGGCATCAAGATGAGCTCAAATGAAAATGGCGCAATGAGATGAAATGATGTACTCATCGAGGCGAACAATTTGACATGCTATATGCCCAAAATGGAGCCACGGGTGCAAAGATATGATGTGATGAACAAGGGACCAGAATGCAAAATTTTAAGGGACTTGGAGAAATCCGGGGGCGGTGGAAGTCAACCTTGAGGATCCAGATTTGGCGCGCGGTTCGAGGAACTCCGGCGAGATCCGCGGAATCCGGCGAGGCGCGGGCGAGCTCCGGCGAGGAAGGCGGCGGCGGCGCTCCGCGACGGCGAGCGGGCGCGGGAGCGAGAGGAGGGCGGCGGTGCTCGGGCGATGGGCGGCGGGGACGGCGGAGTCCGGCGAGGGGCGGCGCGGTGGCGAAGGCGGCGGGCGGCGCAGGCGGCGAGCGGCGCGAGGGCGCGGCGATTGAGGCGCAGGAGGCGGGGCGGCGCGAGGGGGCTCGGGTGCGCGGGGCCCAGTCGCGGCTCGGGCGGGCCGGCGGCGGGCGCGGAGGAGAGAGAGGGGAGGCGCGGCGATGACGTGGCGGCGCGTGAGGTGAGGTGGCGCGCCGTGATTGGTCCGGGCGACGGCGGCGCTGATGTGGCGACTTGTGGTTGGTCGGGGCGAGGTGGAGGCTGGACATGTCCGGCGCGGATGGACATGTCCGGCGCGGATGGACATGTCCGGCGGCGCGAGGAAGAGGAAGACTAGGGTTTCATCTGCCCGAAATTTCGGGGAGAGACACATATTTATAGGTAGAGGGGGCTAGGAAGCTCCAAATGGAGTGTGATTTTCGCCCACACGATCGTGATCCGGCGACCGAGAGGATGGAGATGACTTAGATGGGTTTTGGGCCACTTTGGAGGGGTGTTGGGCTGCATCACCAAAGAGGGCTTTACGGTTACCCGGTTAACCGTTGGAGTTTCAAACAACCTTCGAATGACCCGAAACTTGACAGGCGGTCTACCGGTGCTATACCAAGGCCGCTTGACAAACCTCGGTCCATTCCGAGAAAGCTTAATACCCGCTCACGGAAAAAGGTAAAAGGGGACGCCGGGGGACATAGGAGCGCCGGATTGCCAAATGGACAACGGGGAAAATGCTCGGATGCATGAAACGAACACGTATGCGAATGCGATGCACATGATGACATGATATGAAATGCAGATGATGACATAGCAAAGAGCGACACGCAAGCACATGACATGGCAACGACGGCGGACACCTGGCGCATCGAATCCGGGGCGTTACATCTGTTCACAATCTTCTTGCCCTTCTTTTTCGCAAATGGAGTTCTTCTGTGGAACGGACGTCCTTTAGGTAGGGTGGTCCTGCTTCTTCTTGTGGTGTGTACTGCTACTTCATCGTCGTCGTCATGTTCGATCTTCGGGTCGCCGTACTTGTCGAAGTCTTGCTCATTGGCTACTCCATCCATTCCGATGATCTTCCTTTTGCCTCTCCTCACGAAAACACGACTGGGCTTTGGCGGGTCAGTAATGAAGAAGCATTGGTCCACTTGGGAAGCCAGTACCCATGGCTCATTTTTCGCGGTGACGTTCGCGCCCGCGGTCTTGGATTTGGCTTCGGGTATAACCATGGTGGTGAAATACCGGTCTTCTTTTAGGACGCTCTTGGCCCATCTGACACGGAACATCGGGACCTTCTCTCCAGCGTACCTCAGCTCCCAGATCTCCTCGATCCTTCCGTAGTATCTGTCCTTGTCGTTGCCGGTGTAGGATTCCATCGTTACCCCGGAGTTCTGATAACCATCGCTCTTCATGTCCTTCTCCTCGGTGTAGAATGTGTAGCCGTTGATATCGTACGCCTCATAGGTCATCAGGTTGTGCTCGGCGCCCTGTGACAAGGCGAATATGAGTTGTTCTTCCGCGGAAGAATCCTGATGTAAAGGGTACGACAGAAGCTTCTGCTTGAACCAACGCATGAAACATGAGTTGTGCTCTTTGAGTATATCTCCGTTCGTCCACTGTTGGCCTCGGTCATTGTACGTCTTCTCAATAAAGGTTTTGTGCTCTACCACCCAAGGATCGACCACGTCTATGTGTTGTAGCGCGACTAGGTTTGCTCTTTCAAAGTCGGCGAGTCGACCCTCGAAGTCGACATGCATTTCGCGGCGACCCTCACGGTGACCCCATCCAGCGAGCCTGCCAAGGTGCCTGTTGACGGGCAGACCAACGGGGTTCTCGATGCCTAGATAATTCGTGCAGTAGGAGATGCACTCTTCAGTCAGAAAGCCCCTGGCTATACTTCCCTCTGGACGTGACATGTTGCGAACGTATCCTTTGATGACACCATTCATCCTTTCGAACGGCATCATGCTGTGCAGGAACGTCGGCCCGAGTTGGATGATATCCTCCACGATATGGACCAGCAGATGCACCATAACGTCGAAGAATGCGGGCGGGAAGTACATCTCAAGCTCGCATAGTATCACCACGATCTCTTCCTGTAGCCTTCTGAGTTGCCTCACGCCAATCAACTTCCGAGAGATGACGTCGAAAAAGTTGCATAGGCCAAATAGCATTTCACGGACGTGCGCGTCCATGATCCCACAGATTGCAACTGGAAGTATCTGCGGCATCAGCACGTGACAGTCGTGAGACTTCATCCCGCTGAACTTCTGCTTCGCTGGGTCTAGGTATCTGCTTATCTTCCCCGCGTAACCGTAAGGAAGTTTTACTCCTAGGAGGCAGGTGAAAAACTGCTCGATCTCCTCCTGACTGAGAGTGAAGCACGCGGGAGGGTAGTCATTTCTGGTCTTCTTGGCCTTTTTGCCTTTGCGACGACTTTCGGTGTCCTGCTTCGCCTCATCATCATCAACATCATCATCATCATTAGCGTGAAGCTCCTGCCTGATGCCCATTGATTTCAAGTCTGCCCTTGCTTTCGGCCCATCTTTGGTCCTCTCTGGCATGTTGAGCAGGGTACCAAGCAAACTCTCGCACACGTTCTTCGTGATATGCATGACATCAAGGCTGTGAGGCACACGGTGGATCTTCCAGTACGACAAGTCCCAGAAAACAGACCTCGTTTTCCATACCTTCAGCAGCGGCTCTGGCGCCTTTCGCTTCTTTCCCGGCTCTGGCGCCTTTTGCTTCTTTCCCGGCAGTGGGCAGTCTTTCCAATTTTTCAACAGCTTGTCTATTTCCTCGCCGCTCCTCGTACACGGGCGTTTTCGGGGTTCGGCTTCACCATCGAACAGATCCTTGCGTTTCCTCCATGGGTCATCGTCGTGAAGCCACCTTCGATGTCCCATGAACATGGTTTTCGAAGACCCGGGATCTCTATCTAGCTGGCGATACGTTGTGTCATCCATGCACCTTACGCATCCAGAAAATCTGTGGACTACCTGCCCCGCGAAATATCTGTAACCGAGATAGTCGTGCACCGTCGTGAGCAGTGCGGCTCTCATAGGGAAATATTCTTTCTCTGCGGCGTCCCACGTATTGGCTGGCGTTTTCCACAGCGTGTCTAGCTCCTCCTTCAGCAGCCCCAGATACAGATTGATGTCGTTCCCTGGTTGTTTCGGCCCTTCAATTAGCATAATCATGTGAATGTACTTCCTCTTCATGCACAACCAGGAGGGAAGGTTGTACATCCACACAAACACAGGCCAGGTGCTATGTGTGCTTCTCTGGCTGCCAAACGGATTGACTCCATCGGTGCTCGCGCCCAGCACGATGTTCCTTGGATCCTTCCCAAATTCTGGGTATTCAAAGTTCAACGCTTGCCACTGGCTCGCATCCTTAGGGTGACTCAGCATCTTGTCTTTTTTATTTATCTCCGGATCATTTCCGTCATCTTCCCGCTTCTTCTCCTCCCTATCCGCGTGCCAACGCAGGAGCTTTGCTACCTTAGGGTCCGCGAAATACCGCTGCAGACGAGGAGTGATCGGAAAGTACCACATTGAATTTCGAGGAGCTTTCTTCCTCTTCTTGTATCGAGTGACGCCGCACACCGGACATATGGTAGACTCCGCGTGCTCGTCCCGATAAATGATACAATTGTTCATGCACACATGGTATTTCACGTGCGGTAAGAGGACACACGATTTTCTTTGTATCCTCGAAACTGGTCGGGCACTTGTTCCCGTTGGGAAGACGTTCGTGCCAGAATGACATGTTCTCGTCGAAGCATGCGTCGGTCATTTTGTGTTTTACCTTCATCTCCAGAGCCATGAGCGTTACTTTCAGGCGGGTATCCTCGGGCCTGCATCCTTCATACAATGGAGTAACCGCGTCTATCTCCAGTTGATCCAGCTTGGCTTTCTCTCGGGCGTCAGCTCTTGCGTTATCCGTCTGCTTGAGAAGTAGCTCTTGAATATGAGGGTCCTGCACCCAGCCTCCATCGTCGTCTACTCCGGTATCTTCATCTTCATGATCATGCCCTTCGTCTTGATCTTCCTCATCATCATGTACGACATCTTCTACATGATGACTGTGTACAGCATCACCGTCATGATCATGTCCTGGAGGTTCTTCGTCTTCTCGCCTGCCCTCGCCGCGGTGGTACTTGTCTTGCTGCCCTTCCTCATTTCTTGCCCGACGCCGGCCATGGACGACTTCATAGTCATCTTCATCACCTTGCCTCCGATAGCCATCCATGAAACCATGCAAGAGCAGGTGGTCCCGCACCTGCCCGGAATCCGGGTCCGCAATAAGGCTCTTCAGCTTGCATCTTCGACACGGACATCTTATCTCTGTCTCGTTCTTTTGAAGCATCTCGGCCTTCGCGGAGCTCAAAAACCTATTCACGATGCCTTCAGTCATCGTGTGGACCATGGTCGCCTGCGGGGTAGAGCAAAACGATATTTTAGAACCAAGAAAAAATTTGGCATGACCTTCCCTAAAAATAGGACCAAAAAGAATGCATAGTGCCAAAATTCTTGCCGAAACGGAAATGAATCAAAACATTCCGGCAAAATATTGGTAACTATCGCATTTCAAATGCCGGTACCTTCAAACACAAACATATATGCAACACCACAAACATACATAGATCTAGCTAGGCCACAAAAAGTGCATGTGCACGTTGTTGGAGCGAGTTAGGGAGAAAAAAAGTAGATCTACATCATGAAGATAGCTTTCCCTTACTTACCTATCAAAAAAAGGTAATTTCACCACTTAATTTTGATGAATCTATGGTGGAAATGAGGTGAGGAGGAGGAGATGGCCGAAAGCTTGGAGAAGGAGGTGGATGGAATGAAGTGGGGAAAGTGAGTGGGTAGGTGTGGGGTTGTCCAAAATATCTTGTTGGGGTCCCAGGTTACTAATGGCGCACCACAAGCAAATGCGCCATTAGTAACCCTGGTTACTAATGGCGCACCAGCAGGTGGTGCGCCATTAGTAGTTTTGCAAAAAAGTATATATATATATATATATATATATATATACACTAATGGCGCATCTTCTTACAGTGCGCCATTACTACTAGTAATGGTGCACTGTGAGAAGATGCGCCATTAGTAGTTTTGCAAAAAAAAAGAATAAAAAAATTTGCAGTAATGGCGCACTGTCTGCTTGGTGCGCCATTAGCAGTTATAACTAGTAATGGCGCATTATGGACCTGATGCGCCATTAGTATGCATGGAAAAATGGAAAAAAATTCATACTAGTGGCGCACCCTGTTTCCGGTGCTCCATTAGTGTCTTCCACACTAATGGCGTATCATAAACAGGTGCGCCATTAGTATATAGTAGTGGCGCACTACTTTCATGGTGCGCCATTAGTACCAATCCTATCTATAGCCCTTTTCCTAGTAGTGTAGGAAGGGGAGGGGGCGCGGTCCCCCTTTCCCTCTTCCTCTCCTCTCCTTCCCTCTTTCCCCCTCCGTTGGAAGGAAAAGGTGGGGGCCGAATCCTACTTGGACTAGGAGTCCAAGTAGGACTCCCCCCTTGGCGCGCCCCTCCTAGGCCGCCGGCCTCCTCCTCCCCCCTTTATATACGGGGGCGGGGGGCACCCCAAAGGTACACCAAGATTTCTCTTAGCCGTGTGCGATGCCCCCCTCCCAAGTTTACTCCTCCGGTCATAGCATCGTAGTGCTTAGGCGAAGCCCTGCACGGACCACTTCACCATCACCGTCGCCATGCCGTCGTGCTGACGGAACTCTCCCTCGACCCTCTACTGGATCAAGAGCTCGAGGGACGTCATCGAGCTGAACGTGTGCTGAACATGGAGGTGTCGTACGTTTGGTACTTGGATCGGTTGGATCGTGAAGACATTTGACTACATCAACCGTGTTAACATAGCGCTTCTGCTTTTAGTCTACGAGGGTACGTGGACACACTCTTCCCATCTCGTTGCTATGCATCTCCTAGATAGATCTTGTGTGAGCGTAGGAATTTTTTTGAAATTGCATGCTACATTTCCCAAAAAAATTCCCTACCTTTTTATAGACAACTGGGTCATTCTCTGCACTAGCAGCACTTGCCTTGCGATGTTTAACTCTCTCAATTGCATTTTTATCAGTACCAGTTTCAATGGCTATACTAGGTTGCCTATAGTTAAACGTGTCTTGTTATTTTCATTACTGCACAATGTGTGATGTTCAAGTATGAATTGTCCAGCTCAATTTCATCAATACCAGTTACAAACTTACAACACATGACTTAGGATGTTGTTAAGCCTGTTGTAATTAACAGTTGTATGCATTTTTTTTAATATGTCCCTTTGCTACCATGCTACTCTCCGCAACGAGGATATCACTAGAGATGATGTCGTTTTGTTTCAATTTGTTATTTTTGGTGGATGCTAAACCTGTTCTAGTTAACATGAATTTCCATGTACTTATGCAGGGCCATAATGGGCGATGTTGTTGTTTGCCATCGAGGTTAGCTGCATCTCATGTCTTACAATATTTTACATCATTTGGGCAATTGCAGTTTAGCTTCTAACGCTTACTTGCTTCTTGTAGGTACACATGTCAGCGCCATTGATCCACGCTTTGATCCGGGGAAACACCTCGCCTTCGCTACCGCCGACTTGGGGCGGGCTCTGGCGCATATGAAGCGCCTCGGCAAAACTACCCCTCAGGACTTACCAAGTATGAACTGACCAGTTCAATCTTACAAATACCAGCTCCAGTGGCTATGTTTTGTACGGTTGATGTATTAAGCATATTGTAGTAAACACGCCTAACCCGTCTTAGCTATTTTCCATAACTTTTTATAGACAACTAAGACATTCTCTGCTCTAGCAGCACCTGCCTTGTGATGTTTAACTCTATCAATTTCATTTTTATTAGTTCCAGTTTCGACGGCTATACTAGGTTTTCTGTAGTTAAACGTGTCTATTGTAGTAAACAATTATATCCATTTTTTAATCCGTCCCTTTTCTATCGTGCTACTCTTTCACAATGAAGATATCACTCCAGATGTTGTCGTTTTATGATCATTTGCTATTTTTGGTGGATATTAACCATGTTGTAGTTAACATTGTATTTCCATGTACTTACGCAGGGCTACAATGGACGATTTTGTTGTTTGCCGTCGAGATTAGCTGCATCTCATGTCTTATACAACCTTTGTTCCTAAATATAAGTCTTTTTAGAGATTCCAATATAGACTACATATGGAGCAAAATGAGTGAATCTACATTCTAATCTAAACCATGTCTATATACACTATATGTAGTTCATATTGAAATCTCTAAAAATACTTGTACTTGGGAACGAATGGAGTTGTATTTTACATCATTTGTGCAATCGCAGTTTACCTTCTAACATTTACCGGTAGCCTTCTAATCTAAACTATGTATATATACACTGTATGTAGTTCATATTGAAATCTCAAAAAATACTTGTACTTGGGAACGAAGGGAGTTGTATTTTACATCATTTGTGCAATCGCAGTTTACATTCTAACATTTACTGATTGCATGTAGGTACATATATTAGCAATACTGATCCATGCTTCGATCCCTTTTGCGTATGAGGCAATGAGATATTCATGAACAAGCGTCAAGTGAGGAAACTAACAAAGATTGTTAGGCAAAAGAGATGGGTGATGAAAATTAAACTCTTTATTTACACTTTGTTCAAGACAACAGTGAACTTCAGGATGGTAAGTAATGTGTTGCCTTTTCCCCCTGCCCATAACAGTTACTCTGTTAAACATGAATATCTAGAAGTTTCTCTTTTCAGTGGTTTTCGAAGCAATTTACTGATGATTACCTTGCAGCTACATGACCGAAGTGGAGGAAACTAATTTTAAAGTATATAATTCATATTACCATGATAATGGTCTAGAAGTCTTCCTGGAGGCGGTGAAGGATCGGTGGGCGATCGTCACAAGGGGTTGGAAAAAAGTGGTTCGCGCCTATGGCATGCAGGAGGGCACATTATGGGCATTTTGTTTCTTCAACACCATCAGCAACCAAAATGATTTACACTTCTCTCTTCACCTTTACCGCCTCTAAATATTATGGTTCATCATAGTTAATTGTTGCATAATTATGTAATTACTGAACATATTGTACTGAGAATTTATGGATTGGTTGTTGAACCATTATGCTGAGAATTTGAATTCCACGCTTCATATTTCAAAATTTCCTATTTGAATAATAAATTGCAAAAAAATAAAATTAAACAGAAGCAAATAAAATAATGTACACATGGTTCGAAACAAAACAGTGTGTGTGATGGAAAATATAGAACATACGGTTCTTTGATGTGAAACGTTTGCATGCTCGACGGACGCACACACGGTTTTGTCTCATATGCATGTGCGATTCATAGTAATACGCCAAATGTTTCAAATATGTATGCATGTCTAATATTGGACAAAAAGAAGACGATGCATATATGGAGCCCGTGTGTGATAGGAATATCTATTGCACACACTTATTAAAATAGACATGTTGGCGATAGTAGAGGCACCACACACATTTTACATTTTTAACTGTGTGCGATAACGTGTCTATCATAAACACATCGGTAGATTAAATGTTTGTGATATCCACCTTTTCCACACGACTATAGCAACGTAATCGTTTCGGATGTCTCTCGGATTAGAAACGTAATGTCGAGACATAACATGTGGGACATGTGCGACTTCTCATACGTTTATTCTATGGAAATCGTCAGTATCCACTCGCCAATCCCCGACGGTTTATAGGTCGTGTGAGAAGGACCCCCCCTCCCCCTATTGCACACACTGACAAGGCGACGGTTTAAAACTTAGGTCACGGAAAGTGGTAAAAATTGTTTGTATAGCACGTAACGGTACCGATGATGGTTAACCCACTTGCCAGGCCCATCTATGATCACTTGCCATGTGTGGTGCCTATTGACACTTAAATTCCAAAAGCATATGTTGTTATATTTGAAAATTATTGGATAAGGAAACATAGTTTCTTTGAGTAGTTCAAAACATTTGGACCACTTATATCTATGGCAGCAGTGCTAAATCAATTTAAGCTAAGTTTAAGTTGCTCAGAAAAGCACTGAAAAGATCGAATGAGAACATCTCTAACCAGGATATTTATATTAAAAATTACAATAATGTAAGTGTAAGATGAGCCTCAGGAACATCATGTCTTCTTCACATCACTGAATGTGTTTTAGAGAAATGTAAAAAAAAAGCTTGTTGCGCTTGTTGCTGTAAAATAAGATGGGCTACACTGGGGGATGAGAGCACTGCTTTTCCATTCCATGGATACTGTCGAGTACAGACATAGCAAAATTGCATGCTTAACCTTTATGATGGTAGAGATATTTCAGATCATGGTCATAAGGTTGTTGTGTTGTGGCACATGTACTTGAAAATGGGGCAATCCACTCGAGTTGTTTTTACACCTGAAGTTTTAGAGTTACTTGGAACTGTTTAGGATGAGAGTGAGCTTTTAGTTAACCTTACCAGAGAGGAAATTGATCAAGTGGTAAAGGAAACTCTGCTGGATAAGTCACCAGGATCACATGGCTTCAATGGTTAGTTTCTCAAGCAATGTTGGCATATTGTTAAGGTGGATGTTTACAAGTTGTGCTTTGATTTCAGCAGGACAAGGTTAATGTGGATTGCATAAACGACTCTCTTATAACTTTGATTCCTAAAGTTGTGCTTGCTCAGACCAGCTGCAAGTACTCGTTTCCACCCTAGAGGTGTTTTGGGCTGCCACTGGTCTAAGAGTAAAATTTTCTAAATCTTGCATGGTACCTCTTTAACTATTTTGAAAATTTAACAAATGAGTTGGGTGATCTTTTGGGATGCAAAGTGGGGAAAACTGTCTTTTACATACATGGGGTTACTGATAGAGGGATAACGGAGGTCACCTTTAGCCGCCTCTAGGAGGAGACTCATTTGTTGCCTCTATCCGGTAGGGGAGGAAAAATGGTGGCGTGTGTGATACAAAGTTGCGGTAGTATGCACATATATATACTTGGATCTACCCACACATAGAAACATATAAAGTGACTTGGTTATCCGAACCTAGAATTGTCGATTTGCATAATTAAGTAACACACTTACTAGTGGTAAATCCAGACTCCTTGAGAACGCCTTAGCCCTATTGCAGATTTCATCACTTTCATTACTCTCTTGTTCTTTATTTTTATTCATGAACGCTTTAATTCCCGTCACAATACTCTTGGAATATTTTCGCTTCCGCATTCCTTTTGCTTTGAATCTCAACAAACTCGCGGGCACATTTCGATAGACCTCTACAAGAGGTAAAGACCACTTCCCAACTCTCTGTGGGATCCTTACTTCGAAAAGGCTACGACTCAACCATGTGCACATGGAAGACATCAATGGTTTTGACCATGGTGTCCGAGGGA
Organism: Aegilops umbellulata; assembly: GCA_032464435.1. Lineage (NCBI taxonomy): Eukaryota > Viridiplantae > Streptophyta > Magnoliopsida > Poales > Poaceae > Aegilops > Aegilops umbellulata. The sequence continues at coordinate 326,985,782 of CP136057.1, forward strand.
CTGTAGCCGGTGCTGGCATTATGAATGCAATTCCCAAAACCAGCACCTTTCCTTTGAATACTTCCTCTACACCCTGACTTCTGAGATGCAAAATGAAAGTAAGATAGCTGCATAAAAACTGCTCTGAAACCACCACTGTCAGCAGTGGTTTATGGTGAGTAGCATCATTATGAACACTCCAAATCCGCCAAGCATCAAGATCATGATTTTGATTTCCTCTTAGTTGTTCATCAGTACACTAAACAACCATTCGTGATCTATCTTCACCACTTCTTCATGAGAAGGTAATGGCCACACCTCTCTCATAGCATTCCATGTTAATATATATTGTATGTGGGAAAACCACAAGTGCATGAAAAACATGTTCATCTTTTGCATCAATAGGTCGTGGGTTGCACGAACACTAAGATGCCTCCTTTGTTTCAAAAAAGGTTTGTCGGCGAAACATCATTGACAACACCTGAGATTGTTTTCTTCATCTTTGGTGGAGTCGGACCACACCAGACTAAGTTCCACACTAAGCGGTCACCATGGGATATAGTATTGGCAGACCCGCATGTGAACTTGTCATAGTGCTCAAAGGCAGCTACGTGGCAAGTGCTCCTGATATAAAATAAACCAGGTCGTTTGGGGAAGCAGGCGAACAAATCTTCTCTTTGCTGTGGTGATGTTCTAATATTTGGAATCTCTTGGACATCTGTGAGATGAAAATGCATATTCAACAGCTATGTCTTCCATAACCCATAACTATCTAGGAAATATGACATATGATTCAATCTACATCTCCCCTTGGGTGTAATCGGACAAAATGATGACCCACGAGGACTCCAATGATCTCTCCAGGTTCTAATTGAAGTGTCGTCACCGGCCGCCAAATAATCCCTTTCTCCAAAAGTTCCAAGCTATATTCAATATCTTCCAAACAAATGAAGCATTTCCCGCAAAAAAATATATCAAGTAATTTTCTGTTTGAGTAGTATTTAGCACAAAGCAGCCGAGCACATAGGCGTAGACTTTCTAGGGCATGCAAAAGTCTCCAACCTTGTTTGGCCAATAAAGGTTGGTTGAAAAGCTCCATGTGTGGAATCCCAAACCCCCCCATATATTCTTTGGTCCCCTTTGCATCTAAAGTTTGGACTAAGTCCACGACATATTAGAACGCAGCCACATTTGTGGTGGTGCATCCGACCTAGTATCACCTTGTAAAAGTATCCGAAACTATATTGAATATAATTGTGATATGTATTTGACACGCAAAAAGAGAAATTTGTTGTGATAGTGGGCTAGATAAATAATTCAACTTAAATTTAAGTACTGCCGCTATCTATAGCCAGGCTTATCTTTTCCATTTGTTGCTCGAGTAGGTTGTTCTCGTATTATGTTTCTATGTCCTGCCAGATTAATTTTTATCTATGTTGCAAAACACTTGGAAATTTTGAATTTTTGTAGATGGGTGCATCACGGAAATCCCTTTTGGAGCTCGGCCTCCAGTGAGGCCTCCAAATTCAAATTTGAAATTTCATCGAAATTCATATTTTTACATTTTAAAAAATAGTACTAAAAAAATACAGATATATATGAAGGTATAACACATATGTGTATAAATTTTCAGTTCAAAATACATTGAAATGAGGGTTGTGCGAAAAAGACAAATATAAGGTTGTTTAACACATGATACTATTCATCCTCCCAGGTTATGAATTTGCCTTTTTTGTACAGATCGCAGCTCAAGGTATTTCATCATGAATTTTTACACATATGTGAGTTGCATCCTTAGGTACATCCTTACATACACGCATATTTTTTCAGAATTGTTTGAACCATAAAAGTTTGAATTTGAATTTTTTTAAAATAAAGGCCTCCATGGAGCTCGGCCTAAAAAACGCCTCTCTCGGGTGCATCAGCTGCACTTAGCTTATGTTACCCAAGATACACTCTCATTGTTCACATGTCAACCTATTTATGAGGTGACATTTGTTAGCTACTCCATTGAGTATGATTAGTCGTTACCATGAGTCACCAAACAAACATGCAATTTCTTGTACTCCCTCTGTAAACTAATATAAGAGCCTGTAGATCACTACTTTAGTGATCTAAACGCTCTTATATTAGTTCACAGAGCGAGTATCAATCAATTTACTTAAAAGCCTTAACAAAGAACAAATCAATATTGTTTACATTTTCCACAAGTCCAAAAATATATAACTAACATCTTCGGGCATGTACGCGCCTAAACAGCTTTTCAGTTTTGCTGCACAATACAGGGAAATGAAACCAGAAAGAGGTCTAGCTTGTGAATGGAGGCTACATGGGATTACAAAGCTGCCAGTGCACAAGATGTGGGGTACAACTTGTGCATACAGACTGGAAAGAATAGGATCTGACTATATAACGTAGCAAAATGATACAAGTTTGGATTCTTCTCTTATTCAAGCTGTTCATCATGAAAAAATATGGACTTTTATGAACAAAATGGATCAACGGGTGGCATCTCTGCTGTAGAACTGATCCAAGGTCTTCGCAGGAATACGGTGGAGAAGTTCACGGGGGAATATGCGTAGCAATGTCCATGCCAGATCAAGTGACTGAAAAATGTTCCGAGTATCGTATGCTCCTTGCGCTACAAATTTCCTCTCAAACTTATCGAGGAATTCTAAATAGAGCTGCACGATGAGAATCATATCATTAGTTTTGTACTAAAAGATAATCGATGCACAACTAAATTAACTAGCAACAGACCAGGTCCTCAGATGAAAGAGCCTCCTCTCCAACAACTGCTTTCATGGCTTGAACATCCTTCCCAATGGCGTAGTTGGCATACAGCTGAACAGAAGGTCATGTTAGCCCATCAACATATATCATAAGGTGAATGAGACATAAAAATGATCTCAAATGCAAACAAATACCTGATTGGACACATCTGAATGATCCCGGCGTGTCATACCTTCACCAATAGCACTCTGCACGTAAAGAATTATGACATAATTCTCCATGTGATCCCAAACTAAGAAACACTAAATACCACAAATTTTGACTAGCTACAAAAGTACCTTCATCAGACGAGAAAGAGATGGCAGGACGTTGATGGGTGGGTATATCTGAGAAAGCAACACAATACTTCCGTTAATCCGTTAGATAATAAAAAAGAAATCCCTCACAATCATGTATTGAAGGAACAATCAATGCTTATAACAGGAGGAAAAGCGACAACAAAAAAAGAACATGCAAGTGCACCTGTCTATTATGAAGCTGTCTGTCAATATATATCTGCCCTTCAGTAATGTATCCCGTAAGATCAGGAGTTGGATGGGTGATATCTGTTGAGGAAACGAACAAAAGGTCAGGCATGACACTGCGATCTGCTGGGAAGCAAGACTACTAATCCACTGGATAGACATCAAACAACATTCAGGCAGCGGATACTTAGATTTCTAGTTTTTTTCCCACCTGATAGAGTTCTAGTTAAGTGGATTTTTCTAATGGATAGGGTGCAACATACCACACAAAGTGGGCTGAAAATTGCAACTGCAAAAAAAGAGGCTTCCTAGAATGGAAATAATGTAGGATTAAAGATAATAACTCTAGCAATGCAACTGGTCCGTTGCTTACCATCATTAGGCATTGTAAGAATAGGAATTTGGGTAATTGATCCTTTTCTTCCCTCGATACGCCCAGCTCGCTCATATATGGTGGCCAGATCAGTATACATATACCCAGGATAACCACGCCTACCAGGTACCTCTTCTCGTGCTGCTGAGACCTAAACATAAATAAAATTCACATGTAATTAAGAAAATCAAAATCGCTGAGTCTTCGACCATATACAAAAGATGACGGATGACACTGTCCTGAAAGGCGACGTATCAAGTGAAAACTTGATTTCAGTGAAAATCTGGAAACTTGGATCCCACCCCGTTGGATCTGTAGCGAACTGCATCTACTCAAGGGCGGAGCTCCCACCAGCAACTTAAACGCACATTAGCACAAAACCCCCTCCTTCCTAGTAATGTTGTCAGGTTTTTGAGCATTGGCTTATCCTCTACCGCCCCTACCCGTCCCTACCCCGCAGCGAAATAGCCATGGCGGCGACGCCGGCGCGCCCCACGCCGGATGGCTGCCGAGGGGAGGCGCCACAGCCGGCGCTGCCAAATGCGGCGGCACGTCCATGCACCGTTCCGACTCCCCTTGGCAGGGACAGCTCCTGCGGCGCGGCGGCCAGAGACAACGCTCCCAACGGCGGCAGCGCAGCCACGCATCACGTTGAAGCCCCTCGGCGGGGAGGGCTCGCGAGGTGAGGCGACTACAGCAGGCGGGGCTCATAGCTGTGGCGGTGCAGGCACTTAAGCTCACCTCGAGATGGGTCCCAACACTCGAGCGGCGCCGTGGTCGTGTCCTGTATGTGTATGTAGGAAGCCCATCCCGCAAAAGTGTGCTGCAATTTTCATGTAAATTCCGTGTAGGTAGTATCTGATTCAGTGTGAAGTTGTAGCTCCTCCTAATTCTTGATGTACAGAATTTTCCCTCTGAATTTTGCTCCTCCTTTGTAAACTTGTAGCTGAATGTTGGTGTATTACCACTCAAGGTTCAACGGGATTTTTTGCTTTAGTTTATAGTATATGACTAACAGAGTGACTTGTTTGTACAGATCTGAATAATGATGGAAACACCATTGCAACTAGCTACATGATTACACTTTCTAGTAATAAGTATAGAAGAAAGTAATAACTGAAAATGCAGTAAGCATCAGAAGGTTTGCATGCTTGCAGCAAAGAGCAGTTCATGTTCCTGAAATGCAGTAAGCATAAAAAAGCTTGCAGGCTTTCAGCAAATAGCAGTTTCTATTCCTAAAAGATCACAAGCATACTCTGCATAATGGGTTGTTTCATTTCTACAGGAGAAAATAACCTACAAAATGGCCCAAATCATCTCCCAATTAAATAGTGAATGCGAGAGTTTAATGGCCAGTTCTTTGCATAAAATGTAAATAAGTTTGCTGATTGTTACCAATTCTCTTCAGATGACACATTTGCTACAATTTAGATTGACAATACAAACACTAGAAAATTCTCAAACTTAAACATTCAGAGATACAGAAATCTCAAAAGCTCATACCACATAAATTTCATGCCCTCAATAGGTCAAAAGATAACAGTGAAGCTCTGAATTTCATCTTGTTCTACACCAAAATTAAAAGCACCGGCTTGCCTCAAATCAAATAGGAGGGGAGGTCAGGGGACCGAATAGAGGTGAGGAGTACTCCAAAGAGCCAGTCACGGCCTGCATAGGGCGAGCCGCAGCCAACGGCAGCCCGTTCGCGATCAGCAGTCATGGTGCCAGACGTGACCGGTGGAGGGAGAGTCGCAGCCGATGGAGAGCCCATCGAGGTCGGTGGAGGGCAAGTCGCTGCCGACGGAGGTCTCGTTGCAGCCGGCATATGGAAAGGGCTAGCCGGCGGTTGAGGCTCCATCGTGACGCATAACAGGATTGAAGACGTATCCATCTCATGAACAGTCAAGGACTATGGCCCTAGATGGCGAATAGGAGAGGGGGTTTTCTGCCAATGTGTGTTTAAGTTGCTGGTGGGAGCTCCGCCTTTGAGCAGATGCCGTTCACTACAGATCTACCGGGTGGGATCCAAGTTTCCAGATTTTCACTGAAATCAAGTTTTCACTTGATACTACGTCATTCTGAAAAGTCATTCTACTCAAAGAACAAATAACTGAACAGATTGAAGCTCACAGAATATGATGAGATAAGAAAATCATAGAGAAAACACACTACCTCACGAAGTGCATCGGCATATGAGCTCATATCTGTTAGAATCACAAGAACATGCTTCCCACATTCATATGCCAAATATTCAGCAGTTGTTAAGGCAATTCGAGGAGTGATAATACGCTCAATAGTGGGGTCATTTGCCTGCGAAACAATCAAGGCAAGGGATTCAGGTTTCATGGTATGCTTTCTTAGTATTGCTCGGGTCAAATATATTAAACACAACTACAACCTCAAAGATCTGATTTGCACATTCTAATAACAAAATCACCAAAAAAAATAGCAAAATCAAATTTTACCAAATTCAGGAAAAGAGTAACCCGCTCCATTGAACCATTTTCTTCGAAGTCACGCTTGAAAAATTGTGCCGTTTCCATGTTTACTCCCATAGCAGCAAACACAATTGCAAAATTGTCTTCTTCACCTCCCTAATATAAACCATAGCAAGATGAGTAGAAGAAACACCAATCTGCAGACAAAATAACAAAACCAAAACTTTCGGCATGGTTGCTTTACACAGTATGAGACTATGAGAGCAATCCATAACTTTGCAGCTCTTTGTATAATTTCCAGAGACCTATTCAACAGGTAATAAGTCTAACTCTACCCACAAACGGTCGGTCTTCCCCTTGCCAGAAAGTTAAAAAAGTCACAAAAGTCAGAGAACTATTATAACTACGCATATATTTTATGAAGGATGCAACTTGCAAGCTAAGTGCAAAGAATATGATGCTCAGGAACATAAGATTGACTGTGTGCTTAGTTAAGTGATTGTCCGTAAACACCCTTATGTTGGTTGTCAATGGCGCAAGCAAGAGAGACTTATTATAACTACCCACACATTCCATGAAGGATGCAGCTCAGTGCAAAGAAAATGATGCTCAGGAAACTGAGATTGACTTCATGCATTGGTAGCCAATGTCCATAACCAACCCTGCTATAAAGGATATGTTCATTACCTCTGCTGCATGCTTGCTTTGCTCCAACCTTTTAACGAGACCAGCTTGACGACAAATTTGAGCAGCAATTTCATTATGAGGAAGTCCAGCAGCAGAGAAAAGAGGAATTTTTTGCCCTCGAGCGATCGAGTTCATGACATCAATGGTGGATATTCCTGTTTGAATCATCTCTTCTGGATAGGTTCTCTCACTTGGGTTGATAGAACTTCCTGGGATAATATCAGACATCTCTCAGATATTATAAAGGTTACCATAAGTTAAGATGGAGCCTTTCACAAAGAATAGATTATTTAACTAATCTCCAGTTCTCCTAAGAAGTGTCCACGCCACTTGTCTACCCTAAGCATAAGAAAGTTTACGATAACATGAAATAACTGACCAGAAATATCCAAGTAAGCCTCGGGCAATATAGGGGGGCCGTTATCAATAGGTTTTCCAGAGCCATTAAAAATGCGTCCAAGCATATCAAGTGAGACGGGAGTTTTCAAAACCTGTAACACAAAACGGTGTCATATGCAAAGAAATAAAGTGGTGAAGTTGAGACGAGTCAACAAAGCCTCATTCGAAAAATAAAGTTATTCAGCAGGAAGACTTTTGATATCACTAAATGTTTATGCCTAGCATTTTCTGGGTTCAGTTTCCATATCCAACTTTAAGATGGCTGATGTCATTTAGTTCATACTGAAATTGTATAGCTATAGTTTGATGATCTGGGTAATTATTGCATAGAAAGAAATAAAGCATTTAATGATTGAACGACAAAGAATCAGAAGCAAAGATGTGAATAACAGGTACCTCGCCTGTGAACTGCACAGTAGTATACTTGTTGTCTATCCCTGAAGTACCTTCAAATACCTTAAGAGGCACGCAGCTCAGTATCCAAAAAAGGTCAAGTACCATGTAACCAAATACAATTTAATGCACTGGATCCCTAAGCAAACTATGTAAAAAATCAGATCAAATGCAACATCGTGTAAAACTCAATTGGCATTCTTCAATCAAGAGAATATGGTCCATAGAAAGGAAACAACCTGCACAACAGCTTTTTCACCATCGACTTCGAGGACTTGACCACGACGAGTGGTGCCATCTCCCAATCGGATGTTCACAATCTCCTGATACTTTGGGCCCTAAAATAGGTTTATACAGAGAAAATTTACTGAGTGTGAGAATGGTTATTTGATCCAACCATAATTTCGGTAACATTAGCAGCTATAGATATATAGAGAAGAATGACAAATCATACCTTTACTTTGTCCAAAATAACCAACGGCCCTGCCACACCGGAGACAGTCCTATACTCTGCATGACAAGCAGAACTTCATCATCATCTTTGCTATATCACCCAAATGGGTTTTAAAAAAAAGACTAATGATTTCCTAAAAAAACTATATAGACTAATGTGGAAGATAGGAAGCAACACCGGCGGGGGGTGCTAGATAGGCCACACCGAGTGTAAGTACAACTAGTGTGAAACTATGGGAGAAAAGCAAAGATACAACGGAGAAAGGCAAGGACCTCAGGACCATGGTTCAGGAGAACATTGCCGATACTGATTTGCAGCACATTCCTGTCAGGATCAAGAATAAACGAACAGGACAACCTTTACTGTCTGCCAGCATATTTACTTTAAAGATTGATAAAATCTCAGTTTCATCGGGTCAAAAATCATCTCCGTTTCATCAAATGAGTGCACTCTAGCAGCATGCCAATCGTCCGGCATATATTATCTTTATATGCACAGCAGAGCACTAATGTAGCAAACCTATCCGTTCGCCATTGGAGTAACACAAGAAAGCTAAGCAATCTAGGCTGTAATTCTCAAGAGCAATATACAAACCACAAGCTTCGGTTTGCCTTGGTCAAGACTTACCTATGCCAATCTCCAATGTCCCCTCCTCCATCTCGGCGCCATCCTTCGCCAGACCCATGCTGGCGACGAACAACCTGCAGGAAATGGCAACATCAAGGAAACCGTCCAAAGAAACAAAGGAGGAAGAAAGTGACCACGATAGGCCATAGGACCAATCTAGACCGATGGATCACTCCAATCAACACCGCCGCATCAAACGCGCCAACCCCACTAAAATTGCACTCTCATAAATGCCTGAATAAGAAAAGGCTTGCAATATTTCCCGCTTGAACTCTACCAGCAGATCTGGGCTCTCGGTCGGATCTTGGTCCAGGATCCGAGGATGGGAACAAACACAGCACAAGGATCAACCCAATTCTCTCCGGATTGGGCGCTAGTTGGCTGGGATTTGAGCGGGTTGAGTCGCGAGGAGACGCACCTTGGGTCGGGTTGGCGCAGCAGAGAGGTAACGAGATGGAGAACGAGGGGGAGAGGAAGACAGAGACGTGGCTAGGAGGTGGTGGAGACGACGACACGAGCGGAGGAGGAAGGCTAACGAAATTAAACACCAGAGCCCAAATTGAAAGAAAAAAAATTAGCACGGTGCAATCACCTCACTACACATATAACACACATATACACCCTACCTCTACTAGTAAAATGCTCGTGCGTTGCCCACGGTCTTTCGAAATTTTTTTGTTGAGAACATAATGCATGTTTATTTTTTACATATAGAGATTTTTGCTGAATTTATGTAAACATGACGCATGTCAAATTTCACATGTAGAGACAAAATACCACGGGCGCAATCGGGTATTTATTGAATTCCAATTCACTTGCAATGTAAATTGATAAAAAAAATGGTATATACATATAGAGTGATGATCTAACTAAAAATTCATTACAAATTAATATCTAGTTGTTGCGCTTAAGAAATTCTCACACAATATCAGGAATGTTATCTATAGCTTCATTCGCACATTTGAGTAAGTACTCCCTCCAATCCTTTTCAGTTCGCATATAAGATTTGTTTGAAGTCAAACAAAATAAACTTTGACCAAGTTTATTGAATAAAATACTAACATTCAGAATGTGAAATCAACAACATTAGATGCGTCGTAACATTAGTTTTCATATTGTACAAATTTAGCATTGTAGATGTTAATATTTTTTCGTATAAATATGGTCAAATTTTACAAAGTTTGACTTTAGACAATTCTTATATGCAGAGTAAAAAGGACCCCATGGAGTATAATGAAAACTTCTTCCTTAGCTTATACACATCTTGCACAAGCAATGTAACGGAGCATACTTCACATCTAAGGTCTTAAAATGTGTAACGAAGAATTCTCATGGTGCTAACCGGACGAAATAATTCTTTACCAATCCACCAGAGCATAAATAAAGCATAAAAAACCATAATAGCCAGACACCTCCCTACAATTTCCTAAATTAGTATTATTTTGAATATAGTGATAACAAAAATAAATGTTTGTATTTTGAATGTCAAAGGTTTTGTAGTACATTTGTCAGAACATTATGAAATTTCAGTGGTTTTCAGTTTTGCTCCTCGCTCACTCACTCACTCACTCACTCGCTCAGTCGCCTCCTCAAGCTCATTCCCCTCGCTCACCCACTCCCCCAAATCCCCAGCCCGCGGCGGCGACGCACCTCCCCCTCACCTGCGTCGGTGACTCGGCCGCATCGGTGCCCTTCTCCTCAGGTGTCGCCGCCTAGCCTTCTTGTCCGCGTCGCCTCTCCCTTTTCACCCACATCCTTTGTGCCACGGTCGAGCCAAAGTTGATTGTTTTAGCGAGGTCGAGTAGGAGCCTGAGGAGCGTGAGCACGACGACCTTGTCATGCTCGATGACGGCGGCGGCGAACGCTAGCGCTTCTCGTCGCCATCGACCTGCAAGGAGGAGCGTCGTGTTGGACGTTGCCATCCCTGACGCTGTTGGTCCGCTACGAGTTACTCCCTCCGTTTCAAAATAGATGACTCAACTTTGTACTAACTTTAGTATAAAGTTGAGTCATCTATTTTAGAACCGAGGGAGTACCTGTCACCTGCTCCCAGGTCGCCCCCTAAGTCGAGCTCCCCACGCTCGACCTGCAAGGTTTGCATTCTTAATTTTCCCCACACATTTCCAATCTCTAGAGCCTAGGATTTGGGGAAAGGCAAGAAGAGATTCTGGAGCTGATTGTGACTGTTTGTTGTTGTGGATGGAATATGGATGCAGATGTGATGTGGCCAAGAACTGCTCTCTGCCGCGGGAGTAGATTGGAAAGGCAAGGCGCAAGGAGAGATTGGAAAGGCTGCTGCTGCTCCTGGACGATGCTGCTGCTGCCGCTGCTGCCTCTCGTCGATTCGGGCATGGTAAAGACCACTCGGTTGCACTACTCCATGTGTAGATGACTGGACTTGGGTGTGAAATTTTGATGCCTCTGAATTCAGTAAACTCAGTACTCACAGGAGTACACTTTCAGTACTGTAGGAGTACATTCAGCCTAGAGTATTGTACTACATGAGTACTTTCAGTACTGTAGTACTTGTATTGTTTCTTAGAGTATTTGCTTGGAGTAAATGTAGTAGTTTAACTGAAATCAACATTTCTGAAAATCATGTTTATCAATGGGTTGCATGTACTATAAATCAACATCACTAAAATCATGTTTATCATGTTGTAGTATTCTTTTTATCAGGATTTTAGTACTCATGCTTGGCTCAAACCAAACTGATTCTGCTGTAGTACTCATGTTGTAGTATTCTTTTTATCATGCCCGGAGTACTTTGATGGATCTACTGGGCAGGCACCAAACTGATTTTTAGAGTATCCTCCATGTTTCTCCATTTCAGAGCACATTCTTGGAGTGGATTTGCATTTCAGAAAGTTTACAAGTGGGAGTACATGAAGTACTACAGCTTAAATAGAGGAGAAGATGGTGCCTGCTCCATGATGATGCCGCCATCAGCTACGAATTCCTCGAACATGGTGAGTACTCCAATGCTTGTATTCCTATCAATGCTTACTGCTGCAATCATGGAGTAGTTAGCTGATGTAATCATGGCCGGAGAAATGCACCATTAGTTGGTAAGAAATAATGTCAGTATGAAACCTCTCAATAGTAACTGTTTTTTCTGTGACGAACAGTACCGGGTTTCAACTTTATTTGCCCCATTCCATGTTTTAAAATCAGTACCAAATCATATGAAGCATGATATAACAATGTTCAAGTTGATTCGGTGAATCTGTAGTCTATACTCTACATATTACACCTCACTGTGTGTTCCCCAAATATTCAGCATTGCAAAACAAAGAAATATTAAATACAAGCTTCACTATTGATGATAGTGTGAAACAATATACCATATTTTATTTTTCCTGGGAGCATAATGGACTAACTTGTCAATGTAATCTCGGTTGTATACTACATCTACATCCCTGTCGATGAACATGTGCATTATTGAACTACCTATGCATCTACATCTCTATGAAGATACATATACAACTGCATCTTGGATGAACACTATTGTCAGTTTACTCGCATGAGCCATTCAAGGAAAGTAGTCTCTCTGTTATAGTGTACCTAGATGTACGATGAAACGAACTTGTGAACCAAAGCAATTTGAGTTGACGGACGGACAGAGGAAGCGGGGCAAAGATGATTTTTTTTATGGGCGATGATGAATTGCTACAAATACATATACTCCATCACTCCTACCTTCCATGCATGTCAGCATCCGGTGCTACCGCTTTATTCCCTGAAGATTGAAGAACCACCCCCGCCCTAAGAAATCATTTCATATAAACTACTGTACCTAGCAATGTAAAAATACAAAAAGGATAAAATAACTAACCTATATAGAAAAATGGCACACTTCCGACCATCCTGCTGTTTTGGCTTCAATTTGCCTCGCCTTGCATGTCACTGCATCCTTAAGAAAAACAAATGCATTGATAATTATAATTAAGAACTTCGCCTACAACAAAACAGAACAAGGAGAAACTCATCGTTGTCATTGTCTTCAAGGCCCTCATTGTCCTCTGGTAACATAGTTTGAGAGAAGTCCATATTACCCCCTCAAACTTGTCTTAGGCTTCACTTTACAAACCTCAACGTTGTGTTCGTTCAAGTTGCGTCCTTCAACTTCATAAACCATTCATAATTATAAGGGGTCTGCTTCAGTATAGCCACCTTAAGCGGGTCAATGGTGGAGATGAAAACTTACCCCTAAGGCACATAGGACACGACGGTCAATTTAAGTACTAACCGCTTTATTAATGGGTGTATGTATGGCTCACATCGACATTGTTTTTTTAACTTAAACATAACATAGACTTAGGTACTTATTGTCGAAAAATCGAATTTATGACCTGTAGGAATTTAGTATTACATATGAATTTAGTACTCCCACTGTTCCACTTTATAATGCGCCTTTGTGTGTAGCGTTTATACCAATGCGTGAGCTGGCATTCTCATTTGGACAGGAATTGCCCTCCAGCTGCTCGCTCTGTCACAGCACGTGGGTGTCTGCTGTTGCGTTCCTTGTGAACAGTCTAGGGCTACTTTAGTCCAAAGCAGCTTATGTGCACTACATTTCGGAATCTAGGCAAAAAACTATGTGCATTAGAATATGGAATGGAGGGAGTATTACCATGTAGTAGTTCGTCAAGAAAATTTGCAGGAATCAGTTTAGGTAGAAGAATCGCTAGTTTCTATTAATTCAATCCTCAAGGACATTTACAAACCAAAGTGATTTCGTCAAAGCTTTTCTTACAGCACATCCTTAGGCCTGTATGTGCTTGGAATAGGCAAGTGCAGTCTATTGACCAGGTCACCAGAAATACTTCATTGAAAGCAAGCTAGGCAGAAGAAGAAGCGGTTGGTTGTGCCAGAATAAATAATTTACAAATCCAATTTTGTATCAGAAGTTTAAGAGGAATAATAAAATTTATGAGATTCTAGAGAGTTTAAACATCAACAATGATTTGTTCTTGTTTGAATACCAAGAAAAGAAAAGACAGTTACATGTACTACTAATCCTTCATTTAAACTAAGGGAAAACAGCTTAGAGCATACCTTGTCTATCCATGCATTTATTTCTTTAGTGAACAGAAGCAGATTCGTTCGAATTCAAAATCATAAGCAACACGGCTCGGTGAAACAAAATATACACCATGAATGTCGAAAGGCTTGTTTGCTTGTCCTATCCTAATGCTCTTTCCATAGGACAATATAAATAAGAATCAAATCATAACCAGGGATCAGAAATTAAGGAATGCCACTAGTCTGACAAATGGAATCTGCAAATTAAACAACTTGGCTTCCCATCTCAATACACAGTTCAACTATGCACAAAAACTATCTAACAACTACTAAACACGCGGGTACTGTTATACTGCCTAATCAGCTATGTACAGATAAGATAACCATTTAATCTGCAACAACAAAATCAAGTAGATACAGTAGGTTTAGTGCCTACTCTGCATCATGATATTTGACCTCTGAGCTGCATCCGAGTTGTTACAATTTTTCTTTAACTGTGCACTTAACTGAAACTCTGAAGTTGAGCCAGTTCCTCATCTTGCACTATTTCACTACAAAGATTGAGCAAATAAGTACAAAGAATAACAGAACTTAACCTAGCAAAGAATGCATGTCTATTTGGCCATCCTAAGAAAATATCAGTAATGTATCCCATAGTTATTTGCAAGATGGCCTGACTAATCTGGATAGCGATCACATGTTCATTCATTTTGTCATATAACAGTAAAAAAAGAAAATCTTTATACTCGTTTATCATTTAATTAGAACACCGGTTTAATCCACCAAGTTAGCGTGTAAGTTTTTAAAAGGAATAACGAAAATAAAACGCAGCTATAGGTCTAGATGTCTATCAAGATCCAGTTGCACAATAGAATCTCAAACTACTGAGCCAGAACTGTGTTATTCAAAGGTTGAACCCTGAATTGAATAGTCAATATAATCTTCTGAATGAACAGGCAAACGTAGATATATGGTTGTACAGGGGTGCATAACATTTAGTGGAAGCACCATCAAGAGGGAAAATGTCCTGCGATAGTAATCCACATTCCTGGGTGATCAAACATTCCAACCTATCACCATATTACCATATAAAAACTTGAAAGGCTTGTTAGTGTTAAATAAACCCTCCTGCATGAAAAATATATGATTATTATATATTAATTAACATTATTGATTACAATGAGAGAGCAATCCAAGTAGTACAATAAGAACTATTGCATCTTGAGGTATAGGTTAGAACAAGAGAAACAAAAGAAAAATGTTCACCATTGAGAAAATCCTCGGAGATTAGCACCCCGAACTTTAGCTTTCCTTTAGAAATAAGGGTGGGGAATCTTAAGCTCCACAATTTTGTGCCGCCAATAGTTGATGCCTTCATAAGCTGCAAGGACCAATCTATAGCAGCACATGCAGCTCCACTATTACAGCTTGAATGTCCACATCAGTATTCTGGTAAAATCAGAACATGTTCAATATTTTGGTAAAAAAAATGCAGACCACAATTGTCTGTCATATGGTGCCTTGCCACTGGGCGTACCGCTACCATCTCCCGCAGCAGCTCCAGTGGCGTCCCTTCCGATCAGGGACCTCCAGATCGGCGCCCAGCACAAGCAGTGCGCATACGGCTGCTACACGGCCGTCCCAGCCACGACATGCAACAACATCAACCGTCAGTAATTTTAAAAAGGGGCGTGGTGTTCTATTTTAGACGTGGCCCTTCTTTAGGATTGGACATAATTTCAAATCTCTTTTTCTGTGAGTTCATCGGGACACAAAGTTCTTTACGTATTCTAAAAAGAACTATCATGCACACTATGTTCCAATATTTGTCTAATAGCTAGTATAAATCACAATTCATTCCCGATAAGGGAAATAAGAAATTTTTAATAGCATCCAACTTGTATAAATATAACAACATTAATAATTAATCAATTTTTCTTCAGACTCTCATGGTCTCAAGGAAATTTTTTGTCAGGACCCCGATCCTAAGCCACATCGATCCAGCGTGTAACACATCATATCACTTTGCGGCCTCACGCACGGTACTCCCACGGGTGCCACCTTACCTGGCCCGGGACCGTTTGCGCCTTTTGGCTCACGTATATGATAGTGTCGCTAGCATCCATATGACAGAGAACCCGGGCCGACATGGCTAGTCGTGAACCCAAAGCGGCGCTAGCCTATGAGGACAGGCATACATGAATCACATCGAGCATGTCGGTCATCAACGTAATTATTCGGGCTGTAGCACTGGGCTAACAGGACTCCGGTAACCCGGGCTGTAGCAGGCTAGGCAGGACTCCGAATAACAGCGCGTGACATTTCCCCGAAGGGACAGACATAGGAACGACGTGAAACACATGCCGGCCAGTCAAGTGTCCAAGCAGTAGTGCTGGGCTAGCAGGACTCCGGTGAACCGGGCTGTAGCGGACTACTATCGCTCAGAAGCACTAGACTACATTTCCCCATATGAAAGGCTGCCAAGGATAAACAACTAGATAGTCGGATCCCACTCATACCAAGCATTTCAATCATACACACAATATGCCCGATATGAATAAATACAACATGGCATCACAACAGTACTCTACGACTCAAGTACTTTATTTAGAAGGCTCCGAAGAGCCATACATATCATCCATACAGATAGGGGTCACATGACCCAACACTCAAGTCATACAAACATACAAGCACATGTGGAAGCAAAGTAGTCTGAGTACAGACACTAGAAAGAAAGAAGGCTTGACGAAGCCTGTCTATCTACAATGACCCTTCACAAGTCTTGGATCACCACCTGGGTGATAAGTCACTCGTCAACGTCGAGGTCTACATAGAACCCATCAGAGGGGTTGGTGCAGTCGTCTGAAAAACATGATTAAAGCAACATGAGTACGGGGGTACTCAGCAAGTCTTACAACAGGAACCTATCATACATGCACATTCTCAAGAAGGTAGTGGGGTTATTGCAGCAAGCCAGCTTTGACTCTTGGCTAAGCTATCCTACGATAGACACCACTTGTAAATCATTTGTCGCACACGAGTCCACTATCACCAACACAATACTCCACCATGGATCCTCTCTCGCCATCCTACGAGAGGGCCATCCGCGGTACTCACACTTATCTTGAGATTTTTAGCAGAATCCATTTACTTGTCTATGAACTGTTATAGGCAACCCAGAAGTCCATTACCGCGGACACGGCTATTCGAATAGATCATTTATAACCCTGCAGGGGTGTACTTCTTCACACATGTTTCCACCACTTAGCGTATGCACACGACATGTGCTCGGCAGACTTCAAGCGAAAGCCGACGTGGGTGTAGACCACGACCTACCTAAACACTCAAGTCTCTAGTCCAGGTTTATCGCCTATTCGGGTTCCATCCGCAGGGAGTCCGGCCGAGGTTTCCACTAACGGCCCCGAATGATGTGAACAGGGTTCCGAGACACCAAACGGGCGCCCGGTTGACCCGGCCACGTGCCTACCGCAACACAGCCCACCCCGATGGTCAGCGCCGCGTGCGGCCCCCAGCATACTACAAACACCAGAAACTACTTGCAACTCCTGGACAGAGGACAAGGGTGGATAAGAAGTCGAGCGGGGTCATATTTCAGGGCCCAATGTGTGGTAGTAACTGTATCATGGATCACAAACACAGAACTCAGTTCTTAAGGACGGCCTCAATGAAACAACCCACCATGTACTCCTACATGGCCTCTCATCGATTCCTTTACCAAATCGTATTCAACACTTCACTCTTGTCACCGACACAACCTTTCACTCCAGTTCATCATCCCGATGAGCCAGACCTGACACAACTCTAAGCATAGCAAGCACAGCATGGTAGGAACACACACACATGTATTGGCTCAATCAACTCCTACACATGCTAGTGGGTTTCATCTAGTTACTGTGGCAATGACAGGTCATGCAAAGGAAGTGGGTTCAACTACCGCAACACACAGCAGTTTGAAACGCGTTGTCTTAATGCAGTAAACAAGGGCAGAAGCGAGAACATGGGTTTGTATCGGAATGATCAACGAGTTGCTTGCCTGATGGAGTGGTAGTGGGATATTGCCCTTCAGTTGGATACTCGGAGATATCCTCGGAGGCAGATCCTACCACGATGAACACATCGGAACACAATCAATACATGGCGATATGCAACAATATGATGCATGCTATGACATGGCAATATGAATGTGTCCTGACCTAGTGCAAGTTAAACCAGAAGGGAATGAACCCATTTGAACCAAAGATTCAATGGAAACTCATTTATTAAGATCATATTAGTGTGTTATCTTGTAATGCCTAAGCAGTGGGTTTAACTTGTTCTGACATGCATGAAACCAGCACCAATGGATATCTTGGATTTTTCTGATCATTTTTCATATATAGAACTTTGCATTTGGAGTTACAGATAATTTTCTATGAATTTTTGAAGTTTGAACTATTTTCTGGATTTTCCTGTATAAGAATAAATCCAGTAATTAATTAATTGCGTCAGCATGAGGTCAGCGTGACGTCAGGGGTCAACGGGGTCGTCCAGGTCAAACTGACCAGTGGGACCCGCATGTCAGTAGTTAGTTTAACTAATTAATTTTAATTAGAACTAATCCAAATAGTTAACAGGGGGGCCCACCTGTCATTGACTCACGGGAGTCAACGAGGGCCCACCCGTCAACGGTCAAGGGTCAACTCGCCGGCGTCTAGCCGCCGGCGAGGCCAGACGCGGCGGAGCAAGTGGATTTGGCCGTTCCGGCCACCAAATGGGGCGCGGAGGGCATCTACGTGGAGCTGGAGCTGACCCGCAACTCTTGGTGGAGTTGGTTGGGGTCGGGGTGGCCGGAGTTGGCGCCGGCGACGAGTTTG
Organism: Aegilops umbellulata; assembly: GCA_032464435.1. Lineage (NCBI taxonomy): Eukaryota > Viridiplantae > Streptophyta > Magnoliopsida > Poales > Poaceae > Aegilops > Aegilops umbellulata. The sequence continues at coordinate 327,004,288 of CP136057.1, forward strand.
GCGGCGCCGGGGCTCGGGTGAAAGTGAAACCGGGGCTACGGGGCACGGCGAGGCGCGTGGAGTGGTGCGTTGGGCCCCTGGGTGTGCGGTGAGGCTAGTGGACAAGGTGGTGCGGCCGTTGGGTGGCCGGAGCCTCGTCGGCGACGAGCTCCGCGGCGGTGCGTGCGGGCGAGCTTCGTGCGCTCGTTGTAGGGCACGGCAAGAAGAACGGAGAGGATGGGGAGGTGGCTATGCTCACAGCGAACTCGCAGAGCCAGACGGCGTGGTCAGGGACGAGCTGGTGCGGCGACGGCGTTGAAGGGGATCTCCGGCGACGGTGGACTCGGGCGGGGTCGGTGCGGTGGCTTCGGGGCACGCGAGCGCTCGGGGCTCGGCTGTTCGACGAAATCGACGACGGTGAAGCGGGTGGACACGATGGCGCGACGTGGGGTTGACGGAGAGCGCGCCTACGGCGTAGGTGCGGCGGCGGTGGCGTCGGCCATGGCGAAGGGGAGCGAGGGAGGCGAGGCAGAGGCGAACGGTGTGTCCAGGGGCTCGGGGCGACGACGTGGAACTCATCCAGGGCAGCGAGGCGGCGAGGAGGTGAGGCAGGGCGGCGGCCAGCTGCGTGGCGCGCGCTGAGCTCGCCGTCGAGCACCTGCGTGCCTGCCTGGCCAAGCTAAGCAGCTCGCTGGCGCGGCAGCTGGGCTGGGCCGGCAGGTGGGCCGGTTAGCAGGCGCCAGGTAAGTTTTCCTTTTATTTTTCCTTTTCTATTTTTCTGTAACTTTGTGGACTTATTAAAAATACTAGAGCAACTCCAAAAATCACCAAACTGCACCTGGTCCTTAGTTGGAATATTTCCAGCAAGGAACATTTTGGTTTGGAAATATTTGAGCATTTGAAATATTTTATAAATTTTAAATGCCCAAATTCAAATACTAATGCATTAATTCAATGACCTTCTGTTGACCTAGAAAAATATGCACCATTTTTGCCAGAGGTTTTAAACCAAGACAAAGAGGGTGAACATTTTAGAAGGGCATTTCAGGTTCATTGAAAATATTTTTAGCAAACCCTAGTTGATTTCAGGAGGGGTGCTGGGGGTTCTGCCTTCCCCATTTCAAATTTCTGTCAAAAGTAAACATGATGCACACTCTAATGCATGAGCTAGCTAGGTTGTGACAATTTTCGGAAGGCAAATGCTATCTACCAATTGCAAGATTTCTAGATGCTCAGAGGTGTCAAATACATTTATGTATATGAAAAAAAATAGTAGCCCCAGACTTATAATACACCTCATTGAGTTAGTAACTCTGAGCTTAAATACCATAGCTAACAAGACGTTCTTTGGCAAAATAGCATTTTTCGTCGAGTTTATGGTTAAGATGAAACGCATACTTTTTTCATCAACAAAAAAACATGTAAAACATACTCCATCGTTGCAGCCAATGCTATTTCTGCACAGTAAAAAAAGAACTTAGGTAGTTACACAATTTAGTAGCATCCGCGATGGATGGCACGGCCAGGCTAAATCTAATTCCCTCTCAAATATAAGACATGCAAGGTAGATTATGAAATAAGAGTGCATGTTGGCCACAACGACTGAATGTTGAAGCCTGCACCCTGGTATCTTGCCTGCCTTGTTGTTATACTTATGCACCTCACTTCTTCCCTAAATCTCTCTTGGTGTAAGATGCAGGGAAAAAGATATTTCAGCTAGAACCAATAATGCGCAAGAAGTTGGTTAATAAAAACTACACCTATCCACTGCACACACACTATTGATGTATGATTACTCTATAAACAATCTGAACCTGGAACCAGGATAACCTGAAAACTTTCCTGGTAGGACTGTGGAAACAGAGGTACCTCGATCACATCCATGATGCTGTCATGGTGGTGTTCATCTCGTCATGGATTTTTCTCTGCTGCCCTTGCTGGAAATCCATTGCCGGCTAGACAATTCTCATCCACAACCAGCCGCACAGCGTCTCTTCAACAGTAGCTACGATGGTCACGTACTTCATCTTCTTTTCTTTCATAGTAGACAACCAATCAATGCTCCTCCACAACTCCTAGTTGTGAAGGAAGAGAGGGGGTGCAGCCCACGGTGCCGAATCTTGACGGGGCTTGTTGAGGTCGAGGCGGTTGGGCCAGATGCATTTCCCCCCTTTGAACTTACTCCCACCAGAGATTTGCACTAATGTGAATCCTTCTGCTTAACTCCTACAAAACATAATTTTTTTTGGATTACTATAGATTGCATGCTATGCTCTAATCCTCTTCCACTTCGAACCAATGATAACACATGAAAACAGCAAGAGCAGAACCACTTCTACGTCTTTTGTTACAACTTATAGTAATCGCGGTCACATATGCATAAAACCTAAAGCAAGGAGAAGTGCATTTGCATAACAAAAAAAATCTTTAGCAACATCTCCGAACCTTACCAGCCAATCTGTCTGAATTGCAATCCTCCCTCCTCTTTGTACTATCTTTTTTTCATCTCTGAAGATTGCACAACACATACCAGTAGCAGCCTCGATGATGGTCTTTGTCGACCGTCTGCTTCCACGAGGTCACCACGAGGCAACCGCTGCTCCTTCCCATCATCTATCGTCTCCATCTTCCTTGGATCCACGGGCTCGAACGGGATGCCGGCGACGGCCAGAGGGGCGGCGGCGCGCATGCCGACTGGAGGAAGGAAGAACAGGGGCGGCGGCGCGTCCTCCTGGAGGAGGGAGGAGCAGGGGCGGTGGCATGCCGGAAGGAGGTCGGGAGTGTGTGGGAGGGGCGCGGATAGGCGGCATGGGCGGGCGGGAGCGAGGGAGGAGGTGGGGGCGGGGCGGTCGGGATCCAGGGAGGTTGGGGGTTGGGCGGCGCCGGGAGTGAGGGAGAAGGTGGGGGCGGGACGAGCCGAGATCGGGGGAGGAGATGTGGGGGGGGGGGGGGCGGGCGGCGCCGGGAGCCGGGGAGGAGGTCGGGGGCTGGCGGCGCCGGGCGGCGGCGAAGGGATCTGGAGGGCGGCGGCGGGCGAACGAGGGCAGAGAGTCGGGCGACTGTTTCTCGCTCGAGGGCACGATACCTCGGTCCTACGTGCGGGAGTTTGGTCATCGATTTTTTTCGGATGGTTAATCTTCGCCGGTTTGTTTTCGTTCGTGACAGATGGGTGCTACGGGAGGTTAGGCGCGTGGGGGATTCGGCTGGAGGGTTTTCCTTGGTTTTTCGCGGCTGAGGGGGAGGTGGGAGAAAGTACCAAAGAAGTACCAAAAAAGACCGGGTGAGGTGGGACGAAAATAAAACCCGGAACGCGGACTATCAACTGAGACATTAGAACTTAGGAGTAGAGATGAGCTACTCCCTCTATCCCACAATATAAGAGCGTTTTTTAAATTTTAATAAAACTAGTACAGTGTCAAAAACACTCTTATACTATTAAATATACATACATAAATTATTAAATATACATACATAAATACGTGTATATCTATTTTGCGTTAAATTATGCCTGAGCTCGTCGCTCCGGCCATTACAGGTGAATAAAAAGAGAAAGAAATCCACTTGCAAATCCCCTCCAGGTACTAATGGGTGGTAATAGAATCTACTAGTACCAAATTTACTATCAAGAATTAATCAGAAATTGAGTTGTAAGGAAGTCTGTCATTTTTCTATAAAATTTTATAGTGTTTATTATCAAATCTCCTCCTTGTAGTAGTGGGTGGTAAAACGATTTATCATTTTTACCACTAAGCACCAAGTGTATTACCATCAAAAGTCAACCCAAAAATGAGTCATAGCACAACGGAGCATCTTTACTATAAAATACATAGTGTTTTACTATCAAATCTCATGCTTGATTTGAGTTGTAAAATAGTTCTTTACTAGTTTACAATAATTTTACTACAAGTTATTTGTTCTTTACGATCAAATTAGGTAGAGTACAACTTGTAAGAGTAAGTATTACCATCATATACATGCAAACTACAAGCAAGCTAGGGCTGAGGGTTGCATCGTAAAGAGTTGAACAGCATAACCATAAGGTGTTGTCCTTTTACGCGCAATCCTAAGGTTTATAAAAAGATGTTGGTCGGGTGCAAGAGCTAGTAATTGAATTAATTTTAGATCAAATTGTAAGATAGTTTTAAGATTTACAAGAAGGTGTTTGGCGGGAATTTTACTAAAAGTCATTGGGTGAATAGGTTGCACCGGTGGGGTGGAGGAAGTATTAAAAAATCTGCTAGGGATTTTACTAAAAGAAAAGGATGATTAATTGGTTTGACCGAGCGATGCGTTTAGCCTAGGCGGAGTGTAGGACAACTGCTTTGCGCTCACGCTCCTAATAATGGAATTACAATTACGTAATAAGATAAGAAGTTGACCATAGTTTGCTACTTTACTCCTTAGGTTATGTTTTACTAAAAATGTTTAAATCTATTATAAAAGTTCAGAAGAAGTACAAAACACGTTAAACATAATAAAATGTTTTATCGAAGATTATGCAGCAACCGAACAATCACTACCATCATTAAAATGAGCTGTTGACGCATTGTTGTCGTTGCTCCCCTTCTGAAGCATACTAAACGTCGAGTAGTGCAACTTCAAGATTGGCGAACAAAAGCAAGGATGTTCCATCGATGGTATGTCGACTCCTATTATGAAAATATTCTGTCTAGCCTAGGTTTTGACCTCTAGCGACATGTGGACATAACCACTTTTCTAAACCAACCCACCACTGGTTGAAAAAATCAAGGAATAATATAAAGCTTGAACTCGTCCATGATGGTAGCATCTTGTAAAAAAAATATGACTGTGTTGAGATATGGGTAAGTTTACGGTCGAGATAAGATAATTGGTTATTTATGAATATGAGGAGACAATGGTTTGATTTGCCGTGATTCATTAGTTAAGAGAGAGTTAAAAAGACGAGAGCTGAAAGACACAAAAGGAAAAACTGGACGTTGCAATAGCGTGGCGCGATGTCGCTACGCATTGTGGATTGGACATGTCATCACACACTACTGCAGGATGGTCCAAACGCGGCACTACGATCAGAGATCCTTCGACAAAATTATGTGCAATGCCATAATCGCAAACGATGGTGTAAAAAAAGTCAAAAAAGGTGCAAAACGTTTGCGGTGACGGATGCATCAAACACGGTTCAGATTTTAGTTGCGTGTGCAATGCAAGACATACGGTTCAATTCAATTAACTGTTTGCGATGAGTAGGAACAAAAGAAACGGGCAGCCAGATGAAGGTGTGTGCGATATATAGCATACGGTTCATTAGGATGAACTGTGTGTGATTAGAAACACAATGGAAATGGTTCAACTGAACAAGATGTGTGTGATACGCGGCAAACATGTCCGTAATCAGAAATGTGTGCGAAGACCAATAATAATACAGACGATTGCTGCTAATAAGCCGTGTGATTTGCTCTGTCTACAGAAGAATAACATGTGTGTGTGTGTATGTATGTATGTATGTATATACACACACATCCAATCCTATATACCTAAGAAGTTCACCCCCACTATCTGATTTATCTGAACATGCAAGCTGTCCACGTCAGCAATCAGTTTCCAAACAGCAACCAGATGGTCTTTTTGTCGTGCGACATGCATTATTCTTCTGGCATGCGAGAAGGCCCATCTGCCAATGGCGTATGTCTTCCAGCCCTTCACGATTCCCATCTTCTCCCCTTCTCCCCGCAATCAATTTCCCCACCAGGAACGCACATAAAACGGATGGGGGATGCGAGCGATCTTCTGCCGTCACCACCCAAAGAAGGATTTTATTTTTCCCTTCGCCCACATCTTCTTCATCCATCAGCACCACCATAGCTGGGTGTCCGCGCTCCTTCGCCTCCACCCTTGGCGCCCGGCTCCTCCCGCTACCACATGTGCTGGAAGGGATAAATTGGAGCCGTCACAGCTCTGCCATGGATAATCTGTATCCCTCAACGGGTACACCATCATGAATGCAAGTTGAATCCCCCGACTCATCTCCTTCATGGATCAAGTGGGTTGGATGAGACAAATCTGGAACCATGGCTGCCACCACTGCGCCACCCGCAGACGCTGCTAGCGAATCTGAATCCCTCTACTGGTACGCCTTCGTCCCTTACGAGCTTCTCACTGCTGTATCCTGAATCAGGTTCCTGATGGTGTGTTTATTAATCCCTAATCCGTGGATTTTTGCTTCTTATCTGTTCAGTTTCTTCATGTACCATATTCAAGGTATTTAGATTTAATTGGGGGAAGCGGTCAGTGTCTTCTCGTCTGCAATTAATTGGCTACACCGGCATATATATGACAGATTATTTATTTTGTTGAAACATACTATAAGCTATCGGATACTTTGTTGTTAATCTTCACTGAGCCTGTCATCTAATCTTGATCTGCGACCTCTTTATTCTCAGTCGGGTTTGTTGTAGATATAGTAGATTAGATGTATGTAAAATTGTACTCTTTGTCATGTGTTTTTTTTCTTTTTGCAGGAATGGCATTGCTACAGATGAAACCAAATTAATTTACCATGTATGTTGTCCACATATTCCTCGAATAGTTTGTATCGTCTGGGGCTGGAGCTAGCATTGATTTACTTTTGTTCGATCTTATATATGCTTATGATGAGGTTAGTTTGTTTGCAAACAGGCATGACTAGCGGACATATAGTTGAATAAAGATACTACTACCCTTTTTAATGGAAATGAACTTGATCTGTAATAGTATATTCCACTTACCTAATCTACATGATGCAAATGGAAATTGAATATAGTCCATATGTTCCTTTATTTATTATTACATGATTTTCTAGATTTTTTTTATGTCTAAGCAGTGATGACTTCGCTCAAAATTTCTCACTATCTTTGCCCTTTTTGTGGTCACTCACACATGTAATCTCAATTTACTGGATTGACACCAACACAATTTTGTTCCATCATATTAGCCTTCTAACGGTTTTCACTACAGAATATATCGGTGCTTGCAGTTGCACACAGAACGTGAGAACCAAACAATTGTGGCACATTTCCTTGCCATTTATTTTGCAAATTACGTTAGGCTCTTACGTTGTTGATTATTATTCCTGCTGACATCCATGATCATGAGCCATCCATTTTGATACTATATAGCCATGTGTTATTTTTTAGTGAATACATAGCTATAGTTCCCGCAGCAACGCGCGGGGTATTATCTAGTTACATAAGTGATTATACAGATCATTCGCACACACCTCAATAAATAATTGCATGCATTCTAAAGTAGGAGAAATGACCGTCTAGTCATCTACTTCTTGTGACGCTCTCGCCATTGCTCTGTGGCTCGATCCCTCGTCTGGGGCAGGAAGAAGACACTTCCTCATGTCAACGATCCGCCTGTACATATCGTAACTTGTCTACGCGTCCTTGGTCGCGTACTTGACCTGTTGTTCATCCAGTCTCACATGACATACACTGTGCCAGGCATTCTTGTCCTTCTTGCTCTCATTCTTCATCTTCATGTAGTAGATGTTGATGATGGCTGAGGCAAGGTCAATCAGGGAGTCCAGTTTGTTTTTATCGCTGCCACAGACCTTGTACTGGTGCTGGATGTTGACAAGATTTGGGTATTTCAAGCCCGAAACCTTGAGCGCTTTTGGATCGTTGGTGGTGTCCACCGTAGCGAAACTGTAGTCGCAGTTGTTGATAAACCTGGAGAAACGCTCGCAAGGCCTTGTAGCAAGGTGGTAGTGGTAGACTAGGACGTCATGTCGCACGCACAACTGGGTGACGGCAACCTTCTGATCGTGCCCGACACGACTGATGGTGTACTCGAGGTTAAAACCGACCACTTGGTACTTTATTTTTCAGCAAGGAACTGCTCCATAGTTTGGATGGAGCACTCCACCAAGACCGGATCGTTCGTGTACACCACCGAGAGTGCCTTCCCCCTCACGTTAGTGTCCACCATGTGATGCCCGGTGAACTGCCCGCCATTGTCGTCGTCGGCCGCTGGGAGCGCCATTGGAGCCACAGGGATCGCCATTGGAACCGCTGGATGTCCTCTCTGTATGTGTCGTCGTGGGTGTGCTTATTCTGTCGTGTGACGTGAGAGATAAAGATAAATGGCCGCAAGAATAAATGGGGGGCGGGCGGCTTGGATTCTCTGTGCGTCCGCATGGCAGTTTTTGCAGCGGGTAACTACATTGTCGCGCCGCGCCGGCGCAACCGCATGCACACAAATGTGCGTGATCGTGCGCCGGCCCCAAACACTAGCAACGCACGTGGAGGGATGAGGGCAGAGCACCCGGAGGGACACAAGAGCAGAGCGCGTCGCGGTCGCCTGAACAGCAAGCAACCACACGCATAGAGCAGTTGAACACGCAGGAAATGGTCGCCTACAAGCCGGCCGACAGTTGCGTCGCTATGTAAAGAGCGGCCGTGTGCTACTACCTCCGTCTTGGTCTATAGTCCCCTTTATATTATGTGCCATATTTTGCCCTCAAATTTAACCAACAAAATGTTAATGCATGTTATAAAAATTATATAATTGGAAACTATATTCAAATACGAATCCAACTGTATAATCTTTGGCGACATGCATTCGTATTTTATTAGTTAAATCATACTTATAAACCAGGACGGGGGTATAGTAGGTAATTAAATAGCAAACATTTTTTCATTAACCGTATGTGTATGTGGCCTTTCATCCTCCTCTCGCACGTTTTGTCACCCCGCTGCCGCAAACGGCTTACAACGCAAGCTTGCGCAGCGCGCGGGGGCGTTCTTTTGGCCAAACGGTGGCGCCAATGAATCATCGGTGAGCCTGTTCCCACGCAACCTCGCAGGTTCCCGCGCAAGCTTCCCGCCCGGCTCGGTAAAATCCCCCAAAATCCCAATGCTTACCGGCCTACTATACAAACCCTCACGGTCAGAGAGTCCTGTGTCGCATTTTCTCCTCCCTTCATGTAGCTTATCTCGTCTGCTTCTCCCACAATCGCCAATGGCACCGGTACGTCGTCGTCGCCCAGCCATTCCGCCGTCATCAGAGGCCACGTCTAGTTGGGAGGCTACACCGCGGCGGCGACTCAGTCCCCGGCGTAGTGTAGTGTGCGTGGCGTCCCTGTTGGGTGTGCGCGGAACACCGACCACACGCTCCGTGATACGTCCATTTTGCATCGTGTTTTCTTACTGTTATTTATAATGTTTTATCCATAATAATGTTTTTTTGAGTAATTCTAATGCCTTTTCTCTCATAATATGCAAGGTATACACAAAGAGGGAGAATTCCAGCAACTAGAAATCTGGGCCGGGAAAAGCTACGTCAGGCCATCTATTCTGCACAACTCCAAACAAGCTAAAACTTCACGGAGATTTTTTATGGAATATTTGAAGAATACTGGAGCAAATAATTACCACAGGGGCCCACCAGGTGGGCACAACCCACCTGGGCGCGTCAGGGAGCCCAGGCGCGCCCTGGTGGGTTGTGCTCACCCAGGCCCACCTCTGGTGCCCATCTTCTGGTATATAGGTCATTTTGACCTAGAAAAAATAAGGGAGGACTTTCGGGATGGAGCACCTCCGTCTCAAGGCGAAACTTGGGCAGGAGCACTTTTGCCCTCCGGCAGAGCGATTCCGTCGGGGGAACTTTCGTCCCTAGTTCATCTAGCAATGAGTATTCAGATTGCATCTACGTACCTTTACAGATCGCGAGCGGAAGCGTTCACTAGAACATGGATGATGGAGTCGTACTCGCCGTGATCCAAATCACCGATGACCGAGTGCCGAACGGACGACACCTCCGCGTTCAACACACGTACGGAGCGGATGACGTCTCCTCCTTCTTGATCCAGCAAGGGGGAAGGAGAGGTTGAGGAAGATGGCTCCAACAGCAGCACGACGGCGTGGTGTTGGTGGAGAAGCAGTACTCCGGCAGGTCTTCGCCAAGCACGTGACGGAGGAGGAGAGGTGTTGCAGGGGAGAGGGAGGCGCCAAGATGCAAGGGTGCAGATGCCCCCTCCCTCCCCCCTTTATATAGGCCCCTGGGGGGGCGCCGGCCCTTGGAGATTGGATCTCCCAAGGGGGGCGGCGGCCAAGGGGGGTGGAGTACCCCCCAAGGCAAGTGGGGCGCCCCCCCACCCTAGGGTTTCAACCCTAGGCGCAGGGGGTGGGCCTAGGGGGGCGCACCAGCCCACTATGGGCTGGTTTCCCCTCCCACTTCAGCCCATGGGGCCCTCCGGGATGGGTGGCCCCACCCGGTGGTTCTGGTACAATAGCGGTGACCCCGAATCTTCCCGTTGGTCGAAACTGCACTTCCTATATATAATTCTTTACCTCCGAACCATTCCGGAACTCCTCGTGACGTCCAAGATCTCATCCGGGACTCCGAACAACTTTCGGATTACTGCATATTCATATCTTTACAACCCTAGCGTCACCGAACCTTAAGTGTGTAGACCCTATGGGTTCGGGAGACATGCAGACATGACCGAGACACCTCTCCGGCCAATAACCAACAGCGGGATCTGGATACCCATGTTGGCTCCCACATACTCCTCCATGATCTCATCGGATGAACCATGATGTCGAGGATTCAATTAATCCCGTATTCAATTCCCTTTGTCAATCGGTATTTTACTTGCCCGAGATCCGATCGTCGGTATCCCAATACCTCGTTCAATCTCGTTACCGGCAAGTCACTTTACTCGTATCGTAATGGATGATCCCATGATCAAACACTTTGGTCACACTGAGCTCATTATGATGATGCATTACCGAGTGGGCCCGGTGATACCTCTCCGTCATACGGAGTGACAAATCCCAGTCTCGATCCGTGTCAACCCAACAGACACTTTCGGAGATACCCGTAGTATACCTTTATAGTCACCCAGTTATGTTGTGACGTTTGGCACACCCAAAGCACTCCTACGGTATCCGGGAGTTACACGATCTCATGGTCTAAGGAAAAGATACTTGACATTGGAAAAGCTCTAGCAAACGAATTATACGATCTTGTGCTTATGCTTAGGATTGGGTCTTGTCCATCACATCATTCTCCTAATGATGTGATCTCGTTATCAATGACATCCCATGTCCATAGTCAGGAAACCATGACTATCAGTTGATCAACGAGCTAGTCAACTAGAGGCTTACTAGGGACATATTGGTGTCTATGTATTCACACATGTATTACGATTTCCGGATAACACAATTATAGCATGAATAAAAGACAATTATCATGAACAAGGAAATATAATAATAATGCTTTTATTATTGCCTCTAGGGCATATTTTCAACAGTCTCCCACTTGCACTAGAGTCAATAATCTAGTTACATTGTGATGAATCGAACACCCATAGAGTTCTGGTGTTGATCATGTTTTGCTCTAGGGAGAGGTTTAGTCAACGGATCTGCGACATTCAGATCCGTATGCACTTTACAAATTTCTATGGCTCCATCTTGAACATTTTCACGAATGGAGTTGAAGCGACGCTTGATGTGCCTGGTCTTCTTGTGAAATCTGGGCTCCTTGGCAAGTGCAATAGCTCCAGTGTTGTCACAGAAGAGTTTGATCGGCCCCGACGCATTGGGTATGACTCCTAGGTCGGTGATGAACTCCTTCACCCAAATTGCTTCATGCGCTGCCTCCGAGGCTGCCATGTACTCCGCTTCACACGTAGATCCGGCCACGACGCTCTGCTTGCAGCTGCACCAGCTTACTGCTCCACCATTCAACATATACACGTATCCGGTTTGTGACTTAGAGTCATCCAGATCTGTGTTGAAGCTAGCATCGACGTAACCCTTTACGATGAGCTCTTCATCACCTCCATAAACGAGAAACATGTCCTTAGTCCTTTTGAGGTACTTCAGGATATTCTTGACCGCTGTCCAGTGTTCCTTGCCGGGATTACTTTGGTACCTTCCTACCAAACTTACAGCAAGGTTTACACCAGGTCTGGTACACAACATGGCATACATAATAGACCCTATGGCCGAGGCGTAGGGGATGACACTCATCTCTTCTATATCTTCTGCCGTGGTCGGGCATTGAGCTGAGCTCAATTTCACACCTTGCAACACAGGCAAGAACCCCTTCTTGGACTGATCCATATTGAACTTCTTCAATATCTTTTCAAGGTATGTGCTTTGTGAAAGACCTATGAGGCGTCTTGATCTATCTCTATAGATCTTGATGCCTAATATATAAGCAGCTTCTCCAAGGTCCTTCATTGAAAAACTCTTATTCAAGTAGGCCTTAATGCTGTCCAAAAGTTCTATATCATTTCCCATCAAAAGTATGTCATCTACATATAATATGAGAAATGCTACAGAGCTCCCACTCACTTTCTTGTAAACGCAGGCTTCTCCATAAGTCTGCACAAACCCAAACGCCTTGATCATCTCATCAAAGCGAATGTTCCAACTCCGAGATACTTGCACCAGCCCATAAATGGATCGCTGGAGCTTGCATACCTTGTTAGCATTCTTAGGGTCGACAAAACCTTCCGGCTGCATCATATACAGTTCTTCCTTAAGATAACCGTTAAGGAATGCCGTTTTGACGTCCATTTGCCATATCTCATAATCATAGTATGCGGTAATTGCTAACATGATTCGGACGGACTTCAGCTTTGCTACGGGAGAGAAAGTCTCATCGTAGTCAACCCCTTGAACTTGTCGATAACCCTTAGCGACAAGTCGAGCTTTATAGATGGTAACATTACCATCCGCGTCCGTCTTCTTCTTAAAGATCGATTTGTTTTCTATCGCTCGCCGATCATCGGGCAAGTCTGTCAAAGTCCATACTTTGTTTTCATACATGGATCCTATCTCGGATTGCATGGCCTCTAGCCATTTGTTGGAATCTGGGCCCGCCATCACTTCTTCATAGTTCGAAGGTTCACCGTTGTCTAACAACATGATTTCCAGGACAGGGTTGTCGTACCACTCTGGTGCGGAACGTGTCCTTGTGGACCTACGAAGTTCAGTAGTAACTTGATCCGAAGTTTCATGATCATCATCATTAACCTCCTCTCTAACCGGTGGACCACAGAAACATTTTCTTGAGCTGCGCTACTCTCCGGTTCAAGAGGTAATACTTCATCAAGTTCCACTTTCCTCCCACTTACTTCTTTCAAGAGAAACTCTTTCTCCAGAAAGGATCCATTCTTGGCAACACAGATCTTGCCTTCGGATCTAAGGTAGAAGGTATACCCAATGGTTTCCTTAGGGTATCCTATGAAGAAACATTTTTCCGACTTGGGTTCGAGCTTTTCAGGTTGAAGTTTCTTGACATAAGCATCGCATCCCCAAACTTTTAGAAATGACAACTTAGGTTTCTTCCCAAACCATAATTCATACGGTGTCGTCTCAATGGATTTAGACGGTGCCCTATTTAAAGTGAATGCAGCTGTCTCTAGAGCGTATCCCCAAAATGATAGCGGTAAATTAGTAAGAGACATCATAGATCGCACCATATCCAATAGAGTGCGATTACAACGTTCGAACACACCGTTACGTTGAGGTGTTCCAGGCGGCGTGAGTTGTGAAACGATTCCACATTTCCTTAAGTGCGTGCCAAATTCGTGACTTAAATATTCTCCCCCACGATCTGATCGTAAGAACTTTATTTTTCGGTCACGTTGATTCTCTACCTCATTCTGAAATTCCTTGAACTTTTCAAAGGTCTCAGACTTGTGTTTCATCAAGTAGACATACCCATATCTACTCAAATCATCCGTGAGAGTGAGAACATAACGATATCCTCCGCGAGCCTCAACACTCATTGGACCGCACACATCACTATGTATGATTTCCAATAAGTTGGTCGCTCGCTCCATTGTTCCGGAGAACGGAGTCTTGGTCATTTTGCCCATGAGGCATGGTTCGCATGTGTCAAATGATTCATAATCGAGAGACTCTAAAAGTCCATCAGCATGGAGCTTCTTCATGCGCTTGACACCAATGTGACCAAGGCGGCAGTGCCACAAGTATGTGGGACTATCGTTATCAACTTTACATCTTTTGGTATTCACACTATGAATATGTGTATCATCACGTACGAGATTCATTAAGAATAAACCATTAACCATCGGAGCATGACCATAAAACATATCACTCATATAAATAGAACAACCATTATTCTCGGATTTAAATGAGTAGCCATCTCGTATTAAACGAGATCCAGATACAATGTTCATGCTAAAACTTGGCACCAAATAACAATTATTGAGGTTTAAAACTAATCCCGTAGGTAAATGTAGAGGTAGCGTGCCGACGGCGATCACATCGACCTTGGAACCATTCCCGACGCGCATCGTCACCTCGTCCTTCGCCAGTCTCCGCTTATTCCGCAGCTCCTGCTTTGAGTTACAAATATGAGCAACGGCACCGGTATCAAATACCCAGGAGCTACTACGAGCACTGGTAAGGTACACATAAATTACATGTATATCACATATACCTTTAGTGTTGCCGGCCTTCTTGTCCACTAAGTATTTGGGGCAGTTCCGCTTCCAGTGACCCTTCCCTTTGCAATAAAAGCACTCAGTCTCAGGCTTGGGTCCATGCTTTGACTTCTTCCCAGCAACTGGCTTACCGGGCGCGGCAACATCCTTGCCGTCCTTCTTGAAGTTCTTCTTACCCTTGCCTTTCTTGAACTTAGTGGTTTTATTGACCATCAACACTTGATGTTCCTTTTTGATTTCAACCTCTCCTGATTTCAGCATAGCAAATACCTCAGGAATGGTCTTTACCATCCCCTGCATATTGTAGTTCATCACAAAGCTCTTGTAGCTAGGTGGGAGCGACTGAAGGATTCTGTCAATGACCACCTCGTCTGGGATGTTAATCTCCAGCTGTGTCAAGCGGTTGTGCAACCCAGACATCTTGAGTATGTGTTCACTGACAGAACTATTTTCCTCCATCTTACAACTGTAGAACTTGTCGGAGACTTCATATCTCTTGACCCGGGCATGAGCTTGGAAAACTAGTTTCAGCTCCTCGAACATCTCATATGCTCCGTGATGCTCAAAACACTTTTGGAGCCCCGGTTCTAAGCTGTAAAGCATGTCGCACTGAACGAGGGAGTAATCATCAGCACGAGACTGCCAAGCATTCATAATGTCCTGGTTCTCTGGGATGGGTGCTTCACCTAGCGGTGCTTCTAGGACATATTGTTTCCTGGCAGCTATGAGGATGATCCTCAGGTTCCGGACCCAGTCTGTATAGTTGCTGCCATCGTCTTTCAGCTTGGTTTTCTCTAGGAATGCGTTGAAGTTAATGTTGACATTGGCTTGGGCCATTTGATCTACAAGACATATTGCAAAGTTTATTTAGACTAAGTTCATGATAATTAAGTTCATCGAATCAAATTATTTAATGAACTCCCACTCAGATTAGACATCCCTCTAGTCATCTAAGTGTAACATGATCCGACTCGACTAGGCCGTGTCCGATCATCATGTGAGATGGACTAGTCATCATCGGTGAACATCTCCATGTTGATCGTATCTTCCATACGACTCATGTTCGACCTTTCGGTCTCTTGTGTTCCAAGGCCATGTCTGTACATGCTAGGCTCGTCAAGTCAACCTAAGTGTTTGCATGTGTAAATCTGTCTTACACCCGTTGTATGTGAACGTTGGAATCTATCACACCCGATCATCACGTGGTGCTTCGAAACAACGAACTGTCGCAACGGCGCACAGTTAGGGGGAACACTTTCTTGAAATTGTTATGAGGGATCATCTTATTTACTACCGTCATTCTAAGTAAACAAGATGCAAAACATGATAAACATCACATGCAATCAAATAATAATAGTGACATGATATGGCCAATATCATATAGCTCCTTTGATCTCCATCTTGGGGCTCCATGATCATCTTGTCACCGGCATGACACCATGATCTCCATCATCATGATCTCCATCATCGTGTCTCCATGAAGTTGCTCGCCAACTATTACTTCTACTACTATGGCTAACACGTTTAGCAATAAAGTAAAGTAATTTACATGGCGTTTCCATTGACACGCAGGTCATAAAAAATAATGACAACTCCTATGGCTCCTGCCGGTTGTCATACTCATCGACATGCAAGTCGTGATTCCTATTACATGAACATGATCTCATACATCACATATATATCATTCATCATTCATCACAACTTTGGCCATATCATATCACAAAGCACTTGCTGCAAAAACAAGTTAGACGTCCTCTAATTGTTGTTGCAAGTTTTACGTGGCTGCAATAAGGTTCTAGCAAGAACGTTTTCTTACCTACGTGAAAGCCACAACGTGATTTGTCAACTTCTATTTACCCTTCATAAGGACCCTTTTCGTCGAATCCGCTCCAACTAAAGTGGGAGAGATAGACACCCGCCAGCCACCTTATGCAACTAGTGCATGTCAGTCGGTGGAACCGGTCTCATGTAAGCGTACGTGTAAGGTTGGTCCGGGCCGCTTCATCCCACAATACCGCTGAAGAAAAATAAGACTAGTAGCGGCAAGAAAGTTGAAAACATCTATGCCCACAACAATTGTGTTCTACTCGTGCAAAGAGAACTACGCATAGACCTAGCTCTGATACCAGTGTTCGGAAACGTTGCAGAAAACAAAAAATTTCCTACGGTTTCACCAAGATCCATCTATGAGTTCATCTAGCAACGAGTATTCAGATTGCATCTACATACCTTTGTAGATCGCGAGCGGAAGCGTTCACTAGAACGTGGATGATGGAGTCGTACTCGCCGTGATCCAAATCACCGATGACCGAGTGCCGAACGGACGGCACCTCCGCGTTCAACACACGTACGAAGCGGATGACGTCTCCTCCTTGTTGATCCAGCAAGGGGGAAGGAGAGGTTGAGGAAGATTGCTCCAGCAGCAGCACGACGGCGTGGTGTTGGTGGAGAAGCAGTACTCCGGCAGGGCTTCGCCAAGCACGTGACGGAGGAGGAGAGGTGTTGCAGGGGAGAGGGAGGCGCCAAGATGCAAGGGTACGGCTGCCCCCTCCCTCCCCCCTTTATATAGGCCCCTTGGGGGGGCGCCGACCCTTGGAGATTGGATCTCCCAAGGGGGGCGGCGGCCAAGGGGGGTGGAGTACCCCCCAAGGCAAGTGGGGCGCCCCCCCCCCTAGGGTTTCAACCCTAGGCGCAGGGGATGGGCCTAGGGGGCGCACCAGCCCACTATGGGCTGGTTCCCCCTCCCACTTCAGCCCATGGGGCCCTCCGGGATGGGTGGCCCCACCCGGTGGACCCCCGGGACCCATCCGGTGGTCCCGGTACAATACCGGTGACCCTGAACCTTCCCGTTGGCCGAAACTGCACTTCCTATATATAATTCTTTACCTCCGGACCATTCCGGAACTCCTCGTGACGTCCAAGATCTCATCCGGGACTCCGAACAACTTTCGGATTACTGCATATTCATATCTTTACAACCCTAGCGTCACCGAACCTTAAGTGTGTAGACCCTACGGGTTCGGGAGACATGCAGACATGACCGAGACACCTCTCCGGCCAATAACCAACAGCGGGATCTGGATACCCATGTTGGCTCCCACATACTCCTCGATGATCTCATCGGATGAACCACGATGTCGAGGATTCAATTAATCCCGTATTCAATTCCCTTTGTCAATCGGTATTTTACTTGCCCGAGATTCGATCGTCGGTATCCCAATACCTCGTTCAATCTCGTTACCGGCAAGTCACTTTACTCGTATCGTAATGCATGATCCCGTGATCAAACACTTTGATCGCACTGAGCTCATTATGATGATGCCTTACCGAGTGGGCCCGGTGATACCTCTCCGTCATACGGAGTGACAAATCCCAGTCTCGATCCGTGTCAACCCAACAGACACTTTTGGAGATACCCGTAGTATACCTTTATAGTCACCCAGTTACGTTGTGACGTTTGGCACACCCAAAGCACTCCTACGGTATCCGGGAGTTACACGATCTCATGGTCTAAGGAAAAGATACTTGACATTGGAAAAGCTCTAGCAAACGAATTATACGATCTTGTGCTTATGCTTAGGATTGGGTCTTGTCCATCACATCATTCTCCTAATGATGTGATCTCGTTATCAATGACATCCAATGTCCATAGTCAGGAAACCATGACTATCAGTTGATCAACGAGCTAGTCAACTAGAGGCTTACTAGGGACATATTGGTGTCTATGTATTCACACATGTATTACGATTTCCGGATAACACAATTATAGCATGAGTAAAAGACAATTATCATGAACAAGGAAATATAATAATAATGCTTTTATTATTGCCTCTAGGGCATATTTCCAACAAGTTCATCTCTTGTGTTCAATCTTGTTACCGGAACTATAGATTGGTGCTTGTGGGTGACTAGTAGTGTTGATTACATCGTGTAGTTGATTACTATATGGTTTATTTGGTGGAAGATTATATGTTCAGATCCAATATGCTATTTAATACCCCTCTGATCTTGAGCATGATTATCATTTGTGAGTAGTTGCTTTTGTTCTTGAGGTCATGGGAGAAATCATGTTGCAAGTAATCATGTGAACTTGATATGTGTTCGATATTTTGATAGTATGTATGTTGTGATTCCCTTAGTGGTGTCATGTGAACGTCGACTACATGACACTTCACCATATTTGGGCCTAAGGGAATGCATTGTGGAGTAGCAATTAGATGTTGGGTTGCGAGAGTGACAGAAGCTTAAACCCCAGTTTATGCGCTATTCCGTAAGGGACCGATTGGATCCAAAAGTTTAATGCTATGGTTAGAATTTGTTCTTAATACTGTTCTCATAGTTGCGGACGCTTGCGGGGGGGGGGGAGTTTAATCATAAGTAGGAGGTTTGTTCAAGTAAGAACATCACCTAAGCACCGGTCCACCCACATATCAAATTATCAAAGTACCGAATACGAATTAAACCAACATGATGAAAGTGACTAGATGAAAATCCCGTGTACCCTCAAGAACGCTTTGCTTATCATAAGAGACTTTTTTGGCCTGTCCTTTGCCTCAAAAGGATTGGGCTACCTTGCTGCACTTTTGTTACTACTATCATTACTTGCTCGTTACAAATTATCTTGCTATCAAACTACTCTGCTACTTACAATTTCAGCACTTGCAGACATTACCTTGCTGAAAACCACTTGTCATTTCCTTCTGCTCCTCGTTGGGTTCGACACTCTTACTTATTGAAGAGAGCTACAATTGATCCCCTATACTTGTGGGTCATCAAGGCTATTTTCTGGCGCCGTTGCCGGGTAGTGAAGCGCCTTTGGTAAGTGGAATTTGGTAAGGAAACATTTATATAGTGTGCTGAAATTTATTGTCACTTGTTACTATGGAAAACAATCCTTTGAGGGGTTTGTTCGGGGTATCTCTACCTCGACTGGAACCACAATTAGCTACCCCTCAACCTACTGCACCTACTGAAAATATTGAATATGAAGTTCCTTCGGGTATGATAGAACAACTGCTAGCTAATCCTTATGCAGGAGATGAAACCGAACATCCTGATATGCACTTGATATATGTAGAACAAATTTGTGGATTGTTCAATCTTGCAGGTTTACCCAGAGATGAAGTTATGAAGAAGGTTTTCCCTTTATCTTTGAAGGGGAAAGCATTGGCATGATATAGGCTATGCGATGATATTGGATCTTGGAATTGGAGTTCCACCAAAAAAATTATCCGATGCATCTAGTTCATCGCGATCGAAATTATATATATATAATTTTTGGCCTCGTGAAGGAGAAAGTATCGCTCTAGCTTGGGGGAGGCTTAAGTCAATGTTATATTCATGCCCCAATCATGAGCTCTCAAGAGAAATTATTATCCAGAATTTCTATGCTCGGCTTTCTCGTAATGATCAAACCATGCTTGATACTTCTTGTGCTGGTTCTTTTATGAAGAAGACTATTGAATTCCGGTGGGATCTCTTGAAAAGAACTAAACACAACTCTGAATATTGGGAACTCGACAAAGGTAAAGAGTCAAGTATTAAACTTAAGTATGATTGTGTTAAATCTTTTATGAATACCGATGCTTTTCAAAAGTTTAGCACTAAATATGGACTTGACTCTGAGATAGTAGCCTCCTTTTGTGAATCATTTGCTACTCATGTTGATCTCCCTATAGAGAAGTGGTTTAAATATCACCCACCTATTAAAGAAGAAATCAAAGAACCGGTACCAGTTAAAGAAGAAACTATACTTTACAATATTGATCTAGTTGTTCCTACTGCTTATATTGAGAACCCACCCTTCCCTGTTAGGATAAAGGAACATGCTAAAGTTTCAACTGTGGTCAACAAAAGCTATATTTGAACACCAAAACCTGATGAACAAATTAAAGTAGAACCTAGTATTGCAATGGTTAAGGATCTCTTGGAAGAAGATATGGATGGGCATGTTATTTACTTCTGTGAAGAAGCTGCTAGAATTGCCAAACCTGATAAAAAGGATAAACATAGACCTGTTGTTGGCATGCCCGTTGTCTCAGTTAAAATAGGAGAACACTGTTATCATGGTTTATGTGACATGGGTGCTAGTGTGAGTGCTATTCCTTACACCTTATATCAAGAAATTATAAATGACATAGCACCCGCAGAGATAGAAGACATAGATGTTACTATTAAACTTGCTAATAGAGACACTATATCACCAATTGGGATTGTTAGAGATGTTGAAGTCTTGTGTGGGGAAATAAAATACCCTACTAACTTTGAAAGGATCGAGAAGAGGTGTCTAGAGGGGGGTGATTAGACCCTCAACAAAGAAAAGTAGCAGTTTTTAATTTCTTCAAGTTGAGGTGGAGTTTTAGCACAAGTTTAAACATTCACAATACATTTCAAGTAAGCATGACAAGAGTATAAGAGCAGCGCAAAGTAAAGCATGCAAGTTGCAAGAATGTAAAGGGATGGGATTGGAGTATGCAAACGCAATTGGAGACACGAGGATTTTTTCCGTGGTTCCGATAGGTGGTGCTATCGTACATCCAAGTTGATGGAGACTTCAACCCACGAAGGGTAACGGTTGCACGAGTCCATGGAGGGCTCCACCCACGAAGGGTCCACGAAGAAGCAACCTTGTTTATCCCACCATGGACATCGCCCATGAAGGACTTGCCTCACTAGGGTAGATCTTCACAAAGTAGGCGATCTCCTTGCTCGTACAAACTCCTTGGTTCAACTCCACAATCTTGGTGGAGGCTCCCAAGTGACACCTAACCAATCTAGGAGACACCACTCTCCAAAAGGTAATAGATGGTGTGTTGATGATTAACTCCTTGCTCTTGTGCTTGAAATGATAGTCTCCCCAACACTCAACTCTCTCTCACAGACTTGGATTTGGTGGAAAGATGATTTGAGTGGAAAGCAACTTGGGGAAGGCTAGAGATCAAGATTCTTGTGGTGGGAATGGAATATCTTGGTCTCAACACATGAGTAGGTGGTTCTCTCTCAGAAAATGAATGGTGGAAGTGTAGGCACGTTTTGATGGCTCTCTCCATGAATGAAGAGTGGGTGGAGGGGTATATATAGCCTCCATAGAAAATCTAGCCGTTACACACAATTTACCAAACTCGGTGGGACCGAATCGAGAAACTCGGTCAGACCAATTCAGTTCAAAATGTGAATGTTAGGCTTTTCGGTGGGACCGATATGATCAACTTGGTGGGACCGATGTGCTAGGGTTAGGGTAAAACCTCAACTCGGTTTGACCGATTACACAAACTCGGTGGGACCGATTTTGGTAATAAGCTAAACAGAGAGTTGGTCAGGCAAACTCGGTGGGACCGATTGCATATCTTGGTGAGACCGAAATAATTGCAATAGGCAACAGAGAGTTTGCAAGCCCATCTTGGTGAGACCGAGATCCCATCGGTGAGACTGAACTGATTAGGGTTTCTGGCAGTGGCTATGTCAAGTGAACTCGGTGGCGCCGGATAAATCAAATCGGTGGGGCCGAGTTTGACTTTAGGTTTAGGACATATGTGGAAATGAGAAAGTGGTTAAGGGCTTTGGAGCATATCACTAAGCACTTTGAGCAAGCAAGCCATTAAGCAACACCTCATCCCCTTTTAATAGTATTGGCTTTTCCTATGGACTCAATGTGATCTTGGATCACTAAAATGAAAATGAAGAGTCTTGAGCTTTTGAGCTTTTGCCAATCTTCTGTCCTTAGCATCTTTAAGGGGTTCCACATCCTCTAGTCCATGCCACTCCACTGTTGAACTCATCTGAAATATACTAGATAAAAGTATTAGTCCAACAAGAGATATGTTGACATTAATTACCAAAATCACCCAACACTACAAAAAAATACACTTCCGTGATGATACGTGTTTGTGACAGTAGGTCGCGTTTTTGTCATGCATGTACATCCATGACAAATTTATGGCAGAATCAAGATAGTCATACCTGTGCTGTCATAGAAGTGTTCCATGACATTACCAAAATTATCATCACGGAAGTGTCCACTTCCATGACGATAAATCGCGCGTCACAGAGGTGCTTTCGTCAAGGGTGACCGACACGTGGCATCCACCGTAACGGAACGCCGTTAAGCTATCGGGTCGGGTTTTGGATCCGATAACCCGTTAACAGCCCCGACCAATGGGGATTTTCCACGTGTAAAATCATCATTGGCTGGAGGAGACACATGTCAGGTCCGCGTTGGCACAGGTGTCACTCATCCAATGGGCGAGACGCGCCTATGATATGTTGACACATGGGCCGGCCCATCAAGTTTAAATGGGCCGGCCCAACTGAAGGTCCACAAGATTTTGCGGACCATAATGGGCTGGCCCAGCTAAAGGCCCATGAGATTTTGCGGACCATAATGGGCTGGCCCTGCTAAAGGCCCACAAGATTTTGTGGGCCATAATGGGCCGGCCTAGGTAAAGGCCCACAAGATTTTTGTGTGCCATAATGGGCCGGCCCAGGTAAAGGCTCACAAGATTCTTGCAGATCATAATGGGCTGGCCCAGCTAAAGGCCCATGAGATTTCGCCGACATTAATGGGCCGACCCAGCTGTAGGCCACAAGATTTTGAGGACCCTAGTAGGCCGACCCATTAACTGGCTGCCATGTTTTGGGCCAAATGTCGGCCCATATTTGATCCGGTCCGTTAATGGCCTGCCATGCTCCGGGCCTAATAGTGGCCCATATGAGATCCGGCCTGTTAAAAGCCAACCATGTTCTGGGCCAAATTACAGCCCAGATCAGGTCCGACCCTTTAAGAGGCTTTGGGCTCAATTATGGCCCATATCAGATTCGGCTCGTCAACTGGACACTATGCTTTTGGGCCCACTTGCTAAAGGCCCACTTAGTAATTCGGCCTGATATTAGTTTTGGCCTGTTAAGGGTCCGTTTAACATTTCATCCCTATATTAATTTCGGCCTGTTAAAAGCCCGTCATATAGTTGGGCCTAACTACGGCCTGGTTTGCATCCGGCCTGCTCACAGCTGATATCTGATTGGGCCAAACAAGGACCGAGACAATTTTGGCCTGTTAAAAGCCCGTGATTTGATTCGCACAATCATGGGCCGGGGTTCATTTCGAGCTGCTGCCCGCCCATGAGCTGTTCGGCACGTTTCAGGCCCAACCTACATCGTGATTGCATGACGGCCCGATTATGTACCGTAATTTTACGGTTTGGCCGGTTTACTGCGAATATAGGATATATATACAGTAAAATAACTGCAGCATCGTGAATAAGAAAAAACCTAGACTATACAATAAAGAAATTACGGCATATTACATCCACTGGGCATCAAAACTCGCCACTATGATAATAAAGCACAAGCAGACAGCAGATTACATACACTGGGCATCAAAGATCGCCACCAGTGCAAATAAACACGCCGAAAAGATAATATACAAAACCGGCAACACTTCAATAGAGTTCAAGAAAGGTTAGCCCTACTGGGGAGCTGCAGCGCAAGCAGCTGAGCAAGATGATGAGACTGCGCTTGTTCAACACTTATATCTTCCTCACTCTGAAAAATAAACAAGCAGACAGATGACAGGTTTTGCACATAAAAGTATCAGTGCTGACAATTCATCACATTTCTTACTGACGAATAAAGTGACACAGTTTGAAATTGCATTAACACAATATGGTATTGTTCAGGTCAAGACATGGCAGGAAATGACATTGTGAAGGAGTTGGCAGCTTCACGACACCACTGGATTACAGATCAAGAACTCATAAGTATCAATGGTTAGTGTGCTGTCAATTTATACCATTTCAGATTGGCAAATAAAGAGACGGTTTAAATAATAGTAGAATGATATGACATTGTTCATAGTTAAGACATTGTAGAATATGACATTGTGCTGTAGTGGGTAGGTTCACCACACCACTGGATTACGGATGAAGAACAGAAGCATACATATAGTGCAAAAGAAGATCACTTGCTCTGTATAGTTTAATTTAGATGGTATGAAGAAGGAACTTGGTTGTACAACTGAAGACTTAAATTGAGAAAGGACAAACTTTTGTTTATGAACTACATAATAAACTTTAAACAAGCAATTTCATGCAAACACCAAAAATAAACAGCTGTTGTAGTCATGCCTAACCAAATATATACAACAAATTTTGAAGGCTTGAGATGGACAAACTTACATTATTGGTGAAGACAGGCTCTATAAAGGCCTTGTCCATGCTGATGGGGGGCAATTCAAGAAGTTTACCACATAATCTTCTTCAAAAGCATTGCCTTTATTCTACATTTTGTTAAGAGTAAATATAGATGTGATAATATACGAAAAATGGAGAATATTTAAGATAAGATGAAGAGTGATGCTACATAACCAAGTAGCTATAAATGTAAGTGCAGCGATACAGGCAAAAGGTACAGCCAAGAGCGATGCACAACTAAACTTCTTCAGTACCAACCTTATGGTAAGAGTAAATATAGATCTGATGTGTAGAAAATGGAGGGCAAAGGAAAATAAGCTGCAGAGTGATGGTACATGAACAACTACCTGTCATTATAAGTACACTGATAAAGGACAACATGTACTTACAAGAATAATGCAGATCTAAAAAAACATTGGCATTGGATATATTCTACACTAATGTAACCATTCATACATATCAGATAATTTGGAGCGAACAATTGATAAGCAAGCTATCATGCATACTACTGTCACATAATGAACCAGGTATGTATGCAAGTACAGTGATACAGGACAACAGGTACTAACAAGAGCAAAGCAGCGGGCAGCATATTTGCGATATCCCGTCGTTCTTGTCAAACCGGAATTCTTCTTTGAGCAGATTTCCTGCAAAAAAGATCCATAAGGCACATGCGGAAACGTAGAAGCTTAAATTGTCATGTGATTTCATAGACAGTACCTCATCCTGGGAACGAGACCAGTGCATAACAAGGTTTTTCCATTCAATGTCTTCTAAATTTAGCACAGGAGACTTCACCGGAAATTCGTTTATAGACTTGCCATCAAAGTGTGATTTCCTCAGGTAACACCGATACTGCTGCAATGCTTCCTTGAAAAGCATAAGCAAGCTTTGCTCATCATGACTATCCAGATTGACCCTTGCCTAGTTACAACAATGTAATGTAAATCATTGATGTGTTCAATCAGCAGAAAACAGGAAAATAATAACCATGAATAATAGCACTTACACGTAAGTTGGACAGGAAGATGTGAAAATGGTGTTTATCTTCACAATAATCTTCCCATGATGGGAATATATGCACGTAGTCCCTAACAACATTGAAAGCATTGTCTTTTAAACTGGGAATAAATGGAATGGGGTTCCAATCTGCAGGAATTGGCTGTCTCTGCAGTTGGGATAGGTCTTCGACCGGTGGACCTGCTGTACTTTTTGCTGGAGTGGGATCTTTCTGCGGTACAGCTGGTGCTATGGCAAATGAAATCGGTATACCTTTTGTTGGAGTGCAGGTCCTATGTGGTGGGGCTAGTGGTGTGGCCAGTGAAGTATGGGTACAATCTGCTGGAGTCGGTCCTACGTTTTGTGTCACTGGTTGTACAACCAATATAAGTGGGGTGCTGTCTGATTTCTCAGACACCACCATGTTTTTCAAGGACTTTGCTGGTGCTCCTTCAGGTTCGGCAATCACCCTCTTCCTTTTTGATGTCTGATGCACAAGAACACCATTTGAGTGAAAAAACATGGTATGATGACAGATGGAATATGTATTGATAATGGATGGGCATGGCATCTCGACATATATGATGAGTAAACTAAGCAGATGGCGGTGCAATAAAGTAGAAGAAATGCAAGACAACATATGCAAGATACCTGCAATCAATAAAACATTGCCAAATTAGAACAGGCACCTTGATGGGTGAACAGGACAGGCCATCTGCCTTTGACTCCTCGAGGTTAGAATAGTCATTAGGATCATATTCTGAACAAGAATCAACAGGCGGGGAGCGTATGAGTTTCATTGCATCCAGAATGGCACTCAATGCCTTGGTGCCAATTTTGTAAGTCATTGCAGTGTTTAGCTTCAAGAGTGGTCTGCTGCTAGTGCGACACAAAGCAGCTACACAGATCATAGTGTAGATATAACGGGAAAACCTTAAGCATCAGAGTAAAATCAGCAAAGTGGAACTTGCTGGAATATATGTGCTAGTATTACCGGTACGGCTAGAAAGGCTTCGGATACCAGCTCTGTTCAAGTGAAGGTGCGGTACTGTTAATATCAGTGTAACTCTCAAAGGCGACACAGCTTCTCGCATTTCCTTGCTATTCTTATAGGATTCAAGTGGGCAGGCCACTACAAATCCTATTCCTATGTTTACAAGATCCTACGAATCAAAGAGGCTCAAAGTGTCCATCACAACCGACTGTATAGACCTCTACACTGCAAATGTCCCTGCTCATCTTCAGTACAAGGAACATACTGTACTACTATCATACTCCCTCCGTTCCAAAATATAAGTCTTGGTAGAGATTTCCACTATGGATCACATACAGATGTATCCAGATACATTTTAGAGTGTAGATTCACTCATTTTGATCCATATGTAGTCCATGGTAGAATCTATAGAAAGACTTGTATTTAGGAACGGATAGTACATATTAAAGAATAACGGAAGAGGAACATGGTAAAGAAGAGCAAGCAGATTTTGGATAATAAAATGTTGGTTGCGTAGTGCCCACACATGATGAACCAGAGCGCATTAAGAATGCAATTCCCAGCTATCTCTCGACCATTTCAGGCGGTTGGATGAAGATCCTACGTCTCCTAACCCTTCTTCTTCCTCGTCTCTGACTCTTCCCATACAGAACACCGCACGGGCCACCGGCCGGACCACCGGCCCCCACCGCCTGTGTTCCTCCACCACCCCCACTACAAAAAATACACTTCCGTGATGATACGTGTTTGTCACAGTAGGTCGCTTTTTTTGTCATGCATGTACATCCATGACAAATTTATGACAGAATCAAGATAGTCATACCTGTGCTGTCGTAGAAGTGTTCCATGACATTACCAAAATTATCATCACGGAAGTGTCCACTTCCATGACAATAAATCGCGCGTCACAAAAGTGCTTTCGTCAAGGGTGACCGACACGTGGCATCCACCGTAACGGAACGCCGTTAAGCTATTGGGTCGAGTTTTGGATCCGATATCCCGTTAACAGCCCCGACCAATGGGGATTTACCACGTGTAAAATCATCATTGGCTAGAGGAAACACGTGTCGGCTCATCGTTGGGACAGATGTCATCCACTCACTGGACAGAAGGCGCCTATGATACGTCGACACGTGGCACGGCCCAACAGTGGCCCATTCTTGTGAAAAGGCCAGCCCGTTTGACTTGGTCAAAAGCTGGCGGTCCGGCCCATGGAAAGCCTGTTAACGGCATGTTCGCATATAGCCCATTTACAACACGCTAACCCAAGGCCCGTTACGCCCTATCCGAATTAGGCCCAGTAGCGTCATCTGGGCCGTCCATATGATTCAAGCCCATTTTCACTTTTGTCCCATGTATAGCCCATGACGTCTTTCGGCCCATATGAGGCCCTTTGTAACTCTTGGCCCATTAGTGGCCCGTGCTGAAACTGGCCCATAATGAACAGTGTATTACTTTACACCCATTAACAACCCATGGTGAAACTGGCCTGTAATGAACAGTGTATCACTTTATACCCATTAACGGCCCGTTATTCCATTGGGCCATTTCCAGCCCAAGTTAACTTTCGGCCTTCTAAGGGCCCATTTATTCTTGGGCTCATTTGCAGCATTCGGTTACTTACGGCCCGTTACTGTCATTTTCTGCTTGTGGGCCAAATTCAGCCCGTCGTTACAGTTGGCCCGTTTGTGGACCGTTAGTCTGTTGGGCCAATTTCATAGCATCACCAAATACGACCTATTAATAGCCCATTATGGTCAGCCCATAAAATGTACGATTTCCATTAAAGGCCCGTCTACGACCCATTAAAGGCCCATACAAGACCCATAAATGAGCCGGCGGCCCATGGATCCTACGAGACGTAGAAGGCCCATGGATCCTACGAGACGTAGAAGGCCCATGGATCCTACGAGACGTAGAAGGCCCATGGATCCGATGGCCCGTGAAGGGCCATGGTCGGGCGAATTGGCCCCTATTTGAACGATATAGCATATTCAAAGAATTATCCTACTCAATACTATCACCTCTAAAAAGCCTACACTATTACAAAAAAGAGATCAAGGCATAGAAAGGTAGAATAATCCTACACTATACAATAAAGAAATTACAGCCGATCATACCCACTGGGCATTATGGTTCGGCACAGGTGATAATAAAGCATACACAAACAACAAATTACATACACTGGGCAAATACAGCTCATACATCATGGACGCGCATCAACTTAACTCCATTTGAACTATAATCTCTTCAGAAAATAGGATTGGCCGGATTCAGATAGCACAAATTGCAAAATCTCCAATTCCTTCATGGTTACCTCAGTGTCTTGTTTCATTTTTTGACTCCTGCATCTAATACCTGCATGTCCAGTCTCAACTTATTGATTATACTTTGACAATCATGTACATGTTGTCTTGCCACCTCTTGTTGATGCTCGAGAACATCAGCACATTCCAATTCCAATCCATAATCATTCGGTAACGGCCATGCCGCACTGCTCGCAGATCTTTGTGTTGATGTCACTTCATCCTGAAATGTTTCTGTAAGTACACATGACTAGGGAAAAAATATAGTTACAACAGTGAAGCGAACAAGACACTATTTTGTACTACATGGCAAAACAGGACTAACAATAATGTTACACGTCACTTTAAAAAAAATGTTACACGTCATGAAGCATAAGCAGGTGATATTTTAAAAATTATAAAAAAGATAGTCTGTGCAGCCTGCATACAGAAATCCCTCTTAGCTCACCAGAGGAGCATGATGTTGGGGCCCAATCGAAAGCACAGACAAGTTACAAATTTAGACAACACATTGCGTATAAGTAAGCAAGCAGTTGGCCATTCTGTGCCTCAATTAAAGTCTTAGGGAGCATAATGAAGCAGAGGGTTTCATACAAACATACTACAGCAGGCAAAACTATGCAATCATTAGCGTAGTATAAACTAGATTGTGAGCCTCATACAATAATAGTTGGTTAATAGACTTCAAAGCTTCAGGCACACGTTGGCAGAGTAATTAAATGGTAAGGCCTTTAATTATGTCAACTAATAGTGATACAAGTACCGAACATCAGGCATGATTATTTGGGCATCTCATTAACTGAGGACAAATAAAGCAATTGAAAAGATAAAATTAACTATGCCTGAAACAAACAAGGAATTGAACTGTTGAGTTGCATACAGTGACTTACCTTAGCAGGTTGAAGAGGCTCAGCGTAGCTCCTACTTCTCTTGCAAGGCTCCTTCCTAACATCTTGTACTTGGAAATCCTCAATCTTATCTTCATTGCACCCCCTCTGCAAGGTGACACAAACTAGTTACTCGTCTCCTTGGAAGATAAATATGCATCCTTTCTAGTCTGTGAACACAAAAGGACGAGATTATAACAAAACAACACCACATAATGAAACATGCCGCATCTCTTGCACTTGCACACAATGAAATGAGCATTTACTATGTTTGCACTATGTAAAAACTAGGCATACCTTCAAACTGGATCTCCAGGTACTCTTGGAGAGCCTACTGTAGCGTACAGCCAAACCTTTATGTCACCTATGAGTTAGACAAGGCCCCACTACAACAACCCTTAGTGTTTAAATCACTGACAAGCTTTGTTAGAGTGTTAGGTCAAGAACAACAAGTAATCAAAGCAAATAGTCCTCGTATGGCTGGCTGATGCAAACAAGTAATTGAACAGATGTGTGAGCAAATCTTACATATCAAGAAAAGGAGCAAAGAAGGAGGCTTAAAGACCATCACTTGACTGACCAGGTTTAAGGGGCATTTAAACATCATGTGCAACATATGAACTAACATAAACATTGCATATTCTAGATTCTACAATTGAATGCACATGTATTAGGTTATGCCATGTATGATGATGCCTAAATGTACAGATAGCAGGCAGGAGTGATTCATCATTGCACGCACAATTGAATTGCAGGTTAAGGGCCAGTTCGATTCCGCCTTCTCAGGGCATATTGTCAAAATAAGCCATAAAAGATGTAAAGAAGTCATTTTTGAGTTATGGGCTTGGGCTTAACTAATTTCTCTTTGGAGGGGGGTGTTTCGGGTAGAACCTCACTAAAAATTGAAGGGAAGGGGAATAGTGAAATGACTCTGTTGTCTGCCTATATTACACTCAAAATGCAACTGCTGACGCCCGTGTCACACCTGACTCTCAAGTAAAAACAAACACGCAAGCATTCATTGCCCTGCCCGCTTGCATCTCCTCTCCCCTTTCCCTCTACCTCGATCCCCTGCCTGCAGCACTAGGGTTCCTCCAGCGAGCCGTCACCACTGGTCCCATCTGGCCTTGTCCTCGACGATGCTATGTCCAGCTAGGCTACATGGCCGGCGGGTAGTGGCAAATGTCCCTGGCTTCTCCTCCCTCTGGCGCCGCCCCTCATTCTCATGGTCTCCAGCAGCTGCTCCACTATGGTTCGTCCAACGCACTACTCCGGCGGGCGCTGCACAACTACGGCTGATGCCACACTGCGGTAGAAGGCACCTTATTCCCCCTCCCCTCCTCCCAGGACATGGCCTTGAGGTGCTGTTGAAGGATGAGCTCATCCAACAAGGTGAGGATCTCCTCTGATTTTTTGCCAAATTTTCATTCTGATCCACTATACGATGAATTGCTATGAGCTACTTCTGCTGCTGCTATATGATGCATTGCAATGAGCTGCTCCTGCTGCTGCTATATGATGAATTGCTATGAGCTGCTGCTGTATGATGAGTTGCTATGAGCTGCTGCTGCTATATGATGAATTGCTATGAGCTGCTGCTGCTGCTATATGATGAGTTGCTACAAGCTGCTCCTGCTGCTGCTATATGATGAGTTGCTATAAGCCGCTCCTGCTGCTGCTATATGATGAATTGCTATGAGCTGCTCCTGCTGCTGCTATATGATGAATTGTTATGAGCTGCTCCTGCTGCTGCTATATGATGAATTGCTATGAGCTGCTGCTGGTATATGATGAATTGCAGACTGCTGATGTTGTATGCTGAGTTGCTATGAGCTGCTGCTGCTGCTATATGATGCTTTCAGGTGGTGGTGCTATACGATAATAACCAGCCACTTGGACCATCGAATTTCAATAAATAATTGTTCTTCATTTAAATGTGGGTCATGCGTTCTTCGTTTAAATTAGGCAATGGGATCTCTATGGGAAACATTGACCAAAGTAGATTGTGCCAAGTAGATGGTATCTTTGTATTTGCATTTTGAGCAAATAGTGTTTTCCTATCATATTAAGTACTACACTGGGTTCAATTTGTGATGTTTGCAAGTCAAATTAATTTCCATATGGGCAGCAAAATGAAAAATATAATGCAATTTAGACTTTCCACTGATCGTACCAAAGATAAGCTGAAAACGCAATGAAAAGAACTGGATGTCTTATTACATGGAGCTTATATTCACAGGTGCTTATTTTCTTAGGATAACTCGTAATAACTGTCCCTAAGAAACTTGGCTAATAGAACTGGCATACAAATAACATGTCACGATGATTGCAATGGAGGAATGACGTACCATAACATACTGTATAGGCTCACCGCTGCCTCTCCTCTTTTTGCGATGTTCCATGAAATTGCCACATACATCTTGTACTTTTTCATTGTGTAACCCTATCTACAAGTTGACACGGCTAATTTCAGACATCCCTACATGATACTACATTGCATATCCCTTGCGCATATTTAAACCACCAATTAACGATTGTGTGCGTACCATAAACTAGCCATGACTCTGTATGCTGGACTAGCAGGCACTCTAAGGGAGCCTAATGTAGTGCACTGGAATTCCTACATGCCACCTACGATTTTGTGTAATGTACTGCCCCTGTTCCTAAATATATGTCTTTGTAGAGATTCCAGTATGGACCACATACAGATGTATATAGATGCATTTTCGAGTGTAGATTCACTCATTTTTCTCTGTATGTAGCCTATAGTGGAATCTCTAGAAAGACTTATATTTAGGAATGGAGGCACGAGGTAGTATCATGTATGACATCTACATATCTAATTTAGCAGCCAGTAGTAGAAATCATTGTCTGCACAAAGGGATTATTGGTCGAAAATCCTAGCAAAGCACGCTGGCAGGCACAGAACAATACAAGAGAGAGAGACGCACTTACAAGATCATAGCAATGCCTCAGTCCAGGATCTTGGTTGGCCAAGCTGTTAGATCCAGAAGAAACATCGTCCTTGTAGTTTTTGCCAGCTGCATAACAGGTAACAACAACCGGTTAGTATATTTGACGTACATCGGGCAGGTGATGCTGGACGGGTTTAAAGGTGACAAGTACCTAGGTCGTGGTGGGTGCTTGGCATCTCTCCAGACTGTGGGAATCAGGTTAGAAACGTCGAGGGTGATGATGCTGCGCTGGCTGTCGGGGTCCGGTAAGGTGATCTAGAACCGTCGAGTAGGTTGTTTGTGGAGCGACTACGGTAGGGTGGACTACGGTGTGGGCGAAGCGGATCTATGGCCGTGGACGAGGGCGTAGGTGAAGGTGCTCCGGTGGTTGGGTTAAGGATGGTGTCGATGATGCGGATCTATGGCCGTGGACGGGGCGTTAGAAGCTGCGCCGGTGGTTGGGTTAAGGGTGGTGTCGACGATGCGGATCTGCGATCGTGGATGGGGCGTCAGAAGCTGCTCGGTAGGTTGGATGAGGGTGCGAGGAAGCGGATCTGAGGCCGTGGACTTGTGAGTTGGCAAAGTGGCCCTGGTAGGGTTGAGAATGGTATAGGCGAAGCTACTCCGTTAGGGTTGAGGAAGGTGTCGGCGAAGCGGCTCCGGTAGGGTTGAGGAAGGTGTCCGCGAAGAGGATCAGAGGCCATCGACGGGGGCGTCGGTGGGGCGGCTCCGGGCGGTGTGGAGGAAGCGTCTCCGGTGGGGAGTACGAATGAGCCGCTGCAGATGCGCGACGGTTGACAAGAGTCGGCGAAGCAGATCCGGCGTCGTGGACAAGGCCGGCACTGAATGGGCTGTGGTACAGTGGTGGATGAGAAGTCTACTTGTTTCTAGGGGAGGTGGGAGGGGTAGATGCGGCCGCAGTAGCAGATCCGGCGAGGAGGACGCCGCTGACAGTGAATGGGCTATGGTACGCCGGTGGATGAGCAGTCTAGGGTTTTGAGAGGGGAGGGGAGAAAGGGCGATGAAGTACGGACGACGTGATGTAAGATGCTCTGGTGTTGTGGAGTTAGTCGTTTTTGCGGGAGGGGGAGCGGAAATGATGCCGTGTAGTGGGGGAACCAGAAGTTACCAAAGCAGCCCCGACCTATCATGTAGATGAGGGCGATATTGTAACTGCTGGTCTCCGTGCACCAAGGAAAAAAGGGGGATTTCGCATGCTAAAGACTAAGGTGGCGGAAATTTTAGAAGGAGGCGGGAGATTTTGCCGCCCGCGGGATCGTTCGTATCCAGTTTCAACTAATTTTGGACCGTGCTAGCGGGAAGGTCATGCTAGACTGTGTACACGGGGCACGCGTCAGCAGTTAATAACTGGTGTGAAGTCCACCCCAGAAAAAAGACAATAACTCGGGATGATGCGCCGATAACTTGGACGTTCACACGGGCGCGGCCAATCATACGGGTGTAGTGGCGCGTTCACAAAAAAGGGATCAAACGCTCAGCCTATGTATTTCTCGTGTAAATAGATAATTCAGTGCCATTGTTTATTTACTTTAAACATAATGCATTGACGTGTTAGTGTAGAGGCACACAAAAAGAAATGGATATTGTAGTCAGCTACTTAAAAGTGTTACCTCATATGATTACAAAGCCTCCATTTCATAAATTGCATACCCGTTGAATTCATATATGAATATTACATATATTACTTCAAAATAGAAACTTAAATCATCCAAGACTAATGAATTTGAATGCAAGAGTAACAATGGTGCATGTTCATGATAGCTACATTGGTTGTTTGAAGAAACATCACTGTAACTTTGGCATACACAACTAAAAAGGCTTATTTAAATAGAAAAAAATGTGATATGTGAGTGTCCAATATTTATAGCGTTGAATCGATAGTGTACCTTTCGCCACGATACAAAGTAGATATTGACTTATGTTCAAGCGATGCACGTCCACAATCGCTAGATAGTGATACGTGAATGAATTGTGCAATCTCTCTCACACGCATACATATCTCATTTCCCTATGGGCATCGGAATCACACACGCGCACTTCGTGTATTTCTCTCCCTCCGTCAGGGTTAAATTCGTCTTTCTACCCCGTCCTACACACGCTCTCTATGTCTAACACGCCCACCCCTTTAATTCCGCCCACCCACAGCCACTAATGTCTCTCACACATATGCTATCTACCTATCCCTTAATATAGCTAGATATGTGTCACACAAACTCCTTCTCCCTACTAGCAAGATGCCCATGCGTTGCACGGAACATCAAGATGCATTTGTATGAGAAGTTTATCTTGTGGGAGAAAAGGATGAACGAGGGAATGGCTTATTTGCAAATGCGGAGAGGGGTGTGGGTATCTTTTTGCAGAATTGCCATAGTTTCCTTCCTGTCCGTCGGATATAAATCGGATGGCCTATATTGCAGGATGGCAGGAACACCATCATCACCAACTCTGTTTTTTTATAAGAGTAGAGATATGTGAGTGTCACTGCCCCCCCCCCCACACACCCACACTTCCCAACACCGAAGGAGTAGGGTGACACCTCGATTTTGATACTAATCTATCGACTGGCTTCTCTCTCAAACATACACACACACACACACACACACACACACTACCCGGCACCGAAGGAGTAGGGTGGCACATCGATCTTGATAATAATCTATCTACTCCTCTTTCAAACACACTCACACACACACACACACACACACACACACGCTAGTTGTGCCTCTGTGCCTACCGCGCACACTCTCAATACGTCTTTCTCTCCCTCCCCCCAACAATGACAACAGAAGGGTGACAACTCGATCTGATCATAATCCGTCAATTGGTTTTTCTCTCAAACATTGTGTCTCCGTGCCTCGCTCGGTAGCCCCCTCGATATGTAGACTTCTCGTGTGCGCACAGCTGTAGTGACGATGACGCTGAACCCAGTGTGCCTTGTTTTTACCGGCCTCATGTGATAGTTTTCACCCTATTTTCTGTTAATTAACAAGGCAACCTTTTCTTTGTTACTACTAGTGAATCTGAAGTCATTCGGGGCAGACATAAAATATATCACTTCAACCCAATTATCGCAACAACTATTTTAAAAGAAATTAGCTAGCTGCCCGTGCGTTGCACGGAACATCAAGATGCATTTGTATGAGTAGTTTATCTTCTGAGAGAAAAGGTTGAACGAGGGAAGGCCTTATTTACGAACGTGGAGAGACGTGTGGGTATATTTTTGCAAAATTCCATAGTTTCTTTCCTATCTGTTAGATATAAATCCGACGGCCTATATTGCAGGATGGCACGCACACCATCATCACCAACTCCTTTTCTACTCCCTCCATCCAAAAATACTAGTCATCAAAATGGATAAAAAGAGATGTATCTAAAACTAAAATACGTCTAGATACATTTCCTTTTATCCATTTTGATTACAAGTATTTCCGGACGGAGGAATTATTTGTCTTTTTAGAGATTTCAACAAGCGACTATGACCGTACCTTACCAACATACTCAAAAAAGTAGTCGATAATTTTGATGTTACCCTCTTTTCTTGGCGGTGCAGTGCCATCTGGATACCTCATAAATAAATCAAGGACAAATCTGACCCCTTCCTGAAAAGACATACGGAGCAAAATGAGTGAATCTACACTCTAAAATATGTCTACATACACATCCCTATGTGGTAGTCCATTTGAAATCTGAAAAAGACAAATATTTAGGAACGAATGGAGTATATATAAGAGTAGACATGGAGATATATCTCCAGCATGGTCTACAACAAAAATGTGCTGGGCTGGTTAACGCCGGATGCTCGTAACGCGATGACATGAGTTCGAATTCTGTCTTTTAACTTTATTTTTTTATATTATATATTACTCTACTTATTTAATATATACTTCTTTCGCTACTGTACTGACAATGGAACCCACAGAGTACTTAGAATACAAGATTAAGGACGGACTTGTTTCTTTTTAACTTTCTGTACGAAGCAGTAGCCACCCTGCAAGTCACGTGTACACTGTACATGCAATTAACTTTTTATAGAGGGACAATCATGCAGGCAATTAACTCAAATGGATTGGATGTCACCAACATAAAGAGCATCTCCAACGGCAGCCGACAAATTTCCTCCCGCTTCCTCAAGCGGAGGACGACATCAAATGCCAGCGGCATACATTTTTACAACTCTAATCAACCAGATGAAATTCGTGCAAACACGGACTGATTTCATATAAGCATGAAGGATTTCATATAAAAAAGTCGGATCTTCATATAAACATGATGGATTTCATTACATTTACATGAACTACGAGGTGCCAATCCGGCTCTCTTGTATAATTAATACTCCCTCTGTCCGAAAATACTTGTCCTAGAAATGGATGTATCTAGACTTATTTTAGTTCTAAATTGCCGCCCGCAGATTCCTTTGTCTTCCTCATGTCCGTCAGACACTTGCGGGGTCGACGAAGGTCCTCGAAAGAGACGAAGCAGCAAAGAGACCACCTGAATCCGCGGTCGTCGCCTCGGCGGTGGCCTTCATGGGTCCCAAGTGGCGGCGGCCTCCCGTGTTCTACTTCTCCTC
Organism: Aegilops umbellulata; assembly: GCA_032464435.1. Classification (NCBI taxonomy): domain Eukaryota; kingdom Viridiplantae; phylum Streptophyta; class Magnoliopsida; order Poales; family Poaceae; genus Aegilops; species Aegilops umbellulata. The sequence goes on from CP136057.1 coordinate 327,041,634, forward strand.
GATGATGGCGGCGGACACGGAGAAGCTGGCCACCTTCTCGTCGCTCTCCATGCACCCGGCTTCTATCTCTGGCTGCATGGTGCTGCCACAGGCATGGGAGGCGCGCCCACAGACACGGGAGGCGCGGCCACCACAGACAATGGTGGCGCGGTACGACGCGGCAGCGACGGCGCCCGTACCGGCATGCTCGCCGCCGTGCCGGCGTGGAGCAACTCGCCACTCCTGATCGAGCTGAACTGGAGCGACGAGTTGCTGAACCACGCGCATGCTTGGGGCGGCAACTGGCTCCGTCGGGCCAAGCGAGGTTGGTGAAGCACCGAGCGGCCTCGCCCGTATTCGGAGGGCTCGGTGGGCCACCCAGCCGGGTAATATGCCGGTGAACGGCTCATCGGAAGCCATCGGAAGAGTGGAGAAAATGGTGAAGGAGGAGATGGGGAAGCGGCGGAGGGGTGCGATTCTTGCCTGCTGTCTGTCTGGCCTCGTGTAAATAGAGGGCGGACGATAGGAGCTTGGCCGGCGTCTGTCCTCGTTTAAACTGAGGGCAGACGGGAGGAGCTCGGCCGGTGTTGCGTTTAATTCCGGCCCGCTCATGAACGGACGTGTGGCCGGAGTAGGATTCTCGGTTTGCATTCGGGTTTAATGGAGGGGTTTAATGGAGGCGCCAGGCGTGCAGCGGGTGGCGCAGTACTATTCGATTTGACAGCAGTAATGAGCCAGCAAATCACAAAGGCCCTCGCCTCTCGTGAAACCGACCGATCTAGACTGCCCCTCCCTCTAGCCTTTTAAAAAATGTATATAGTCCACTTTTGTACAGTAGTACTATTAAAAAGGCTTGTCACAATAATGGTGTCCAGCATAAGTGCACAACCCACCCCTCAAATAAAACTAAGCACCCTGGAGTTCTTTGACAAAACTAAGCACCCTGAAATTCTTTGACAACTAAACAGCTAGGTATATGATGTTGGCCATATATATTGTACATATATAATGTGAAGAAACGAGTGGTTTTCGTAAGACGACTTAATACTCACCTAGACGGAGGGAGTATTAGATTTGACAGCGGGCGGCGCAGTTCCCGATACGGCTTTAATGCAGACGAGGGAGGGAGTAGCGGTTCCTGATATGTTGAACGGCTGATGCATCCTCCTTCAATTAATGCATGAGGGAAGTAATGGGAGGAGGTCCGGGAAAAGAGGCTGCACGATGTGAATGCAATGCAGTTTGCCCTCATTCACCTTATATAAAGGCGCCCCTCCATTCCAATGCATCTACCACATCGTACGCACCTAAGCATTTGCCTAAGCACCTACACTAAGCGCAAAAGAGCTCACTCCAGACCCATGGCGGCGATGCGCATGAGTGTCCAGCGGCTACGCCAGATGGTCCATGACGCCGGCCTGCGGCATGGCGCCGAGGATCGTCTCCAGACGGTGTTGGAGACCGGCTGGTGGATGGCCGCCGTCGATGCCAACTACGAATCTCAGTTGGACCAGATGATCATTGACACCAGCAACAAGTTCACCATCATCAAGAGGCTCGCGGACGACATCGCCGTACTCCTCCAGCCCGCGCGCCTGGGCTCCTCATTGCCTGCCACCCTAATCGGCCTCCATGGCCGGAACCTCTTTCAAGCACTGGTGGCCCTGCGACTGCCCGCCGACGCCACGAAGAATGTCCACCTGGAGGTCGCGCTCGCCGCGAGGCTCCTCACCCTGCAAGAATTCGTCGACCTACACATCCACGTGTATGAGCAAATCGTGTATATAGGTATCTACAATGCCAGTGAGGACGCTACGAGGTTGGCCTTCCTCAACCGGCTGGAGGCCTTGGATGCCTTTGCTGAGAAGCACCTCGACCTCGCCACGAAAGCCGCCGCTCCTTAGCCGCCGGTCGGTGGCCCGGCGCACTAAGTTGAGGAGGAGGAGGTCATACGTTCGTGGATCCATCTTTCTTCTTGCCTTTTGTAACCACCACTGCGATCGCATCATCGTGGCCTTAATTCTTATTGTGCTGTTGCATTCTCATTCCAGTCAATACCGACATGTGTGATCCCTTTGCTTAATTATATGCATCACTGTAACTAGTACTCCATCCGTCAATTTATAAGTTGTGCTTACCTTTTCCATCAACTTCGTGCAACACGCGGGCATCTTGCTAGAAACAGTACTCCCTCCGTCTAGGTGAATAATTCATCTTATATTGTGTGTATGTCATGTGGGGCCTTAGTGTAGCTTGCCTAAGGTGTGGCTTGAACCAAACACTCACCTAAGTTAATCAAACTTGCCTAACCTTACATTTCCACGACATTTTGCCACATGTTAGAAACCATAAAGCTCCACATGTAGAAGCAATGCATGTGTACCTTACTAGTACTAGTTGGTAGGAGTAGTAGTACTTTGGATCCGTTGCAACGCACGAGCACATTGCTGGTAAAAGGAAAAGGCCTGCCGCGTTCGCGTCGCACCCCCACACGCTCGAGAATCGGGAGTACAACACGACCCATTCGGCACGACACATAGCTTAGGGAAGGCGTGTTGCCTAGCATTTTCACTTTCATGTGGGACCGGCATTGAGCAAACCGACACCCCGCCCGCCGCCGGGTTGGAAAACAGAAACGAGGGGAAGATCTAGCTGTATCATGGAAGCCAAGAAATTTGGTGTCAGACAGGGCTCGTTGATAGAGTAGGAGCATTCCATACTAGTACTAATCCTACTAGTACCAAGTTTGTACTCCTAATACTATATTACTAGTACTACCACTATACAACTAGTAGGTACGTGCACGGTACAACATCGTAGGAACAAAAAACGGGAAGATCTTGTTTTGGGTGATTTATCTTTTTTTCAATCAACGTAGTATGAATAATATGATGTGGGGGGCACCCATGAAGCTTATGTGGCTTGGTTGCAATGCTACGGAAGGTTAGAGAAAAATAAATAGATTATGTGTTTAGAGTGCACTCCACTAAATAGATATACTTTGGATCCATTGCAACAGACCGACACATCTATATCTATACCCCCTATATAGTGTGTGAAAAACTTTGAAAGTTGGTCGTTGGATGAAGCCAATCCGGCGGTACAAAGATGGCAAATCCGAGCACTACTGGCCGTTGGATATCATCCACCAGATTCTGCCACATGTATAATCTAGAAGACTCCATGGTTGAACTTAATTCATGACTAACTTTGCCACAACTAAGCTTAGGCAAAGTTATTAGTTCTTCAAAATGAGAGCCACAAGTTGGCAAGCCTAAGGGAATCTTGCCACATTTTTTGTGTGTATGTCATGTGGGGCCTTAGTGTGGCTTGCCTAAGGTGTGGCTTGAACCAAACACTCACCTAAGTTAATCAAACTTGCCTAACCTTACATTCCACCAGATTTTGCCACATGTTAGAATCCAGAAAGCTCCACATGTAGAAGCATAATGCACAAACCACTAGGATCTCATGCGTGCAATGCACGTGTACCTTACTAGTACTAGTTGGTAGTAGTAAGAAACAAATTCCAGTTTTGGCACGAGCTCGTACTGCCGGAGCACCACAAGGCCTGCCGCAAGAGTTACATTTCCCTCTCGGGGTCCATGGGACCGAACTTCAGTGGCTTAGTGCTCGGCCTATGAGTCAATGGCATGCGGACCTTAAATGCGGCTGGCCCACATGTCATTCTCATGGTGGTGGCGTGGTTCGCGACTCACTCGTTCGAGATGAACCGGCCGGTGGTGGCGTGGCCGTGGCGAGGGTGCCACAGCTGGGCGTCGGGGTGTTACGAGGCGTAGATGGCCACACCGGTGGGTACTACGTGTAGTACATAAGTACTCCAGCTGAGGATTGATGCCCGGGACGAAATGTGTCACAGCCGCTGGATGAAAATTCGATGGTGCGGGAGTACGAATCGGAGCACAACAGCGAAGCAGGCAAACCGCGTCCAATCGGGTGTGTCTGTGGTAGAAAGTTGATGGTCGCCGCAGTTCAGCTGGCCCGCATGTCATGCACACAAAGGAAGAGGAGCGGTGGG